>JAHREE010000559.1:12769597-13064099 GCA_033628505.1 Tringa tobata | reverse complement strand
ACAATTAAAAGCAATAGAAAATTGGGAAATAATTTTTTAGATTAATAAACAGAAGCACTTTTATTTCATCTCTGTTGATTCTCCAGTACTAAAGAACATTTAAAAAAGCAAGCAGAAATATAACAGGAAAGCAACAAATAATCCAGTGAAAGCCTACTTAATGGCCATTCCACAGTTCTGATAAAGTCTGAAGAACCTATTGATTAGAGATATTAGCAACAACATGTATAGAGTCTTGAGATCTATGCAGTTTATACATTCTTAGCTACTGCAACCACCCATCTGCATTAAGATATTTGCAGTAGATAAAAAGTACCTAAATGTTGCTCTAGAACTATGTATTATCATACTAGGTGGAAGCATCTGGATGACTTTTTCTCCCAAGGGAATAGACATTCTAGTTACAGGGAGCTGCCACTACTGCCTATGCTAGATAGAAAATAGACATCAACTGCACAAAAAAGGAAAAAAAAAATTTAAAAGTTTCACTGTTTCTATCAAATAGCTGTAAGAAAATTTGGTAGGTCAGTAAAAACCTCTGTTTAGAAGGCTCTTGAAAGCGCGTAAGAACAAATTCACTGGTATGAAGATGGAACTCAATACAGCAGTAAGAACTTTGTTCATTCACATGGAAGGCTTTCTTGTTTCAAAACAAGAAATTAATATGTCTGATTACACGTTCTTACCAAGGAAGAGTTAAATCTTATTAGATATATGTTTCACTCATCTACTGCTTTTAAATCACAGTAGAGCTAGTACACAAAACAAAGACTTCAGGCTGTTTCCAAGGCGATAAATCAAGAAGCAGTATTACATGTGGCAATAAGTTCACATTGCAGTTATTTAAGCCTTAAAATCTTCTTTGCTAGAAGATCTGTAAACCCCTTCCCTCTCACACCTCCCCCTTTTGTTTTTTCAAATGAAGGATTACCCAGGATAAGAAAATGCAGGTAGATACTCGTACTGGCAAGGCTCGCAACGACACTTAAATGCAAAGAAAAACTTTCAGGAAAAACTACTCTCTGTTATGCAATGCTAAAACCTTCCAAAATTACAGGAGGCTCCTCTCTTGGGGAGGAAAATGGGTGCTTTCATGGCCTTTCCGTCAGGCAGATTCTCAGAAGGTTATATAGCCCAGTTTTCCTTGGCATCTAGCACTTTCAGACCATTTTAACTGAGATCTTGGCAAAGGTTCTGATTAGAATAACTAACAGATGTACCAAAGTTTTTGTTGTTAGGTACGTATTTCTATGTTGTCAGACACAATATGTAAGAATATATCACACACCCTAACACAAGGTATGTCTGTGCTCTAGTTCTTGTTGGAAGTTGTGTGTAATATTTGAATGTTGCATTCTTTTGAAATACAGACTACTTTGGGGAGCTTGGTTGTGACAGACATGTCAAGTAGATAGAATGAAAAGCTGACAGTATAAATCACTTTTTTTGTTGGTGTTTGTTTGGTTTTTTGTTTTGTGTTGTTGTTTTAAGTCAAAAGCCTCAAACACTTTTTAGACTGCTTTATTGTTTCTTTTCTGGTTGCATATGTCCTAACAAACGTTTTTCTGAGCACCGCGTGCTGTTTTTAGTGGAAATCTGGAGGGGTCTGCACAAGAACATTAAGCAGGGTTGTGACCCAAGTGACTAAGGCTTTGATCCAGTAATGAGATCATCAGCTGTACTCCCAGCAGTGCTGCAGATGTGCTGAATAATAAAGCAAAACCAACTACAGTATCAAGATATGTAGATCTAGAATAACCATATACACAAAGTGATTAGGGAACATAAGGATAAAGAAACAAAGGTTGAAAAATGACTTTCACTCCAAGGACTGAATGATTATTACACTTTCAACTTCAAAACCACAAACCGCATTAGTAATTTGCATTACCAATATTAGCTTAATAGCTACACAGTACAAAATACAGATTAAAGGCAAAAACATAACTTTCAAAATCCTGGAAACTTAGATTGGATCTAATCACCTATGAAATACCTTACTGAACTATATCATGAAGGAAATACATGCATAGCTTTTAATAGGCAACATATATTAGTTTCACTCTTAATTAAGAAATTTAGCTGACAGTAGGTAAATACTGTTAAATTTGGCATTTTCACAGCAGGGAGATTTTCAGGGCTATATATTGTCTTAAGGATAGAGAAAGGGCTGTCATTACAGTGAATATTTACACTGTAAACATGTGAATTGTATTTACATAGAGAATAATATATTAGTGACAGCTCTTTTACACAGTAACCAGTTGGTGATCATTTATTGGAACTGTGTTTATGCCAAGTCGCATCCTGTTTACAAGAGACTGCTTACCTGTATCAACTCCTCAATTATCACTTAATAAGAAGAGTTATTCCCATTTATGCTCAGCATTAACACAGATAAATTCGGACATTAACATAATGAAGTCTATTATCTCGAAAAAGGGCACAAGTCAATAACTGCTATAAGCCATGTCCTGTATTTAGCCAGTCCTTTAAAATATATAGGGGAGACATAGTCAAAATATTCAAAGGAAGGTAGGGGTAAAAGTGTTTAAGAGACATTTGATTTAGAAAATGCAAGTGAAAGAGAAACAGGCTGCTTTAGATTTTGTAGCTGAGATCCAAATATTGCTATTTTTCATTTGCTAACCAGCAGTTTTAATTTTGATTTTATCTGTAAACTATAAAGAATGAAGATTTCAATGCTCAATTACTCAAAACTGTTTCCATTGCACTGTATGCTTTACTGTGCAACAGACAACCCCGTCAGCTAGTCTTGCATTTCACTTGTGTACATTTCTAGCATCCATTTTATCTTTATCCCAGATTCTTAAAGCTACTTTAATTAGGGTAGTTTAAGGAAGATGAATCTGTTCTTAAATTTATACCTGAACTGCCTGTTTCATAGGTCATCAAGTACCAGTTATTCAGGCTTTTTTAAAGAGTTGTGATTTATGTTTTATATTGTCTGAACCCAAAAAACTAGATGTGTAATGGTTATGTTAGAAACACTAATATTTATTCACACACATAAATGCATACTAGTTTGATGCAACGTACTACCACATGAAACACAAGCAGTTAATGAAGATTGCTTCTTTTTATGGATGAAAAAAATGAGGTAGTCACATATAGCCCCATACATTTAGTAATACTCCAGGAAAGTTAAAAGTGACATGCTTATGTTGCTCTGCACAATGAAAGATTACTCACCAAGAAGAGGGAAAATGGAAAGAATGCAAAAATCTAGCCTAGACCCAAACCCAGCCACAATAATAGCTTGAACATACTTAAGTGAACATACCCAGGCTGAAACTAAGCATCAGTCAAAAATCCTAGCTGACATTATCACCAGCCCTTCAAATTTAGGCCACTTAACAGATAGAAATATATTCAATTAGCAAATGCTTCTTTTCCTAATTTTTCACACATGCTGCAACTGTAGTCTTGAGCATACAGACATGAGCTATTGCAACAAAAATTATGAAGGGGCCAATAGCTTATGCTCATGCCAGTCATCAACTCTCTGGGGCTTGGAACGTCCAGCAGTGAACCAGCTACTGCTTGGATAATTCAGCAATAAACAAAAGCTTTTCAATTCATCTTTACCCAAAATTTAACATGAGTAACATCCAGGTGACCTCTTTTTAAATCAAAATTAAACAGCTCATAATCCTGCTAGCACCAGCATTTATCCTAGATCTCTGAATACAGCAATAAATTAACATTAAGACCTTTATTATAAATTACTATAGCCAACACTTTAAGGGAAGACAATCAGAAAACAATGATGTATGATTATAATTTCTTTTTTACTCACTAGCTGTGTGATCAGACCACTTCTGCTTGGAATATATGGGACCCAGATTCAATTAATCCTCTGAAAGGATTTGAACTTGGAGTTTCTGCCTCCCAGGAAAACTCTCAAATCACCACCTTTTAGTCTATTCTTTGCTAGATGATCCCAGTCTATCAAATGGATGCTTTATATAAAATGCTTTCACTACAGCAGCAGCCAGAAGATCCTGGAAATCTTTTCTCCACCATGATTACCTTAGCCATTCGGCCATCACATCATTTGTTCATTTTGTCTTTTTAAGCGTTTTCTACAAAAAATGAACAGCTCAGCTAAAGGCACTGAGACATATGCTTCATTATACATATGTACAGGAAACATCCCTTTCCGAAATTTCCTCCTAATTCAGCAGAATTAGCTGAAAACTATGAACACAAATATAGATATAAATACCCACAGAAGTGCTCGTGTTTTCCAGCACCTATAGCCGGACTTTGGTTTCAGCTTCCATAATCAAATCACATGTGTCTCGCCTTCAGCAAAGTATCAAGCTTGCATCAAGATACCCAACTGGTGACTTGCAGACTATGACATTTGAGACAAACAATGTATCTCATACTTCTTGGAAAGTAAATGATTTACATTAACTCAGGTGTACAATAGTTATAAAAGCACAGTCTACTATTGTTAAAGAAATACTTTGGCTTCTTTGCTGATAAGATCACCCTACCCTTGCAGAATGTCAACAGCTAATCATATTCTTTCTCTGCACTGATATTATACTGCGAAATTGACTTCGCCATCTGGCTTTCTAGAATTTTTATCAGGTCTTTTTAATTAGGTTCAAATCATTGATTTCCATTGTTCCCCAGCTTCTCTCTTCTCAGTACTGTTAAGCCTGAATCTTTTTCCCGTGCACTGCAAGTGTTTTCAAGTGGAACCTAAAATGAATAGGATTTTCCCACAGGTTTTCACACCTTACATCTGCTAGCAAAAGTCCTGTCATGCTTGCCCAGTAGCGCATATAATTCAATTTTTGTTTTATTAAGATATGAAGATGACCATTTTATTAAAAAAATAAAATCAAACAACCTTAAAAACTCCCAATAAAAAACGTGCCCATTGCTTCAAAATTAGAGATCTCTGCAAGAAGGCTGAAGGTTATCTTGTTATAATTATGTTGAACATGCTTAAATCAAAGGGGTTGTAAAGACTTCCCTGGTCCAAGCCATATTTCAACACTACTTTGCTTTTTCTACTCTGTTGCAATGCTAAACGCATTCATGTAGCACTTCAAGTTTAGAAAAAGTTTATAGTATCCAATTATTGCTGTATACTTCAGATACAGGTACTGTAAATTTCTGCTCTGAGAGCAGAAGCTCCTGCAAACTATTTCCTTTAAACCTTGCACAAAACTATAACTAAACTGTACAGTAATTTTCATAATCCTAATCTATAATGAAGACATCATCCTTTGTAAGAAAAGTTTTTAGTAATTTGCTTTCATAAGAAAAATAGAAGACAAGTATCTAAATAAATTAAGACTATCTTTAATTTCATTTCCAAAGTATGCAAAATCCAGATCCGAACTTCCCCAGAATTTAATAGAGGGAGCTTGGACAGGGACCATAACCTTAGCTTTGGTTTTAAAAAAAAAAAAAAAAAACCAACAAACAAGCAAACACCCGTAACAACTTGTTTTTACAATTTAGACCCTGAACACCAAGGTTTACATTTTCTGGTCATTTAAATCATTAATTATATAAAAATGTCTATGCATTTTAGAAGCAGAATGCGGTAAATCTTTTGGAAAGGAGACTCAGCCCACTGATTTGGGGTTCACACAACACGTTCTGCAAAGATTTCAGTCAGAATAACAAGATACACTAGCACTACTCCAAATGTCACTCACAAGGCACTGTACTCACATTTAAGGTACAAATATATCCAAGACTTCCAGGCCGGCTCTCACTGATGACCAAATGAACCTTTGGTAAAAAGTAACAAGCCACATTTTTCCAGGTACTCAAGTAATACCTTACCTGCAGGGGAGGTTCCTTCAAGGCAGTGTTTTTCTTTTGAGTTAAGAGATGAAAGACCCATCACTGGAACAATATTCTTTCCCCTTTTTCTCCCCCCTAGAACGATCGGCAAAATATAATAGTGCTATACCAGTAAATATCTTTCTCTTGACGCAGTAGATGCAAACGGAACTTTCAGGATGGTCACATAAGTCAGTTCATGTATTGGAGAGTATCCGGAAATTCAGCTAGAAAATATTTATCTACAGTACCTCTAGAATCAAACAGAAGCTACCTCTCACTAAAGCAATTACAGTCCTTTAAAAAATTTTACTCTAAGTATGTACTAACCACATATCCACTTAATGTATCAACAGCAGAGTTTACTTCAAAATAAAACAAAGGAACTGCAGTGCAGAAAACTTAAAAGTATAGGGATCAAAACACGGTGACACTTTGCAATGAAAGCCAGTCAACCAGCGCACTCATCTATCCATTGGTATAAATTTGTAAGAAGTCTTTCTACCTACTTGAGTTGTACACTCTGGGGTTTTTTCAGATAATCCCAGCTGGACAGGAGAGAAAAGTTAGCATATATACTACTTTTCACCCAAATACGCAATTGGAGTGAAAATTTGCAATATGCAAAGAATAATAAGTACCGTTTCAAAAAAAAAAAAAAGTAATCTGAATTGACATTAATATCATATCTGTCAGGAGGGAATTTCAGATTTAAAAGTCAGAAGGTCAATGCCTTTCACACAAAATAAAAGGAGGATTCCATATGAAGCTACAGCTTGTTGTCGGATCCCTGAATACTGGCTGCAGTATCACTGTGACCAGGCAACACTTAATTGTAACTTGTTCTAGGAAAGGAAACGCATTCCACATCCAATACTTTTATCCTCACACCGAATAAAATAAAACTGGCAGGTGATTTGTTCAAAAGTCCATCTAATTCAACATCCAGCCTCTCACAGAAATCAGCAATCATACTTCCCCAGAATATACCCCAAATCCCCAATAATTTGCAGCTCAATGACTTTCTGAGCCTGCAGTGATGATTTTGGCTTTTTTTAAACCCCCACGAATTTGTCTCTCAACCCCTTCCCCTTCTTTCTAAACCCATATAAACTTTCAGCACTCGCACTGCCTCACACTAAAAAATTTCACAACTTGATCACGTCGTATGAAGCCCCATCTCCCGTCTTTTGTTCATTTTAAACTTTCTCTGATTAAAGTTGATAACCAAATATATCTCTTCCATTCATCAGTAATAACCCAGTGGACAGTGATATTGCCCACTGTGACTGACTCACTGGACGCTTTGGAACACATTTGCTTGGAGATTAGAGCAAGCAAATTCTAAAGAAAAAACAGCACATCAGAGATTACGCTAGCTGTGGTGTGTCTCTTAAGGCCTGTTGGAACAGTGCCAGGTCTGCTTGTTACCCCAGTGTATTTACTTCCATGAAATAGCACAAAATCATTAATTCATGTTCAATTTGTGATACAAAACACTCCCCAAATCATTCCAGACCTCCTACTGGATAACTCTTCGTAATTTTGCAGTTGGTCATTATTGTCTATGTATAGTGTCTTTCTAGGCTTTTTATTTTTTTCAGACATTTAGCTTAAGAATTAAATACTGCCTTCTACCCCGATTGCAAACCTTCTCAGATTACTGTTGTCTGAAATCTGACAAGCACATTACCTTTTCCATCATCCTGAACATTAATGAACAAATTTAGTAGAAACAGATCCCAGGCTGTAAGGAAACTCACTTGATACAACATACCAAATGAAAGTGAAACACAGATAAGTGCTTTTTGAGTGCTCTTTTCTAACCATTTACACATTAACCTTGGGTTAATTTTCCTGGCCTACTCAGGAGAATGTTATAGAAGTCTCAAAAGATTTTTTTTAAAATCAAGATATGCATCTACTGCTTCTCTTCTAGGCAAAGGTTTGTTATCCTGCAACAGAAGAAAATAGATTGGCTTTATAAGATTTGTTCTTGACAAATCCATATAGACAGTTTCTTGTTATCCTGTAGGTGCTTGCAAGTAGTATGTTTGTTTTACTGTTTTCCTTGAAATTGAAATTAAGCTGCCTTACCTGTAATTCTCCTGCTCTTATGTTTTCAAAATATCGTGAATGCTACTTTCAGTCTTTCACAGCCTGACCTGTCCTCCAACATCTCTAAGATCATTTTTAATGGCTCTGAGATTGATTCAACCTGCTGGATTAATTTAATGCGGTCCAACTAACTTGAAAACATATAACCCAACTATTTAATGTTCTTCTCCTATTATAGCCTATTTTGCCTTTTTGGCACTAAAATTATGTTCTTCTATTATAGCCCATCTTGCCTTTTGGCACTAAAATTAATTGTCTCAATTCAAGTAATCACAGTTGGCCTTTCTAGTGAAGGAAAAACATATCAAACACTTGGAGTGTTTTAAGACTTCTCGCTCAGTAACTTCTCATTTTCACTGAGCAGAGATTAAAAAAATGTTTTTACCTTAGTGCTGGCAGAGAGAATTAATGTCTGAATACTTTTACTTAGCTGCATCTCCTTTTGTACTCTCACCTTTCTATTTTTGTACCTATGCATTCACCCTCAGTAAATTCAGTTCTTGTGTACTTCATTTTTAAGATAACAACTCATGATTTATCCAGATTGGACTCCTGCTATACTTTCTGTTGCTCTCTCTTTCCCTCTCCCCATTAAACGAATTAAAAGTACTAAATATAGCTGTTTCTTTGCAGTCTCTTTAACTCTATTTCACCTAGTCTAGGTTCACATGAAGCACAGCCCATCACTTACTTCAGCTTATTGAAATCTACTGTTTTATTTCATTACGGACCTTTTTTTCCTAAAGATCACGAACTCTATTATTTCATGATGCATCTTCCAAAGCTGCATTCCACCAGCATATTCTCAACAAATTCCTCCCTCCCAATTTCTCTCCTGTGTTGACTACCCTTCCCTTTCTATACTTCTCCAATTTCAATGTAATTTTAATTATGCTAGTGGCTTGTTGTGTTGCTTTGTTTTTCTTTAAAACAAAAAGTCCCAAACTAGTGAAAACCAATGTAGTCTCTATTCTAACTATGTATGTTGTAGTAATTAAAATGAACTAACAAACCTGCAGTTTAATGAATGTTCACCGTCTCCAAAACCTGCGCTGCCCTTTTTGGGAGCTTGTATTAGATGTGCACAATGAGAGTGATTTTACTCGTTTCTCATACGTTTACAGACACATAAACTCTGTGTTCTAGACATAAGTTATTGTAAGGAAATATCACCTTAGTTGTTTTCTTTAGCAAGCTATACTCCTGTAAAATTCAAATATTACTCAAGATTTCTATCACGTGAATTATTCCTGCAAGTCTCTATATGCCAACTACATCATAAACTTGACCCTGTTCCTCTCCCTTACTGTATATATTTCTCATGTTTCTTTCTTATGTCTTCCATAGGAATGCAGATACACAAAATGTTTGACATAGTAGTATCATTCTTCTGCTTGTTCCTCTTATGACACGATTATGAATAAACTTCTCCAATTTATAATCCCCATTCACTTAGTTCTTTTTACAGATACAAGTGTTATTTCTTGCTCTAGAGGTTGCTCAACCACTCAGAAGTACTTTAGTGATTTTTTTTTAAATTGATCAGAGACATATTTGATGATTCATTGTTAAATGACTTCTACTCTACTTCATTCTGTGATAATACATTTGAAACATATGCCGTTTTCTATCTTGTGAGAAGTCACCTTGTTTTTTTGTTGCCCTACAAGACAGCTATACTGAGAATATAACACTAGTGCAGCCAGAAGCCAGTTGCTAACATACCTAAAATGTAAGCTAAGTCCACATGTCAGACTTTACAAGTGCTCTAGATTCATTAACTCAGGTATACAAGTACTGTGACCGGTCCATGCTTTTACTGCAAGAGGATGAAGAGTTCTACAGGAAGACTGCAGAATATTCTTGACACATTTTAGCTACCTTTTCTATACTGATAAAAGCATAACCACTGCAACACAGTTCATCTCTTCAGCTTCTTAAATAGGCTTTCCACCTTCCAGTGATTTTGCCTATATTAGAGTCAAATAGGTAATCTCAGCCAAACAAAAGCCCTCAAGTATTTTACCCAATTGAGAGCAATAACCCAAAGCACTCTTACAACCACTTTTCTTCAAGATGGTAGAATGAAGAGCCAGGCTCTCATCTGCTAAGAAGCTTTCTTCACTGTGGGAAAATCCGTAACATGTGGAGATGGCTTCTCAATTGTCCCTTTTTAATCCATTTTCAGCTTTCCTAAGGCATACTATTTGTCTGATCCATATTCCCTAATACAGCTATCTCTAGTTCCCAGTAAATCGGTTAATATTTCCTTCTGGAATTCTGTGCATGGGAAATCCACCCACTGGAATCCCTACCTTTCCCAGCCTTTCCACTCCCTCTTGTCTTCAACCCCTCTCACTCCTACCACTCCCTTTTCTCCCTCAGTTTTAAATCTGTGTATTTACCATAGTTTACCTTCTTCCCAATTCACTTTCCTTCATGGCTATCCTACTACCCAGATACTCACAAGAACGCAAAATCTCTCCCAATGCTATTTTAACTAACCCAAACAAATTCCTTTTACACTGCAGACGCACAACACTGTTAAAGAACTATATGTTTTACATATATATATATACACAAGCACAAAAAGGAGAAAACTAATATTACCTCTCTGATGTCTCCATGGCAATGAAAGTCAGAGAATCATTGTGTCCCTACCATGAATCCAGTTTTCTGGAATTAGACAAATATACTTTCTCTGCCCTGTGATGAAAACTACGCTGATGATAAAGAGAGAAATAAACAAACCAGGAAGATAACTTGCATAGTCATTTTTGTTGCACCATCCACAGTGAGGAGGCATGTTCAAGGTCAAGCTGTCCACAGGGCAGAACCCAGATCGTCAGTGTCCATGGCAGGGCACAGGCGCAGCTGTGGCCCTCACATCAATACCTCACAGAAACAGGCTGATTTGAAACCACAATCCATTGTGCCAGGCCCCATACAAACACAACAGCTCTGTCACAGAGATTACACTATTCGTTTTACGGCAATATATTGAAAATTTGATTATAGATAGCAAAATTTAAAGAATCCGTTTTCTGTAGAAGATAAAAAAATAAACTGTTCGCTAACCGACTTCAGAGTTTTTCTGAAGATATTCAGTGTTTTCTGGTAACTTGCTAAATTATTATTATTTTTTTTTAAATCTACAGTTCTCACCAAAAAAAAAGACTGAGACCTTAATAACACCTACTACCTCTCTCTTAGCTTTACATATAGCCACCTGCTGATTAAGTCTCCTTAACCCACATTGCCAAAACAACAAAAAAAACCAACAATAATAATTACAGTAGTTAATGACATGCCTGCCTGGAAAAACTGTGTCCTGTGTGGCCACTTCTGGCATCATGAACTGAACTTCAGCACGATGTGCTTTGCCAGAAGTCCTGGACTATAGCACCATTCCTTCATCCTGGCAAGTCTATATTATAGTATGTGGCAAGTAGAGGCATCCATATGCTGTTAACCTTTTCAGACCACTAAGGAACAGATGGTCTCAGATTAGCTGTTGACGAGCTGTTAATGTAACTATCCATCAATGCCTTTAATTACAGTTTCCTTGTTTTCCAAAGAGCCCATATTAGAATTACATTTTTTTACAGCAGAACATAAAATAACCTGTTCTGTAAACACCGAATAGAGCTCTGAACACAAACAGACCTAGACAGTGTTCTTTCTCCCCCTGTGAAAACTCCATGTCAACATCTGTATAGAATTATCAAAAAGATAGCGTGAACATAGGTGATCTTATAGCATGTCAAAGGTTCTTCTGCACCACTTCTACTGAGGGCATGATTTTAATCACCTGTTCCCCAAAATCACAAATTATGCATTACGTAAAAATTTCTATTACAAAATTCTTCCTTCCTAGAAAACATAATTTTAAAAAATTCTGCTTTGGGAAAGAACAGACATATTTCTATAAATACCTTATAGATAAAAAATTACATCTGCCTTCACATAGTAAGGGTATGGTAAACTCTCTGAGGGTACTACAGTGAAAGCTATTTAATTTTTATTTTAATTACAGTGAATTACTTGTTAAATGGAAAAATGTCTTGCACAGATAATAGTTTCACATACCAAACTGTCTTTCTTCAGGAACCAGTTGATAGCCAATCCAATTTAATACAGTTCAAGCGATTTTATCAGCAAACTATCTGTGCAGGTAAGTTCAGTCACTCAGACGTGCACTTTCTGGAGATGAAGTGACATTGTTTCTCCAGTGTTGGATGCTACACTGCTTCCAATTTTTGTGCAGGTAAGAGGAGGTGGAAAGACTAATCATAAAGCCATGTTTTCATTTTTTACTACATTAATTCCACAAACCTAGATTTTTAAGATCTTACATGGAATTTTCTAACAAAGACAACGTGGAATAAGCTACACATTAAGGCATAAAACGGAGTTACTGAAAATGCACCTATCTTTGGAAACATGTAAATAAACTAGATGAACTTGTAACTGTGAAGCATTTTATTACTATCTATAAGGAAAGGTTATATTTACTGTAATAACTTTCTTTAATGTGTGATAGTTGAATCCTTATGAGTTTTACTTTTAGAGAAGAAATGTGTACAGCTACTCCTTACTGCAAATCTGATGTGCTTATAAACTCTCGAAATATACATGTGTTATAGAAGACTTACCTTTGCAAGGTGAACAACAAAAAGAATTCATTTTGGGATCCCTAGTGGCTTCCTCCAGTGTGTTACCTACAATGACAGCAATTTACAGCAAATATTAGGGTTTTACTTCCACGAAGGTAAATACTGGAATGATGAAAAATCTGGCATTTTGCACTAATTGCATGGTCAAACTCAGAGACACAGCACCTGAGCTGCATTGATCTGCTTAAGACCACATGACATTAACCTCAAATACAAAAGCTAAAAATAATAGTGAATTAAAAACTACTTTTCATGTCTTTCTGCCCCACCGTGGCTTTCCCTCAAAGTCTTCATTCCAAAAAAAGGAACCAAAATTTTTATTAGATATGAAGAATTCAAAGAAGATATTATTTTTGCAAGATGGAATGCAAATCTCAACAGACTTTAGAAGTTTCTATACAGTATTATAGATAGCTTACACTTAGATGATTAGAGATATTAAACATTCCTTAGCTTTGGAACAACTCCCACCCACCACTACAGGAAAAATAACTCTTAACTAGAGGTGAACAAACAGGTTTCTTCCTTCACCTTTCTTCATTTAGTTTTAGTAGTAATGCCATGAATATATAGACGCAACACCATGTCCCTCACCACTTGAGAACTAATTCAGCTTTTCCCGAATCCTTTTTGACACAAATTCTTTTCATACCAATTTAAAACGCCTTTTAAATTTAAAAAATAATAATAGGAAAAAAAAATAAAAACCACCTTGAGACGGATTCCCTCACAGACCACCACCAGCCTTCCACCCTCGGGCAGCCCGCAGCCATTTCCAGTCAGGCAGGCGGCAGCCGGCGGCTCGCACGAGGCCGCCTCGCGCGGCTGGGGCCACGCCCACTCCCATAAAAGGCAGTGCTTGGGGCGTGTGGTGGGCGGGAGCCGTACATGGCGGCGGCTCGGCGGGGAGACGGCGCCTTCCCGGACGCTGAGGGGCCGGTGGAGGTGGATACTGCAGTAGTAACTGGAATAACAGACGACAGGACACAAGACAATGACCTCAAGTTGCATGAGAGGAGGTTTAGGATGGATATTAGGAAAAATTTCTTCACCAAGAAGGTCATCAAGCCTTGGAACAGGCGCTGGGGGTATTGAAAGGACTGGTACATGAGGTGCTGAGCGACACGGTTCAGTGGTGGTTTTGGCAGCGTTAGGTTAATGTTGGACTCGATGAGCTGAACGGTCTCCTCCAACCAAAGTAATTCCTACTCTAGAAAAATGATTCTACTCTAGAAAACATTCTGCTTCTTACAGGAAAAAATTGACGTTTTTTGTAACGTAACTAGCATAACTCACCTGTTACATCCTGATGTAAGCGCGTGGCCAGAGACGAGCTGTTTAACCAGTAATAACGTGATTCAGACATACAATAATACCTGCAGAAAAATAATGATGCCGTTAACACACTGGATCAAAGTCTCTGCACTATCTTGAAACGTAAGTAAGTGTTGTAACACATTGCTATGGCACAGTCCTTTAGGGGTTCTCTGTTTCAGCAAGTTTTAGTGCATCATAGGAACTAAATACAGCTAAGTCTGGAATTTTAGGTGAATTCTGAGCATGCAGCAACAGGAGTGTAAACAATCTGTGGTTTAAGGCTGTTTAGTATCGATCTAATTGCCTATTCCCTCGACAGATGAGGGACAGCAAGATTACAGTCAAAAGGGTAAAAAAAATTGTTTACCATTAATAAAGCAATAAGACTGCAAGGAAGGAGGAAGGGAAGTAAGGAAACAGAATGAGGGAAACTATGGTATTCCTTCTGAATTATTTGGAATGTCAAAATGACAGGCAAAGCTGTAGATATTTTGCCTCAGGGCCTACTCTTGGCAGGGCTCTGTTGAAGCAGGAGGGGAAAAAGTCATGCAAAAAATGGTATAACAGTAGAAAAGCTAAAAAACAGATTCTCTGTATGTATGTATGTTTGTATACATATATATTCATATATGTGTCTTCACACACTTGCATACTAATCATGTGCCAAAAACATTGAATAAAACATACAACTTTCTTAAATTATGCCAATCAGCATGAAGCATGGCATAGAACTATGAAAAAGAGTAAATGTTTAATAGGTATTTTGAACCCATTGCAAATACGTACTGCCAAGATATGACCTAACAGACTGGTATTACTAATGTACCAACCCATCCCAAGGTCTCTTTCTGTCACGACCCCTGAACTTTTTCTTCAATGACTGCTTAGAATCAGTCGTAATTTATTCTGATGACTGAAACTTGCCCCACGTTTCTGAGGCACTAAAGCTATTCTTTGATTAGTGACTATGGTGTATCTTCATCAGTTTTAAAACAGTATTTTAAATGAGCATTTACCATGATGGCTCTGACAGGCAATAGTGCCGTTCATGTAAAGGTCACTAGCTCACTTCTGACCCTGGATAGTAAAGGCTGAAAGTCAGTGCTGCCCAATGGCTGTTTTGCACCCTGTGTGAAGTGAATTGACGGGTTTGGTCCAGAGCTTTAGTGGATAAATATCCACATCACAAACTATCACCAGAATTGGCGTTACTGATGTCATTCTCAGCAGAAGGTCGAGTGAGTTGGCAGAGAGAATAAATTGTGTCCGCAAGCTTAAAAGCCAAGATAAAAACAGACGAACTATGTGGTCTAGAAAAAGAACCACCCCTTTCCTACAGCTGTTTCAGAGCTGTCAGTCCAAGATTCCTAACACAGTAAATTAACTTTCAAAAAGAATATACCACTGGGAGGATTTCTAAGCCAAACATACCCTTATTTTGCAAGATTTCTCCAGCTGCCTACACAATAGGCATGTTCCAAATATATGATCCATGGTGCTATCTATGAATGCTTCCTTCCTCTTTGAAGAATGTGAAGGGTTTACACAGTGGTTTTTGCCAGAGAAATGGAAAATAATCACTACTGGTAGTGCTCCATGTCTTTTGGAACTGAGTCTAAAAATCTGTAGAAGATGGTAAGACAGAGAACGTTCAGGAATCACTAAATGGTTTCATCTATCTACATCAACTAACTGTTGATAAACTGTGGGATTTATCGGCAGCTATAAAATTTAAAGATCCAAGAAACATACAATATTTAGACTGTTGCAATCTGCTCAATCAGTCTGTACTTTATAAAATCAAATTAATTGAAATTAGTAAAGGAAACAGTTGACCTGGTCTTTCCATTAACCAGCCTTCTGCCAGCACAAGTTTATCCTTTGCTATGTAATGTCCAAATAATTGTACACATTTCAGTGACACCATTTCCACTAAACTTTTTTTTCTGGTATTTTTCTTTTGACTTTGTTTAGATGTTTTTGTTTAGAATTAGCAAAATTTGAGCTTACAAGATTTGTTGGGAACCATATGTATCCACTTCTTGAACAGCTGTGAGTTTTCTTCTGCTCCACTTTCTGCCTTTTGAATGCCATAGGGAAAAATTTGTCTATCTCAGACCCTTTTAAAACTTTTGTTGGAGATTTGTAGTGCTTGCACCATATCCTTTCAGAAAAGGTTGCCCTTTTTCTGTACTCATAGTAGCATTTGTGTAAGATAAACACTGCAGGTTTAAGAAAACATTTTATCCTAGCATTTACTCGTGCACAGCTCACCCACAAGGTAAGCAATTTCTTCCACATACATGATTTTGCATGCACTTTTCTGGACAAAGGTTTGAAGATTTATCTATCTATTTATACAAATAAAGAATATGTTTCTTGGTTTTTTAGGTGCTACCTATAGCCAGTGGGTAACTTACTATAGTGAAACTACGTGCCTCTGAGAATGGCAATCATCTGCTGATTTTTTACATTCTGTCAACTCGGGTTCCTTCTTTTAGAAGTTAATTCTGGACAAAGGAGAGCTCCTGAATGAAAAGCCTGTTTGACAATGTTAATTTTAACAATGGGGTGAGTACAGTTTAATACAAAGTCTGCCTCTAATGATATTTCTACTTATGGGACAACGAGCTATGCCTTCTACACACCAATCTGGGATGGAACTGGTGCTTCATGAAGTTACGGTTGTCCATATTTCCTCTGGAACTGGGATAATCTAACAGTGATCCACACAAGGAAGCATCTCCTTCCATTGTGGACAGTATGTTTGCTCTCCTAAATACAGTTACAGATTTGATGAAGGATCCACATAAAACACCCACTCCAAACTGTATAGAAATCTGTTTTAAAAAGCAGGTAGGCAGGAAAAGATACAAATTCCTCTTTCTGTCAAATGAGGAAAAAAGTGAAGTAAGCCACAAACATACTATTTTTCAGGAAAAGGCAATGGTCTCAAAGAGAGGAGTGAATTCCACTGTAAGAATGACCAAGCTCCAGAAGAGGAGTGAATTTACCAACACGTAAATGCTGGGTTCTGTAACTGTCCCCCTGCCAAGGTGATGCCCTCCCCAGCCCCGCTGGGTCTCCCACCTGTCCCGGAATATTGGCTGGATTCACAATTTCAAACCACAAAGGCACCTCTGACTGAGCATTTCTGCTGCAGTGCTGAGTCCAGCCCTGGCGCTGAGCCACAGGTCACCTTCAGGACTGTGTCTTTAATAAACTAGATGACACCCCAGCCCTAAAACTGCACGATTCCCTACCAATTTAGTGCAACAAATTGACTCCAGAATTGGTTTTGGTGATCATAAGTATCCTGCCAACCGTATGCACTATTATTTAATATAATTAATTTTAAAATTGCCAAGCTCTTCCACTCAAGTCATTACAGTCTATAAAAGAGACCTATTCAGGTTGTTTACTGCCTCTGACAGAAATACAAAGATAAACAGACATATTAACATGTATAAACAAGCTCTCTTTTGTAGGCACTAAGTTTATTTTAACAGTGTCAATAAATGTCTGTTTATATGGGTTCAGCAGTAACAAATGTCCACCAGGAGGTATATTTTAGAAACAAGACCCAGGAAAAACCTGTATAAACACAAATGGGAAAATTTAATGTGGAGTGAAAATTAAATCTGTTAGGAATTCCCCTTGAATTTCTATAATTGAGTAATATGGGAAAAAGACTAGTTTCAGTTTTAGTCATAGGATAGAAATCCAGTTTGTAAAAAGATTAGAAAGCTAACCAATTTACTTATCAAAATACAGGAAACCTGAATGACAGCATTACTGTGTTATTAAAATTTAATTTTAGAATACAATTTATAAGATGAAAACTGCTCTTTCTTAATCATGCTCACTGCCAAGGAACAGCTTTAGTAAAGTATAGTATATAATTTTACTTCCCTATTAAGAAATTAATTCTGAGTATTACAAATTGCTTGAGATATTATACATATATCTCCTTTTTATATATGCATATTTATATATATATTTCATATAATATTTTTATATAACTATCTTTTTTTCCCTTTCCGAGACTGGCCAGAGACTGTAAATGGGAGGGACAATAGGAGAATGATCTTCAAAACCTATTTGCATTTGCATTTCCATTTCACAAACTCTCACCTCTCTGCATTATTCTCGTGGCTGCCATTGACACTATCTTCCTGCTGGAAGGTAACTGCCAAAAAAAGAAAGAAGTTGGAATGGAAAGTTTTCCAGGCTGCTACCTACCTAATGTCTCCTCAGCTGGCAGAAAGCATCCAGTGTTCCTCTGTTTTCCGCAAAGCCAGTTCCCTTCTCATCATCATGGAGGACTTAGGGCAGCGTGGGCAAGACATGTCAACTTAGTGGTACGCGAAAGAGAAAATTTAAAAGGAAATATGCAAATTAAGCCATCTTTTCATAGTTATCCTAAAATCACATCATTTGTTGATACTGATCTTTCATAGGAAGAGACTGGGTTAAATCTAAATCCATGGTCATATAGCTCAATTAAGGTGAAGATGAATGAACCAAGCCTCTTCGTTGTAATCCTTTCTTCTTAACAGGAATATCGTTCCTTCAGTCTCAATGAAAATTGAGTTTTAACACCAGTGCTTATTTTATTGTCAAATTAAGCAGGCAGGATTTTCAAATAAGAAAAGCACAAAAAGCATGTAATTTAAAGCAGCAGTTCTGTTCTCTTATTAAGATTGGTCTCTCTGCACTTTAAAATAAAAGTCAGGGCATAGTCAGACCTGACAACATTATCTGACCTCTGTATTTGTTTATGAATATAGGACAGGTTTATTTTAAAGACATAGGCCAAGATGATTCAGATAAGTCACCTCAAATCAACTCCAAACTATGATTAAATATTACTGATAAGTGTCAACTATTACAGTAACCCCACTAAGAAAAGGCAAAAATAAATTTCTCCCTCTGAAGTGGGAGAAATTTTGCTATTTTTTTTTTTAAAGTCTCATGCACAAGCACAGAGGACAAGTATTTGAGAAATATGAATGTCACAGGACTCTTACAATATAATTCTACTATCTGCTTAATTGTCATGGAAAATGCAGTGAGATTAACATTGATATGAGCATTACTGAAATTCTGATCACTAATATTCTCAGGAACGGCATTAATTTTACATGCTAATGAGTAGATAAAGAGAATTAACATCCCTGAGGGAGAAAAAGAGGTTGACTGAGGTATGAAATGACCCTAAGACTGCAGTCAAATATGATTGTGGATGTGCTCTGTTTCTGTAAGCTGCCAGACATGCCAATTTGCTTCCTGCTTGGAGGGTAGAGCTACTGTTTTTTTCCCTTGTTATTGTTAAGGGGTTTATATGTAGAATGAAGACCAGTGTAAAGAGTTGTTCTTATGAATGTAATGCTTTATTAATCTAAACAGCACTTTCATTAGGGTATTATGGTAAGGTGTTATAATTATAGGTGCGATAATTAACATGAAACATGCAAATCTTTACTTCCAGGGAATGCTCAATACAGGACACCAAGGAATATTGCCTTAGTAATACCTTGGTGCTCTCTCTTAATCTTCATCACTGAAAAAGGAATTTATTCCTTCAGGTATTTCAAATCAAACTATGAATACTGCAGTGAAATAAATAAATAAATAAAAATTTAAAACAAAACCCAAAAACAAAACCCCAACAAACAGAGAAAAAATACAACAACAAAAAAAGCCAACTGGAAATCTATCTTGCTCCTTAAGCAGAATAGAATAACTAAAACCGCTACTACTTCTCTCTTTAATAAACGAAGTCTACTGATAAACTTATTGATAGACAGATATTCTGGCAACAGATTGTCAAAACGTGTCACCAGACCACACAAATAACCCACACTCACAAGCTGTCTGCGAAGTTAATCTAAGAACCTGTAAAATACTCCAGGTTTCGAGTATAAATATCTTAGTGATGAAGTAAATTCAGAATGTTTTAAAAGTTATTATTTGCATTTTTAAACACAGAAGACTGTTAAATATGCAAAGACCTAAATTAAACTTCAATATTAAGACCTATCTCTAATAGAAGAAAACATGTATTCGCAGTTTCCCAACCAGAAATACCCTTACTTATATAAGAGCAAGTGCAACTTCGCATGCTGCTATTGCCAAATGTTGCAATGCCTGGTGTTAGTTTAATGGCTGAACTCCAGCTGGGATTTTACAGGGAAAGATTTTGTATTGGTTACTTGTTGCCAGACTAAAGATTTACCTAAATCTTTTCTGAGAGCTCCTTCCGTCCCCATGTTCCACATTGCACAGCCGCTACATGAGAAAAAGTTAAAAGCCCATAAGGATTTAAGAGTCCCATTCTGTTCCTTCTGTTCCTCTGAAATCCTTCCTCTCCTCCAGCAGTCATTAGGAAAAAGGGGAAGACCCTTGTTAAGCAAACTTAACCCTTTGTTAAGTACAAAAAATGTACTGTTACCCCAGTAATTGCTTTTGGGTTATGGTGGCTGTTCAGCCATGTTACAGCAGCAAGAAGAGATGAATCTTTAATGATTCTGAGGAGATCCTCAAAACCTGACTGGACACCATCCTGGGTAACCTGCTCTGTCTAACCCTGCTTGAGCAGGGGGTTGGAGTGAGCAGGAGATGATCTCAAGAGAGAGATCTCTTCCAACCTCAGTGATCCTGTAACTCTGTCATTCTCACACTGCAGGATGTTGTTTGCTTTGCAGGTATTTTACTTCCATTTAGGCTTATTATTAGGAAGCCTGAGATGTAAAATGAAAGCTGAATATAAGTAAAAACGTCTCTTTCTCCACCCATTTGTTTCCAGACGGCTGAGCAGCAGACCAAGTGGAAAAGAGGGTATGCAGTCAGTGTGGAAAAGAACCAGCTCTATCTCTGTATCTCTATGGTATTTCTCTAGTTGGTTGGTATTCTTCATCCCTATTGGTATTGCCTTTATGATGTTGCTGCTTTGTGAAAGAGGATACTGTTGCCTCAAAACTAGCACAAAGACTCCATTTGAGAAATAGCTGCATTAAAAAAGACCACCTGGAAGAAAAAGCACAAAGAAGATATTTTGCTTAGAAGAGTTTGGCCTCAAAAGAGAGGTTGGGAAATATTTGCAAGAGAGGTACTGGTAGGAGATGGGTGTAAGATACAAGGAGGGTAGCTGACAGGACAGAGATTTAAAAAAAAATAATATATATATATATACATAGCCACTGCAGGATCCACATATTACATCAAGAAATATACGGGAAAATCTCCCATTTCTAAAATTCCAAGAGTTAATACAAATGGACAAACATATAATAGAATAGGACATAAAATGTCCTAAGCAATGCATCTGCTCTATATTGAATTGAAATATGTCAATGTACAGGCTTACGTATCCCTCAGGCCAAAGGCTCTTTCAAATAGAATTTTTGGTAGCTAAAGCAACATTTGCCTAAAGCACCTGTCAAACATCCATTGAGAACTGAATCATGTGATTTCTAAGTATATATCATCTTGGGCTACTGTCAAGATCTGGTGGTGACTTGATTTTGAACATTGCAGCAAAAGTATATCCTAATTTTGTTCAGGGAAGGCAGGAAAATGATACTTTGCTCAGAAGACCTTGGCCATGAAAAAGGGAAAAGCAAAGCCAAGCCCTAACTTATAAGGAGCAGACAGACCTTCCACACAGCATCCGTGGCCCAGGAATTCTAACTTTTCATATCACTGCTTAGACTGAATGATGTTGTTCCTCCTCCACTCTATGTCTTCTTGTAAGTATCAGCCAATTTCTCAGAGTAAGGCCACAATCTCTGTCTCAGGTGGTTTAATTTTTCCTCTCCGGCCACAACCAGGAAGTGTTTTCCTGTTAGATATACTGTAAATGGTGTGAGCTGCCAGCTGCAGTATAGCTAGCCTCTTTTGGCAATGAAAAATTGTCTTGTTTTCCATGCTTTCCTTCCCTCCACTATTCAGGGCCATAATTGGCACAGAACAGCCAACAGGTGTACTTTATTGTTAAAAAGACATGAGGCATCAGTGCTTTGAAGACGTTAGTGCAAATGATGCCACTCACCTTATTATGCAAAGTGCCTACATAAAGCTATTATTGCTTGGCATCTCTGCCCCAGTGAGGTGGTCCAAGCAATTAACAAGCACAATATCAGATGAAAATGGACATGACTGCTGGCAGCCAAGATTTCCTGCATTCTCATAAAGCTTTTTTTTTTTTTTTAAAATCAAAGTCGGATTCCCAGGTCAAAAATGTGAAACTGTCCATGTCTTAAGTTTACGCATCTAGTGGTAAGGCACAATAAAAATCCCCTATCTATTTTAATTATTTACTGTGATATGGAAAATACAAAAATTTAACAGACTTATAATATCAGGAAACAGGTATCACACATACATATCTGTCTACAGAACTGCATGTTAAAACCAGCTAAAAGAATGTAGCTTGTTTCAGATTAACAGACAGATAACAAGAAGTAAAAATGCTGTAAGAACTCATGTATGGGGTACGAGTAAGGAGTCCTTGGACAGCACTACTACCATGTACTTTAGTTTTGCAGTTGTAAAGGACATTCTTGCTAACTGTGATTATGGATGGCAAGAATTTCAGTGATCTTGTCCAACACCACAGTCGTGCATATCCCAAAACTACTTCTTTCCAGTCCAATGGCATTCCAGAATCAGAGAAGTCAAGTACTGAGGAACATGCCCACAAGGATTAGCTAAGCTGAGAAAGGAATCCTTTCTGCGTTTTGCCTGATACTACTTCTGTTTAGTTTTCAGATTCCAAATCAAAAAAATATTTTTAAAACATGCAAATGGAACATTCATTAGAATGGAATCTACACAGACACCTTCTAGAATAATTAGAAATAGTCAAGAAAAAAACCAAACACTGCACAGAAGTGAAACAATTACATTAGCAAGACTGATGCAAAGTGCAGTCTAAACAAGACATGCAGTATGCTATTTCTGCTCTGATATATCAATGTAAGAATAATTTCACTGAAGTCGGTTTAAAAGCATGGATTTTCACAGAAAATGTTTATGCATTTTCATAAATGTTTCCTTTGCTCAGGAAGACTTCTTGTTATAAACAAACAAACAAAAAAGATTACTAGTAGAAACTGCTTTGAGTAAAATTAGCTTTAGGAACCAAGACTAGGCTTAACAGAAATCAATTTTTTCATTTAAGGATACTTTCTTTCCTTCTGGTACAAAAAAAAAAAAACCAAAACCAAAAACAAAACCCAAAAAAACCCCAGAAAGGTGGGTATTACAACAGAACCTAAGAAAAGCTAATAATTGTTTGAAAAAATGCTCTCTTGATTTGTCAGAAGAACTTGGCTTTGAAAAGCAGTCCTAAAGTATTTCCTCTTAACCGTGCTTGCTTCAGTGATGTTACATGGAAAATGAAAAAATTTAAGACAAACTTGACACTTCTGTCAAAATGAACACATTCTATGTTCTTCTGTTATATCTTTTGTGTTTTGTGCAGGTGGGAGCTGGGTTCTACTGTATGAAAAGGAGAAATGTTCAGCTGGAGATTTATAAGGTGTATTTCAAAAAATCTCCAGTGAATCCGACACTTCCAACAAAACTTAGTTCTTCACTCTTCAGTAAAGTGGTTTTGTTTCTGAATATCAAGGCCAAACTCACCAAGCCTTTTAAAATAACCTGGAATATACACAAAATATTATCTACATACATCTATATGGCAGCTACACAATATAGCCTGTTCTTTAAAAATGTATTTTGAGGTGTTTTCTCCCCAGATACTGAACTTCCAGGGTTTTTCTGACAAACTAGTATAGATGTCATTTCAACGAAGAAGCAGATAACAAAGAGCCAACTAAGGAATACTGATTTAAATTTTCATAAAGATTAGGATTGAGCTGTCTTTTTATTCTGTAAGAAAGGAACAGTTTTAATACAGATAATTCTTATTTTATGAATGTCTGTTTGAGACAAGCTATGTGTGATACTGAATACAAACACCACAAAACAGCTAGAAAAAGGAAGTAATTTTATCCATACTCCAAATATTCTGGTATGTATAAAGTCTTATCAAACATTATAAGACCAAAAAAACCCTGTAATTCCATTAATTGGTTTACCATTGCAACCAAGAAGTCAGACAGAATCTGAACTATACCCTCCCAATTAGTGACAGGGCCAAGCTGGGTACTTAGTGTGCACATTATTGTCAGAACACTGTTGTGTTTAGAAGATACTTGTTTTCTAACAGCAACTTGGGATCACAGGAACAGGACTTTGGTTATCCTAGATGCTTAAAGACATGTTAAAGAAAAAACCCACCATTTAAACATATGACAATACTCACCTTATAAAGAGCTATAAAGAAGACAGTAAGACAACGACAAGCATCTACATGCTCATTTGTGTTGGTGTGGAGATACCCTGCTTCTCTTTCAGCTGTTGGTTGAGTTGGGATGCCACGTCAAAGATTTTCCCTTTCCAGGGCAAGATGACACAAAGAGGAACTTGTGTCCTCCAGCCCTCACTAAAAAGGCCGTAATACTGAGGAGAAGGGAAGGTTATTGTGCCAAATTGCTGCTAGTGAACATACACTGATTGAAAGGCAAGGCTGCACTTACTTACTTTGTCTAAGTAAAATGAACAGAAAGTAACTAAAGTCTAAACAAAAGAGTATGAGACAGAAAATTAGAAAATTAAAAAATCCCACTCCAAAATACAAAAATTTTGGTTCTTAGGGCATTGTGCTTGGATATCTTATATTTAAGGATTCAATTCTCAAACCATAGGCTATGAAGGATCCAGGGTCTGCAATAACATGGACATTGGCAAAAGACACTGCTGTTCCCTGTATCTTTGTTGTGGTGGGTTGACCCCAGGTGGCAGGTAACCCTCACCCCATCGTGCTCCCGCACCCTGGTGGGATGGCAGAAAGAATCAGAAGGGCAAAAGTGAGAAAAACTTTTTTAAAAGTCCTTGGATTTTATATCATTACTTGTTTAGTCTCACTGGAATTTAGTATTTTTCTCAAATTTAGGATATGCCTAAGTGTGCACAAAACCAGCACTGACATGATATGATGTCTTTCGGTAACACTCAAGATAAATCTTGTGGTTAACTTAACTTTCATTTGGATTAATTCTGCTGTGTGATTTATATGAGTATTAAGTAGACAGCCCTCTAAAACAGGTTCAGTTAGGCCTTATTTGTTTTCCCTTTCTTGCTTGTCTTGTTTGTCCCCAGGCAATGAGAAGATTATGGGCATCATTAGGAGTGGAGAACATGTCAACAGTGAAATCGTATTCCACTGTTACTTCTACCACTGATCTATTATGGTATATTGAAGAAGATGTATTATGTCTCTGGACTGTTGGTTTCTTCTCTCATTGTTTATCTGTGCTGAGTGTCAGGGAGGCCAAATATCACATTGTTCCAGTCCATTCTGAATGCAATACAAATTCTGAGAGGAAGGCACATATGTATCTGAGAACAGTATGGGATGTTTTACCATCTTTTATTGACAAAAATTAAAGCAGCTGCTCACCTTGGTTTTCTGACCAGGCCATTTGTAGTTGAAGGAAGAAGCATTCAGCTCTTGTCCGACAACTGGTCTCCATTTTCTCCAAATAAGCTGTAACTGGCCACTTGGATTTCCTTGTGCAGTTCCAGCAGGTTCACACTGTGATATATAACTGAAGGTGAGATCATTGCTTGCACAGTGGTTTTCAATGTTAGTAAATGTGAATTTCTTGTTTCGGACTAACTCTCTTACCCTTGTGTCTACTTCTGCTGTTGTATCTGTGGGGATGCCCAGAACAAAATGCTACTAGAAATACAATAGCAACAAGCACTTCCTCTATAACATGCCTTTAAATATTCATAACCCTTGACGGGCAGAAGTGGCAACAAAATTCTCTGGTTGTGTAGACACTCATGAATGCGCATGCAGCAGGTGTTCCTGTAGGTAAGGCTAAGCCCCCAGTGGCAGCAGACAGCACATCTTCTGGCTGCACATAATGAAAAGGTCTCACCAGGCACCTAAGGCAGACAAAATCCTAAAGCCAGCTTTCGGTGGAAGATGTACAACTTCTACATGCAGAAAAACCTTACCAAGCACATGCAAATCAGCAGGTCAAAACATTCATCCACTATTTCTAGTATGGTGTGAAAAGGCATTGCTTTCTAGTCATCGTTGCCAGGGCCTCACTTTTCAATCCCCTGCTCCAGAGCCCTGTGTGACAGAAGCGTTGCCACTTCAGAGGATCCTATCTGTTCAGCTGGACAGCTTTTCTCTACTCTTGAACTGGAGGACTGTACCCCCTCCTCTTCTGCCATTGGTGGGAAAACATGAAACTTTTGTCAAAAAATATCTCCTCTGATCTGTATTTTTAACATCTTTCTTTACCATCACTGCTTAAGATAAGTTACTTCCACCTTGACACACATCTCTTTAGGCACCAACTTCTCTGTGATAGGTATTTCTCTCCTGCCCTCTAATTACTCTAATTTGAATCTCCCTTCCCTCTCATAACAGGCCTGGTCACAATGCCTTTGCTGGTGTGCTCTGAAATGGAACCACACACAACACTGCCCATACACAACATACAGGTGCCGATGCTGCTCAGGCAGCCTTCACAGTCGCTAATCAAGATCTCTAAGGCTAGGTCTAACCTCTCCACGGCACAAAGCTTCCCCTTCTGACTACTGAAGTTTATAGTTTCATCTTCTGAGATTGTACAGTATTTAGAAAGTGGAGACTATAAATAATTATTATTATACATATCATGTTAATGGAGAAAGCACCTACACTTACAACTCCCAAAATAAAAGGCGAACAAGCAAACAAAAATCCTGGAAATAAAAGCCTTCTCTCTCGGACCACTGAGGGCCTGTCAGACCCTGAAGTTTTGGACAATTCTTCCATGGTATTAAGGTCTGATTGTCCTCCCGTTCAGCCCGCAAGCTCACTCAGCGAGCTTTCTCTCATTTGTCGAGGACCAGCCTTCTCCGACTCCTTCAGGCAGCTCCCCGGCTCAGAGAACAGGCATTCTTTTCTCATCTGTTTTCTCACTAGGCAATTTCCATTGTTCTAATTTAGAAGCAAACAACCTAAGATGATCAGTTTCCTTTAGTTTAACCAGTCTATTTAGCATATTCAGTGGTTTACTGAGACAAAAATCATGTTATCTCTTCTTAGATTACTCTTGTGTCTGTTCTCTCATAGAGAGTATGATCTATGACATAGTCCTAGCCAGCAAGTGGCAGATTAAATACAGACCGAGGAATAGAGTGGTACATGAAATTCATAAAATAAGTCTGGATTTATAAATTATACATACATTCCCCAAATTGTCATATCTCCCAATCTTCTCTCTGCTGTTTGCCAGATTTTCTTCCACCAGTCACTGTCACATCATAGCTTCTCCTTTCTTTTTTATGTCCTGATTAACAGGACATCTATATTCTCCCTTGAGCTCTCTTCCTCCCAGCAAGATTGTTTTCCATATCCCTACAGAGAGGGGCCAAAAAAGCATTTGTGAGCCTGCGACACTTCTTTTTGAAGATATATTATGTGATCTAATAAAATATAGTACTTTTTCTTATAAACGTACCTTCATGAGCACAATTCAAATGCTTCAATATAGGTTCGGAAAACAATCTATATAAAAAGAATTTATTCTTAGATTCCATTTAAAAAGTCAAATTTAGACCTTTGTGCTATATGTAAGGGGATTCTGTTAATCTTTCGGGGTGAATGGTTTGACTCTCTGAATATTGATAAAGAGCACAGATTTTGCAGTTGGAAAAAGCAACCAAATATGGAGTGGTCAGATTCTCTTGGTAGTACTGATTCTTTAGTGATGTTCATGACAGCTGAAAACCACGGTGGCCACATACACCATCTGCACCCCATGCTCTACTCCAGAACTTAGCAAGCAGCGCAATAAGATTTACAATAAAGAGATACAGAACTAAACAGTAGTTTGGAGAGCTTTGGGGAGTTTGGCGTTTGGTTTTTTTTTGTTTGTTTGTTTTGTTGTTTGGGTTTTTTTTAAATTTACCAATTACCATTACTTAGCTCTCAGTACTCAATGCTTAGAGGATGTGACAGGTTCTGCAGCAGTTCTGCTCAGTAAAGAGCACACAGCTGTGTGCAGATGTTTTTATATGACATTTTATATGACAAAAAACAGGTACCAAAGTAGTACCAAATTTTGGTAAGAGAACAATGTATTATATTAAAAAGTTGTTCATTAACACTGAATTTCCTTCAAGGCTTGAGTAGAACCAATACTCTCATTTCTAACTCACAGTCAAGTCTGCCATCTGATTCTTCCATCACACTCTACAACAATCTTCCTGGAACTAAATGAGTGGATATGGAATCATAATACTCAGTGCATGTGTGTACCTGTTGCAAGTTCTCTCCTTACCCTGTTCCCAGTTTCACAATTTTACTCAAAATCAAGGGAAGGTACACACAGGCCCTTTGTTTTTTTCTCTCCAGTGACTTGTATACATTTCCATCTTGAATAAGTGTCATTTTTTTCCCAAAATGTGTATTTTTATGATGTGTGTATTACACACAGTCGAGGCTTGCAGCAGCTATATAAGCATCACTTTATATGATAGGTTGACAGAGTAAGCAACCTCTTGAGAACAGAACTGTCTTGCAGCTTTACACTCTTTAATCACACACTATGCGTTGCTCTTGATTTTTCCTTTTTTATAATGAGCCTTTGTTATACAAGTTATGCTTTTAGCCCTAAATGGATGAAAAGCATCCAAATACACAATAAATAAACCAAATATATAGTACAGGAAATACATAAATAATGTGATTGGGTTAGGAATGTCTTACTGGTTCAAGGAAAGTAGTTTATTCTGCCTGTCTTATAGTAAAATGGAATTTGCAGGTAAAAGGGAGTACGTGTGCACAGATTACACAAGTACGTATCCAGCCTTACCCCGGAGTTCAACTTATTTTTTTCTAGAACAAAACTAATAAACATCACAAAAAGAAAGCAAAGTCCTTGACTATTACAAGGTACAGTTCTCAGATGTCTTCCTTTTTACCGCTTCAGAGTTGCCAGAAGACAAATGTGTCTTATTCTTAAATACCAAGTTTGTGTAAGACACATTTAGTTCGTTCCTATCTTCTCCTTGTCAGAAGGGCAGGAAAAGGGTTGAGTCCTCTGCTTAAGATGCAGCTGTAATGCTTCCATTGTATAACTTTAGCTAATAACAAATACAACAATCCAACCTCTCAAAGTCACATTTTATTCAAAAATGTTACTTTCTATTAGATAGCCTAACAGCATACTAGTTCTGCAGCTGGGACTGGTAAAAGTTCTTAATTACAAAAGTACATCAAACAGAGTTCTTCCATGCTTCACTTGTAATAGGAACATTTTTTTAATGTTGATTATGTGTTGATTACAATTCCCAGTGTCTATGTTGAAACTAAATCTAGAATTTCATTATTTGACCTTGAAAAATATTTGGGCTTAGTATCTAGAAGACAAAAGCACTCAGTGCCAAACAAATAATATTTTTTTATAAAAGGAAAATTATGAGAATAGCAAGAGTAGCTATAGCTTAAGATAAGCTATGCTGTTGTAAGAAAAAACATAGAAAATGCAATAAAAATGTCAAACAGCAAAGGAAATCACAAAGGTAATAACTAACAGAAAAATTGCTTTTACTTTGTTCTACTGTTTCATTACTTACTCAACTAACTAGATAAAGGCCACAAAACACCCTCTCTATCAGTGCTTAACGAACACGGTTAATCAGGTGGGGCTCATACTGATACTCACCTGCACTTCCATCACCTTTGCGCAGAGGAGAGGAGGCTCAGGACACTGAGAGTACCATCATCTGAAACTGCTGCAGCGAGATTTGCTAGAGAAATCTGTTTAGGACAAATATCACAGTGCCAGAGTTACCTAACTGAAATGTAGGTGGATGCAGCACAGATAATATCACTTTATTGATAAGATCAGCAAAGAACCCACGAGTATCATAAGCTCTCCTTTTGGGGATTTATTAAATAATACAGAGTAAAATTTAATTAACGTGAATGTTGAATTTAAGAGTAGAAAACAGTTTACAATGAACAATTTAGCTCTTGAAAACAACTTACTTTATATTGGCTAAAGTGTACACAATGAAAGATTAAAATAAAATCCATTCTGAGAGAAACATGCCTGGGGAATTGCAGTACTGGCACCTTCTGGATACCTAGAGCATGGATGAACTATAGATTAAGAGCAGTGTAAGTGTGTATCATTTTCCTTAAGATATCCTATAAAATCCTATTAGGCTAAATGCATGTGTTTACATCTTGGTAATTTTAAAAGGATCAACATACATGTCAATATGCTTTGTAATCTAGGCACGAGTACTGAGGGGAAAAAAATCCATTTAGGTTAATAAAAGCTTGAGTACAGACAGAAGAATAGCCATTATGCGTATGAAAGAAAAATATGAGCATGTGTAATATCTAACACTGAAAACTGGCAAACAGGAACATAGTTAAAATTTTCAGTTTGCAGAAGTTTCTGAAATACTGGTGTCACAATTTCTGAGGGACATCATATGCGTATTTGATGTTAATAAATAGTATATTTGTCACCTGCATACCTAAGAAAACTAGTGGTACTTGAAATCCTTAGACTTTATAAATTTTAAAGAGAAGGTATGTAATGCTGTAAGATAGTTTGGAGAATGTTTTTAACCATTAACGATGATTTTCAGTACCTGTGAAAGTTAAGTTTCAAGCTTGTTTTGGACTTTGGACATTTAATGATTTTCAGTCATTAGGTGTTGCTCTTCTAAAAGCCGTTCATCTCAGAATGGCTCTTAGATTTATGAATCTTAGTGAAGCAGACCTTACCATTTCCATGGTTCGTCTCTTTCCCTGCATTATTCTCAAACCAAATAAATCTTGAGATTCATAAAACAAGTCTGTAAATATTAAAGCCTACCAGAAGCAATCTCACCTCGAATAACTACTGTAGCAGAAGAATAGAGGGGAAGCAACATCTTTTTAAAAGTCCTTTCCAGCAAAACCAAAGTCTCTACTCCAGAGCAAGAAAAGAGAAGAAAAAACTTAAGAGAAAAGATGTAAAATAATATGGAAAAAGAATGGAGGCAATACACTGATTGGAGAAAAACAAGAAAGGGGGAAGGTCAAAAGGAAAAAGTGCAATGTGCCAAACAGGTAAGAAAGGAAATAACAGAATCAAGGAAGAAAGACAGAAAAGAGAAGAAAGTGTACAGCAGTTATAGACAGGAGAATGAGTAACAGAAAGCTGTGGGAAAGGAGAATGAATACAAATGAAATTATATTTCCTTTTTTACAGTTTCTGGAAATGCACCAATGACAAAGTACGTAGTTAAATGAATGAACAAGTATATAAAATGGATACGATATATCAGTAGAGGTCACAGGCACATGTAATCAGATCCACCAAGAGCAACAGAATGCCTAGGGCTGGTTCTTAATACCATCACAAGGAGACAGCATGTATTGCCCTGGATCGTCCCCTGCAGGAAAAAAAATACAAAATAAAAAAAAAATGATGCCTGTCTTGTCTTTACTGCCAATCCCTTAATTTAATCTTTGACATGTACCATCCAATAAAGTGATAATGACTGGCATCAAGTTTCTCTGGTTTCTTATGCACTGGTTTATTTTGATTCCCTGGTTTTTTTGAGGTTAAGTTTTCCATTTACTTAGATTAATCTTTCCTCAGGTGACCACGTATCACAAGTGTTTTTTGTGTTTGGCTTTTTCTTTTTTTTCTTTTTTTTTAAAGCAAATTTACTCACCTGGTAGATTTTTCCTTTGTCTTCGCGGCTTCCTGGTTTATTCTCAAAGAAGAGAAGGGAAGGTTAGAGGGGCACTGAGTACAGACAGGAGAACTGGGCACTTATCTTTGCATGATATATTTTTTTAAACGTTGGCAATCCATGGGAATTAAAACAAGAGTGGAAAACAACAATTTCTGCCCAGACAGAGAGAGCAAGAGTATGTATTCTTTCTTCCAGTTTCTGACATGATATGTTCAAATACCTTTCGGATACAGTATGTCAGCTTGTGTTTCACCATATGATATGACATAATGCAACATGACACACCAATTGTTTTGTGGCAGAAATGTAAAGAAAAAGAGCGTCTCCGCTCTGCTGGTAAAGAAATCATTTTAAGTACAGAAATAGCCAGATTTCTCCTAAACATTAATGCATCAAAGTGCAATGGCCCTGAGAGCTTCCCCCTTGCTGGAGCTCCTGCTGCCAGGGCTCAGGGACAACTCAGCCGTAGTGGAGCTGCAGGCTGTCCCCTTCCCAGACAGCTCTGTCAGGAGCCAGCGCTGACCCCCCCTTCCTTGGGAACTGCTTTTAAGTTGACACTCTCACGCTTGGCTCCAGCCTGAACTCCAGCACCAGCTGTGCCGCAGCTGGGGCTCTTCCTGGCCGTGGGCCCCATTGGTCCAGAGCTGGACGGAGACATGGAATGACCTCCCAGCCTCACCTGAGACCAGCCTCACCCCTATGGACTTGGCTGCTGGTCACTGAGATATTATCTGATCTTGGTCAACAGCACCGGACGTGACCCTGTCCCTGATTCACCGACCCCATGGTTGGTCAGACCTGATGCCACCCCCAAGCATACACGTTACCTTCTCTGCGGACTGCAGGATGGGGCCCTGACCATGTTCCCTCACCCAGCTCCTCTCTTGGGGAGCAGCCGGCTCTTCCATGCCCCAACACAAAATGTAAAGTATTTGTTCAACTAGAAACAGTCCCACTCCCTCTAACTCTATAGGCCCTGCTTCCAGTCCTGGTATATTCTAATTGTAAACCTTTCAGTGTCAAAGCATGATTGTAGGGCATGGGGTGAGTGGATTACCTTTAATTTTAGCCATGTATTATGTGTTCAGAGTGATTAAAAGAGGAATCAAATTCAGTTTTAACAGCTGGAAATTTCATGCAATCAGCTTGAGTATTATAATTTTGAAGCTTTTCAACATTTCCAGAGATCTGGAGGCTTTTGGTTTGGTTTTCACTTCGATCAACCATTGTCTCTTCACCAGGTCTACCTGATCCCAGAAGGCTGCATCTGCCTTCTCAGAGGCACAAACTCTGCCTGAAGAGATGATCATTGCAATAATGCAGTAACTGGAAGATGTCATCACCTTCTATTGAATCTTTGACTAATTTCCAGATAACAGAGATACCACCAGCAGAAGGGAGCAATACACTAAACCAGCGTTACTTCAGGGCACTGAACTGCTGGCCAGGAATATTTGCATGTCTGAGCCTAGAACAGACGAAGTCTCCCACAACACACAGCAAAACAATTCAAGTGACGTATCACAACTCACATATGCTCTAGAAACCCCACCAGTTAACCCAAGGCTATGGCAGTGCCTGTAAGGTATTTATACAGTGCCCGTAAAGGTATTTATACCTTTATAGAAGTATGAGTTCATTGGCACTTGCAGGTGAGAAAGAAAGGGGGGAGGGGAAGACTGGGTTTTACTAACATAAGTTGCTTTAGCTAGATTTTTCAGGTGTTCAAGTTCAGTAAACCTCCCTTCTAAATATAGCCCCTGGTACCCTAACGCATACCTTCAGGCTGGATTTCTCAAAGAAAAAGAATTAAAATTAAAAAGAGTTGAAGAGGTAAAATAAAGGAATCTGGAGCCTGCTACTGTTGGGTACACCAAAAAATACAAAGGAAAGAAAACCCTTTTGGAGTATTTCAATTAATGTTTTAGGGACTACAACTCCTGAATTCCAATAGCTTGAAGTCAGTGATATTTCCAGACCCCTTTTTTGCAACAGAGTTTAGTTTGGGTAGTAAATCTGTGGGAGGTACAGGAAAGGAATTACAAACAATATTTTTTTGTACTGCCTCTCCCTTGATAAGGAGTGCGGGATTGGGAGCAGAGTGGCAATAATCCTCTGTGTAGTCACTGAGCCCGTTCTGTCCTCTGTGCTCAGGTACAGAACTGCTAAGATATTTCTGTAATGAAAAATAGGTTTTGTCTTTACTGACTCTTGAAATTCTTTCAACTGGGGACTTGCAACAGTTGTATTGACATGACACATTTCCCAGGATAGGCCATTAATCATTTCATGTTATTGTATCACTAGTATACTCAACATTCCAAATTCAAGCAAATTCCTAATGATACAACTATCAGGAGGAAAAAGGTAACACTGAATCTACCTAAGTGGTGCTTCTGGTGTGACTGAGCAGTATATTCAGGCTAATACCCACCAGCTGGATTTCTGCTGGTTAGTATGTATTTTCATTCCTTAAAGTACTGTTTATAAAAAGCAAGGAGGTCAGCAATGTCACTCTTGTAACCTACCAGCCTACTCAAAAGAACTGGCTGGATGTGGAATCTTGCCGTGTCCTGTTCTCTGGAGTTTTCTCTCAAAATATATGCATAAACCTAGCCTTAATCATAATACTGGGCATCTGTTTCAGCCCCAAACCGCACTGATTACTATGGTTCTATACCAAAATAATTTAATGAGACAGAGGCTACAGGTTTTTCTACAGTTTTCCAAATAATAACCTGTCCTCATTTACATGTCACTGGGACGTGGGTTCATTATGACTTTACAATGTACAGAGATTTTGAACTTATAGAAAAGCAACTAAGTAATGTGCGATTAGCTTAATTAGTACCTATTATTTTTGTTGGTCCTGGCTGCTCCCCCAAAAGTCTTTTTGGGGGAAAATAAATTAATAAATATCATTAGCATTTTAAAGAGAAGAAGGGGAGGAAAGTAATAGTGTAGATAGAGAATGCAGGTTCAGAGATAAGGCAGTTTTCAGTGGTCCACAATAGAGATCAGCAGAGCTGCAGACCCCAACCAGCAGCCAGCAGAGTGAAGCCTGAAGAGAATGAAGAAATGCCTGATAAACAACTCCCCCAAAATCTGACCCAACTGAGGTACTGGCACTCTGGTGATAGCCTAGGTAACCATCGTACAGCTTGATGCAGGCACAAAGAAGCTGTGGTTCTGTCCTGCTAATTATGTTCTTCCTGATCCACATTGTCTATACAAGCTTGAACTTCACTTTTTGCACTGAATTTACAGTAGCCCTGCAGAGTTTTGGTACTCTTGTGTCTCTTGTTTGTGAGTAAAACCCACGTCTACTTAGTTCTGTCCCACTGCTCCACTTGCTTCCCCATCCTGCTGAAGGAAAGCTGCTGCTCTCAGACATGGGACCCCTGGTCATGCACACTACACTTTCCCTTCAGATTTCAAACATTTTGCCATGAAAACAACTTTGTGGAAGTGTAATATTAGTGGGTCTACAGAGAACAGCTGGGTAACACAGGCACCTAAGCCAACTGCGAATAACATAGCTCTGCAACTACTGCTTTCACACCACCTTAATTCCATCCAGAACCGAACGAAGAATATAACACACACTATAACGGAGAAACACAAACCAGAAAGTGACAAAAGAAAGGTGAAAAGATCAGAAATCACAAACTGCACTAAAGCTAAAAAAGCTACCATATTAAGCATGGCTATCAATCTCCTGTGGTTTTGCAGGCTTAGTTTACAAATGCATTAGTACACCATAGCTCTTTCACCTTTAATAAAAAAAACCCAAACAACTCCTATGAGTAATAGTCAGGTTTTTTGTCTCCTAATAGACTGATGGCCTTAAACTTTCTCAAAGAAAACTCAATTTGAATAAGGATTAAACTTGAACTGTCAGTGAAGTATCCATCCCCAAATAATTATTTCTCACATTCATTCTAAATTCTGGTTGAACTTTGTCTTCCAAAACATCATGTTTTCAAGCTAGTTCCAGCTAAATTACAGAATACCCATATTAATAAAGATGTTTAATGTAAAAACATTGTTTTTCTCACAATACTTCATGTCCCAAAAAGGTCTTTTGTAGTACCATATGAAAAGAAGATGTAGCAGTGAGAAGTGTCAGAAGGATTGAGGCACAAATAAACAGTATTTTTTTTTTCCTTTGATATTTTGGCTGAGGTTTCTAAGTTCAAGTAATTAACTTACGGGTTTTGGGTATCCTTCTGCTGCTTCCTATGTTTAAATCATTTCTTTAAAACACTTACAGATGATCATTTTAATGAATTTCTGACAAGCTAATACATTCTTTGTAAAGGTATAACTACAGGTTAGGTTTGGTTTTGATTCAGTGCCCAATATATTTACTGTTTACAGAACAGGAAAAATATCAGGTGTAATGAATGATGTCAAGCTGGTATAAAATAAATTGAACTCACATTTTTGGACTTCTAACCTTTCATGATCTACTGCCTTTTCAGTCAATACTTAAAATAAACACCTATCATTCAAATGAGCATAAATACCTTTACCCCAGGATTTAACAAGGGAAATGGCTACCATTACAAATATAAAGTGTACAGTTGGTCATAAACAGCAAAAGTTATAGATCCTTCTGAATAGCCACTACAAGTCAAAACAAGCTGATGAGATTATTTTTTTTTTAAAAAAAAAAGAACACTACTAAAATCACAGCAGAATATCACTGGAACAAGCCGAGACAAGGAAGCAGATTATCAAATTAATTTACAAGTTCTCAGATGTCCTAAAATGAAGTAATGCAAGGGATATTCAGAGGAGAAAGAAAACCTGCTTTGCATGTAAGGCAGTAGGAATAGGAAGTCAGAAAAAATCCCATACTTTTCCTATGTATGGGAAGGAATGGGAGTGGTGTTGCTTTAGAGATACTCATTCAAGAATATTCTCCATAAATTAACTACTTCTGAAAACACCCATAATTAAAAGCATGGATATTTTTAGCTTTGTATAGTAAGTATAATATTGTAGAAACAGGAAAAAAGAAAATGGTATGTGATGCATCTGTTGAGTTTAGAAACAGCAAACCAAGAGGAAAAGGCTATTTCTCTCCAAAAGAAAATCCTAGACCAGGTAACAAATAGTAATGCTACTCTAAGCATATGAAATAAATAGAAAGCAATGAAAAATAGACTGTGGATGAGGCATTCCTCCTCCAGCACACTACATTCAAGGTGATGGCTAATTAGGAAAATCTTCAAAATTCTACCAAGCTTTGCTTTCTTTAAGTGTAATGGTGGAGATAATATGGATATAACTCAGTTCTATCAACTGATTCAGCTCCTGAAAATGAACTTTTAAGCATATGGTCATATGGTCAGAAAAGCCTATATATATGAAGAAGAATTCTTGAACAGCATGATAACAGTCTGGAATTACATGCTAGGGCTCACACAAGCGGGTTTCCACAGCCATAATTTCAACAAATAAATTTTATAGTTTGACAGTTAATCACACAGAAACACAATGAGGATTTCCAGGAAATGTTTAAATTGTTCCACTCAGTTTTTGAACAGTGTGATTCATTTCTAATGGAGGGAGTAGGAATTTTTCTCTTTAAATACAGCTGATTTCTTCATTAAGTAAAATAAAATGGAAAAAAAGAGCTCAAATTCTAACAGGAAACACTGGTTACTACAGGAAAACACAACATAAAAATGGTCCGCTGATTCTGGCCTGTAACATATGGACAATATTAGCAAAGCTTTAACCCATCATTCTTGCCCTGTTTTTTGAAAACCTGTCCCATCAATCCATGACACAATAGTGATTTCCATGAATGGATTTGGTCTTACATTGCCCTAAATTCCTTTTATTTTTCTGGTGTCCTACTCTCTCAGCCAGGTTCCTGATATACGTTTTTTTAATAAAAATGGAACAACAGCACCCCCCTCCAAGACAAAGTGATTCTTTTTTCAGAATTCTTCACTGCGAAAATAAATACATGGAGTAGATGTTGTCTAGAGAAGGCTAGCCCCCAGTAAAAGCTAAATTGAACCAAGACTGGATATCCTGACAATATTTGAACCCTGAAATCAATATGAAGCTGCTAAACGCAGAGGGAGGAAAGGAAGCAGAGCGGTCTCTGGCTGACACACTAGTTGGCGTGTAGCACTTGTAACTCATGCACCACGCTAAGATGTCTAGTAGGTGTGTGATCTCCCTTGGCCTCTTAAAAAGACATCTGCAGAAGATTAGTTAAGAGCTTTGGCAGGCTGAATCACATTCGGGAGCTGTCTACATTTCTGTATTGCATAGAGAGGGAAAGCAGTGCAATCAGGAACCCAACTTCACCACTGGAATTGTTTGTCTTAACTTTTCCTGCTTGTGGGTCGGTGCTGCATCCACGGGCTCTTCCACCAAGTTCATCGAGTCTCAGTGCAAACACAGGGCTCTGCCACCATGAATAAGGCCAGATGAGGATGAGGTGCTATAATAATAGGCTGAAAATATAATTAGATGGTTCCTGTTGCACTGCAACTACAGTCACTATACAAATGATACAAATGATCAAATGATCTGTAACTGGAGTATCATAGCATTAGGAATATACTAAAAATCAATAATTTGTGCTCAAAGGTATTTCCAAAAAGAAAAGGAGGATAAAGTAAAGGTGTTGTCACTGAGAAATTTTCCCTGTAGGAACAAAACAAAACATAATCTAAAATATGCTATAGAAATCCTAACAGACATTAGAGAATGTTATTGTTTAGAAAACTTTTGCCAGCATTACGGAAATTATATTAAAGTTTAAACACTGGTAGGGTTTTTACTCATAAATCATTACAATAAATTAGAAATGTCCAGTAGTGTTAAGTAAAATATGTAAACGTCAAAATCATTTGTCACAAAATCATTGTCACCATCACCAGCTGTGGTTTTTAAAGGAAACAAAAAGAAAAAAAATCTGACTTTTCTTAATTAAGCACTTCAAACCTCCTTATTTGCTTTTCATATTTCAGTGAAGATCAGGTTTATGATCAACTTCAGTTACTTATATACTTTTAATTTCTTAAATCAGCCTTGTTTTATAACTGCTTTATCCAGCTAGTTCTACAAAATTGATATTTGGAAGTGATTTCTCATCTGCCTTTTTCTTTCAAAAAAGAGCACATATAAAGCTGGTATGACTAGGCAAGTTTTGACTATGTCTGCACAAATCTATATTTGTTGTAGGAAGAATGCAGACTGCATTTCAAAGCCATTCCTGCGTGTTCAACAGTATCTCCTGGAAAACCGTACTGCAAAAAAAAAAAAAGGAATAAGATCTTGGATAAGTCTTTTTACACAATCTCCCTTTCTGTTCTTTTGTTTTGGCTCTTGAGCCTGCAGTTGGCTGCATATTTAGTGCTTCCACCGGGAAATGGAGCGAGTGCTCCAATCTGTATTTATATAGGATCCATACCCTTCTTAGCATTTAAGCTGGTTTCATACATCCTTCTGCAGCCAGAGCAACACCGGTGAAATAATGCCCACCTTCAGCCTGCTGCAGCAGTTAGAGGGTACTGCCGCCTCGGATCTCCCAGCGGAGCTGCTCGTATGAGCAATTCATAACCTGTTTCGGTTACAATCAGTTTGATTAGTAAAATTATACTACATATGCTCTATTTGTTAACTTGGATCATTCAGTTAAGAAGCATACAGATAAGAAAATCCATCAGATTGGAAAAAGGACTACCTTTTTCCCTATTCTACAGGAAATATTGACATGAAGAGGAAGAAGGGCTGGGGCAGCAGCAATTGCTTCCAGCTGGTATGAGTCCAGACAGAAGAATGTACCTGCATCAGGTTAGCCTGAATGCACAATAAAATACATCTACTGGTTTATACTTTATACCAGAACAAATCTGACCTATATCAGCTGCAGGAGAATAGACAACACCTGACCTACCATTAAGTTAAGATTTTCACAAACAGATGATACTTGATCTAGCATAACCTCTTCTGAGACAAAGTAACTCTTTCAAAAATGTTAATAAATATGATCTGGCAAAGAACATTTATATGAGTTCAGCAGAATGTCTTATCTGGACTCAGCATTTCTGGTCTGTGTTCACTGAAAGCACAGCTAACATCCCACAGAAATGCAACCTGGGTCCTTCAAGATGGGAAAGAGTATACCCATTTCTACATTACAAAAAGAAAATTAAAAAATGAATTTTTCTATCTCAGTACAAATATAGCAGGGAAAAGAAAGTAAATGATCCATTTTTCAAGCCTGGTAGGTGTACACAAATGGTGCAGAGATTTAAAATATAAATGAAGAAAAAGGTAGAGAGTAACACTACTGTTTTGGCATTATCTCCAAGTTAAGTAACAAACAAGCTCTACCTGGACAGTACTTTAAACACTCCTACCCATTATTATGCACAAACTGTTTCTTTCCTCAACATCAGGTATATGCTAGTTTTAATCTCTACATTAAATATTATCTGATTTTTCTATTGTACCTACAACATTTACTGACATACAGTAACTTATAGTTAGTAACATTAATTATGTTTTTGATGCTAGGATTGTAAATAATGTTGAAGTGTTTGCTGTAGCTAGAGTGACTTGATTCTTCACAGTATTCTGATTTACTCTGTAATTTTTTTTGAGAACATCTCTGCAGATCTTGCATAAGAGTAAGCAATTTTGCACCATACCTATGTCATGTTTTGTTGAATCCCCATCACGATGCTAGTGCCCTGCAGCACCTGGAAATGTGCACTGATCTTCTGCAACACTAGTTTCATCTCTTCAAGACTAAAATTGATTTTTCGCAAACTGGCGTGTAAAGGTACAAAGTGTACCCAGTGATCCATAGCTCAAGTGAGTGTAACAATACCAGCCTCAGTGGTTGAAGAAGCAGTAACTTTTTAAGTCCTTGCAAGCAACAGTGCAAGAAAAAACAGACAGTAGTGAAGAATTCATCTTGTAAAATGCCAGGCAGTCAAGTTGTTTTACTGCTGCTGGAGGCTATTGTCAAAGTTGCTAAGTAAATGGTAGAAATAGTTTTCGTTAATTGGAAAGAGCTGGGATACCATGGTGATAGGCTTTTTATAGCATACCTAACATAAACAGATAAAAAAGGATTTCTAAACTCAGATGTTATCACTACATGATTTGCTCGTTTCTATAGTTCACTCTGAAAGGCTCAAATCCTCCCTTTTGAACACTGAGAGAGGAGGGAAGGCACTGGAGTCTCTCCTTGCTCTCCCCCCACACCCCCATAATCCTGTCTGTCAGGCCTAAGCTTATTGAAGGGCAAGCAGTAGAAGTTAGAAAATGCCTTTAAATACAAAGACCAATCAAGTCTTGCACTTGCTCAGCCCTCATTACCGATTCCCTGGCAGCTCATGCACTTCTCTGATGCAGCAGAGCAGTACATGTGTCTTGGAAAGGAGATGAACAAGAAGCAGTGTCACCAGTGTCCACAGACTCCTCCCCACTCTGTTACGCCATGATCCTTCCTTAGAACATCATCCTGGAGAGAATGTGTCACCTCAGATGTGATTTCACCTGTAGAGTCCCTGACCTGTCAGTTAAGAAAAAAGTTAAGAAGCTTCAAACTAGAACAACATTTAACACATCTTTGACTTGTTCTGGCCTTTTAGAGTCTCTCTGAAGTTTGCACGAACAACAGAAATTTTACTATTATTGAGTCCTGAAATAAAATCCCGAATATTACTAACAGATCACATTTCTACCTGTACTGGTTCCTGCAGAGTCCAGGGCTTCAAAAAGCCTCTTTATTTAATTCTCATTACATGTGCATAATTGAAGGACAATTTTCACGTGCCCAAGGACAGGTGACACTTGGAGAAATAAAAGACTTTAGAAATTATAAAGTAGCGATCTTTGCAGTTACAAGTGAAAAGTGATCTTTGTGGGTATAGTTCCTATTTTTTCTTATTGAATGTGATCTTTCTGTCTTTTTTCTCCTACTAGCAAATAAGGATTTTAAAAATTTAGGGCCTGACTTTCTAGATTAGCTTTTAGAAGGCCACTCAAAGCGAACAGATCTTGTCGACGGTTGGCATTTTTAAAATTCAAATACAAGCAAGTAAGCATATCTGAGATGTATCAGGTGCTGAATACATTTCCAACACGTAGGAAAGGACTTGCAGGTCCTAGTGGTCAAGGAGTTGAATGCAAGTCAGCAGTGTGGTCTTGAACAAAAGAAGGCCAAATGCATCCTGGGCTCTATTGACAAAGCATAGCTAAAATCTTCAGAGATTTTCTTTTTCCCTCTCTTTGTCTCCTGCAAGATTGCAACAGCAGTACTGTATCCAGTTTGGGGCTTCCCTATACAAGAAAGACATGGATAAACTAGAGGTAATCCAGTAGAAGCCATCAGGAAGCAGAAGCATGATGTACATGGAGAGAACTGGTTTGTTCAGCCTTAAGAACAGAAGGGCAAGGGCTGGATCTTCATGCTACTTTCAGCCACCTAACAGGAGGGTATAAAGAAGATGTAGGCAGACTGTTTTTTGGAGATACATAGCGGTTGGACGGAAGGCAACAGACACCAGATGTAACACGGGAAACTCCATTCAGATACTAGGAAAAATACATTTCACAATGACAGTGATAAAATACTGGAACAGGGACCTAGAGAGTTTCTGAAATCTTTGTCCGTGGAGACATTCAAAACTTGAAAAGTCATGGCCCTCCTCTAGGTGTACCCAGCTTTGGGCAGGGCTGGGACCAGATGACTTTCAGTGCTGCCTTCAAACCTACATTGGTCTATGATCCCATGATAATATCCTGACCTGCTGTCTCTGGATCTGCTAAATGTAGGATAAATTGATGGAGTGCTAGGGCATCTGGGAGTAGCCAGAAATTCCACCGTGGTCATGGAATATCTTGATGCTAGCAGGTTAGCTCATTAAAATGAGGTAGGCAAAACTGAAATTAATAAAAGATTTGATTACTAAATCACAAGTTAGAGAAACAATCATCTCCTCTTCTGCTTTTACTACACTACATGGATCAATATCAAAATGTGTCTTCTTCCTTCTGCATTCATCTGATTAAGCGGTAGATGGTAGCCTGTGTTCTGTGCCCAGTAACAGAGAGAATTGTTTCTCATCAATCTTGTGTGCTCAAAATTCTCATTATAAAATTCTGAGGGTGCAAATGGACACTTTGTACAAAATCTGAGGAAATCAATGTCACTCTTAAAGACATATGAAAGCTATATAAACTGAACACAACTTTGAAGGCTCAGCCTATTCCAACACCAAGTTTGTTCTGTTCTGACAAAATGGTATGGAAAAGAAATGAGCTTTAGTAAAGCACAAAGATGATTTCAGCTAAGATTTTCTTTCTTTAAAACTGTAATGGCATATGTATCTTTTAAAGGCAAGATTATGCTAATTATATCTCTTGCTTGCAGTAACTTACCTTTTTAAATAATGCAGCTTCTGATAATCACAATTTCAATGTAACTGTTGAAGGAAATAGCTCCAATGGTGGGTATCATTCCCAGAATGCTTCAGGCTATAATGCCTAACAGTCTTCTAATTCTATTCACAGAAAGTATAAATCAGGATTAGATTTCAGTAATTTCCCATACTCTGACAGTGATTAGCACAGTGTGCAATACGGACCACAATCTTCAGAAAAAGTTCATACAAGTAACTGCACAGACATTGGAATGAATCCTCTCACTGTTCCCTGGGACAGAGCAAGGACTGAGTTCTCACTGCCATGGGGAGCATTCTTTTGAGAAAGCCCTATCATGGCAATAACAGATCCAGATGTTCCTTTATCTCAAATGCAGAGATATTAATAGACTATTTAATCTTTACTAAAAAGAGAGCTAGTAGCACAGTCTTACTTTTAATTTATGGTTCGTTAGGTCTATTTCTTAATGTGATTAATGGCATATCACTACTTAAAGCATGGGACATTCATCAGCAGAACTGCATGCCCTTAAAACAGGTGTTGAGGGAATTTGAGAACGTTACAATGCAAAGTCTTACTATTTCTATAATAGTCTAAAATGACAAATTGCCAGAGAACAAAAACCATTACAATCTTGAAACAGGAATTAATTTGTGTATATTTATATTGACATATTTTTCTCTAAAGTTGCAAGGCTTTCATAAATCTGTATGTGGAAGACATGACAGTAGATGTAAATATGAACAGAGGAAAGCTAGAGAATAAGAAAGAAATCAAATTTCAAAATTTTCCAGTGCACAATGTGAGACAGTAGGAAAATGGAACCCTTTTTAAAGCTAGAAACCAGTTTTGGTCAAAATTTGTCCTTCTTAATAGAGGAAACATTTTGAATCTTGATTATTGGGAGAAGAAAATAAGACAGACAGGAAAGAGAATGAAAACCTAGGATATAACTATATTGGATTAACAACTATGTAGAATAGTCGCCTACAGCACATTCCACATATAATAGAAAAATAATACAACTGACTTCTACGCATTTCTGAAATTACAGCATGAAAGATCAGTTCTCAAAATCAGTTATTTATTGCACAAAATAACTAATGAAATAACTGTCCACAGAGGACACTAATGATAAAACTGAGAAGTAGATCAGATAAACCAAAGACCCTGAGGACAAAGGCCCTCAAAATTCTCAGAGAAATACAAAACAGACTAAGACGTAGGTAGAGGCAGAGAGTCCCACTCCCTAAAGTGTTAAGAAAGCTATGAAATTAATTAATTAATTACAAATAATTGAAGTAGATTTTGTTAATTATGACTTTTTTCTAACATTGGTGCACCTAAGAACATTTTTGATCAGATACCATATTTTAATATTTATGTTTCTTGTTTTGCCAGGAGTCATCATTGACTTTTGCTTTTCTGCTCAGTTCTGTTCATTTTTTATTTTATCCTCCTTCTCTTCCCCAACCCTGATTGTCTGTCTTGCCCTGTTATTTCATCTTCTCTTTCATGTATATTGAAAATTCTCTGGAGTAAAAACTTGTTTCTTTGTTATAGATCTGCAGAGAGCCCTGCATAACCCAGCCACGATCTACAAATGGGGGGCTTAAGTGATATCCTACAAATAAATGAATAAAAGGATGTTTATTGCATTTACATCCTAACAGAAAAAGATGATTAATGAACGTTAAACACTGATTTTATTAATCTAGAAAAACAACAAAGGAAAATACTGATAGTAAACAAATCTTTAAAAAAAATATTTCAACACAATCTGCTGAAGAACCTCCCGGTTCTGCCTTCAAAGGCAGAGCATATTCTGGAAGAAGAAGAAGAAAAAAAAAAGTAATAAGCTGTACTGTCTGACAAAAGGAGGCCTGTGAATTATGCAGGGCCTTAGTGTCCTGACCACTGTGGAAGATTTAAGACTGACTCTTTGGAATTTAAATTATAGAGACATTACAAAGTTTGACCCCAAATAAACATTTTTTATGGATTGAATTTATTCAGAATTGGCCATTATAAAAATATACCTTCATACCAGAATGCAGCTTTTTTCTTTTAATCATTGAACTGCTGGTGAAGAAGAGCTAATGTTAAATATAAATAATTCCAGTCTGAAAATTCTCACCTGAATGATGAATTCCAGCCACTGTTGCAGTTCAGGCTGCGTGAGGAGGCAGAGCATGTCCAGCCACTGGGCAGATGCAGAACAGGAATCCAGGAGTAGTTCCTGGGGTAGTTCCATCCACTCTCCTTTCAGCTTCATTCCACTGGGCTCTTGAGCAGCTATGAGTCTTAGGCTCTAGACACAGTCATTCTTGTAAAAGAAAGAACATAATTTTTTATACTTCTGCAATTTCATTCGATATATCACAAACTGTTCTCAGAACATTGCTGAAAAGCAAAACTTAAGCCAACATACCATAATTGCCCATGTGTTTTTGTCTACCATTTAAGAACACTTTGGCTTCCTGGATTCCTGACACAATTCTGCTCCAGTAAAAAAATATCTGGAATTTCTAAAAGGTGAAATAATAATAAGGGACATCAAAATGAAGACTTGAAGTGCAAGTGTAGCTACATCTCTATTGTCTTTGTGGACTATATCAGGGAGAGACCTTTGATCTCTGAGCCACTTGGTGTGGTGAAAATCAAACTAGGATTAGCTTCTTCCAGATCACATTAGTGTCACAGACCGACACGGGTGGTTTTCTTCGTAGCACGATGTATGCTGGATGGCCTTGATTTCCGTGCAAGGATGTTTGAGGATGACTGATACTGTGCCAAGACAATATTGGAAAAGCTCTCAAACAGGACATTTGACTTGTCAAACCCATGTTCGTACTTATGTCTGTTTCTAAACCTGACTTCTAATTCATCATCTTAAGTATTTCTAAAATAATGGTATTCCAAAACAATAACTGCTAAAACTTTTCAGGGTTTGTTTTACCTCCTTAACAACTGTACTTACAAAACTGAAATTTCATCCTTATTCTCACCTCTACCATTGAGTATTCTCATCCTCCTTAAAAATCAACAATCTGCTAGATACTTCACACAGGTAAGTGGTCTTTTACAAATGATGTGTTATAGCAATGGATTACTGATAACATGCCAGCAATCTAAATCAGAATATGTTTTAACATAGAAGCAGAAGATTACCTATTTTGAGTAATTATAAATATAAACTTTGCATTTAACTTCTTGCATATTTAACTTTAAATTTCCACTTTCAGTTATTAGAGTCCTTCAGTGCCTGTAAAATTGGAATAAATCTGTACCTGTTTTAGACAGAAACATAAATTGGATCAACCAGAAGTAGCATCAGATACTGTCTTTCACTGATTGACCATAGCTCTTAATGCCGACTTGACCCAGGCAAGGCCAGAGCTGAAGTTCTCTCTGTCTCTCAGGAAGTTGTCCTATTTGCCCAGCTTTCCACTTTTGGCTGGCTGAAACACAAAATCTGTTGCTTTTGCAAGCCATATAACTGGAGGCTGAAAATCCCTGTGAGCTTTTCAAAAAGATAAGCCCTGAAGTTTGTGCAATTGTATTTGCAAAAAACCCACAACTTAACAGACTAATGCTTGTCTACTATTGCTCACCATCAGCATGTTTTTCTGGACAATGTCAATCACAGTACAGCGCTCTGTCATTTGGCTTGGAAAAACAGAATTCAGAGCAGATTAACATAGAAGAAATGATAATTTTTGTTGACTTTAAGTCTATTTCCCAGCTTTCATCCATTCAAGCAGTCATACCTATGCACAGAAAAGTAAGAGAATAATTAGCACAATTTTTGCATATGATAAAGTCACTTTTATTCATCATTTAGAAAAATCTTCTAGGAACAGAATCTGGGATTGTTTTTTTCCTCTCCTGTTTAACTGTCTTTAACTGGTTTTAGCAGTCCTCACATTATTTCTCCTGGTCAACTTACTTCTGACCAGCATACTATTTCAGAAGTATTCAGGGCCCCTGTTCTTAATTTTTGTTTCCAAGCAATCCAATGTATTTGTCCTCTTTATGTGATTGCTCCTTTGATTATAGCCTGTCTGGTCAAATTTTTCTCTGACACTACGTGAGAAGTACTGTAGAGACAGCATTGTTTCTGCTTGCTAAACATCTGTGCCATGAAAAGATATTGCCTGGGAAATGAATTAGGCATGAATCAGGGTTTATATCCTCATATAAAACAAATATGAAATAAATCAAATTATCGTTTAATATACTTAATTATCTTTTAATGTGTCTGAAGTCACATAGCATATGTCCTGTAAAAAGCACTTGGTTTGGTCCTCTGAACATGTCATGTATATGGTAATGATGAAAGATGGCTCAACACATTCTTGCCAGAGTCAGAATCCACTGAAAAAAAATTAGTTCCAAAATAGAGCCGTACTCTAAACTGTGTTAGTAAAGGCATATTTCATTTTGAAAAGGGTGCATTAATTAGAAAATCCTTTCTCTGAATACAGTGAATAATCCATTTTACTGATTTGTATTTATCCTAGAATCACTGACGTTGGAAGGGACTTCCTGAGCTCAGCTACCCCAACTGCTCTGCCCAAAGCAGGGTTAACTACAGCAGGTTGCCAAGGGCCTTGGTCCAGTCTCTGAGCTGTTAAGTTTTAATGAACACTGCACTCTCAGAATGTGATAAAGCACCTTTCAGTAATAAATTCATTAAAGGATTTTGAAAACTAACAGAAATAGCAGTTTATTTGTAAATAAAGTAATAGTATTTGCTTGGCTCTAAACAAGAATGTCACATAATCCAAATTATTTTTCTGCCTAATAACACTGAGATCAGCAAATCTCCGTTGCAGGAGTACACAGTCATTAAAATCTAGATTATGGGTATCACTGACTACATATACTTTGACTTTGCCTATGTATACTTACAAGTTTACATACCTACACATATACTGTCATGTATTTAGTTAGGCAACATTTGCATTTACTAAGGTCTCCGTTTTTAACAAGCCTGATACCAGGAACCTGTGAAATGTCTACAATATGTTCACCTTTCACAGTGCATAATAAAGTCAAACACGCTCTTACAGCTACTTCATTGCAAACATACTGGCAAAGAAATGAAATCTTTAAGGGAGTGAACTCATCTGAAGGTGGTGATTGAAAGCATTTTCACATCTCGGGAAAGGAGCATTTTAACATTACTTGTCACAGGCATCCTGTCAGGCCTTCATGTGTTCCAGCTAACACCTTTGGTACAGTGTCTTCAAGCATCAGAGTGAACTTTTGCCATTGATTCTACTGTAAAATTAGATTAATTCATTGTGCTCATGGGTTGTTGTATTCAAATGATAATTTTTTGCTTGCTTCTTGCTATTCACTAGGAAATAACCAGCTCCATATGACTCATCATATTGTGGGAGTTCAATGCCAAGCCTGCTTGCACACAAAAGAAAATTACATAATTACACTAAATTTTGCAAATCAAAAACTTCTTTGTAATTGCTTTAAGATTATTTTATATTCCATTTTCAGAAGATGCTTCCCTGTGTAGCTATTTAGCAGGCACATTTATTATAAAAGTTAATTATATTTTCTTAAAGAATTAAACAGGGGGTTTTGGTTCTTTGGGTCTTTTTTAACCAAAGAATATCTCTGTTATACACATTTCTGAACTCTGGGGTTATGTTTTGGTTTTGCCCACATTCCTGATAATCTGATTAAAGAAATGTCATTTATTTTTACTGTACATGTATCTGACCTGCACTCCCTATTTTATTGAAAAGATATATTATTGGGCAAAAAAAAATCAAACAAATGAGCACTGCTGTTCTTAACAGTCTCTGAATTAATTTCATCTTAAAGAAAATATTTTAAAATTAAAAAGGAATGGAAAAAGTACTGAAACATTTTAAATAACATGTTATTTCAGCATACAGATGAAAACAGACAGGACTTTCAAAACACCACTTCATTAGAGGAAAGAAGGGCTAGAGAGAAAATTGATTAAAGTTTTTCCACTTTCTGATATTTATTTTTGTGGGTCTTCTTGCAGTCCAACACTACGAATCCAGCAATCAGCAGCTATTTGCAACGTGTTGTTCCCTAACTTAACTACAGACTGCCACTTTAATCTCAAGAGAATGTTATTGCCTAGGAAGACTGAATTGGTAAGGGGGAGAAAGAAACCAAGAAAATCACTTCTAATTACTATTATATCAATTTGGAGATTGACTGGAAGTATCAAAAATCTATCCTTATTTCTTACAATACAGTAGAACCTAAAAGAGTCTCAACTTCTTGATCCAAGGCTCTGTCTGGTTCCTGAAAATGCCAGTTTCACTAAACAGGATTTCTGGCCTGCATGCAAGCAGGGAGAGGTAATAAAAGACTTCTCATAATTTAATGATAACCGGTCACAGAGTGCAGTTTAGCCATTTCTAATGCTTCAGAAAATTGGATTTTGATGAGGTTTCTGCACCTTAATTTCCTCTCCCTATGCATTTCCTACAAAGGACTATTACATAAAATACTGACTGAAAGCCAACCCACACTCTGCATGCTTCAAGATGTTTTATTGCCCCTGTGAACATTAGACACCCTGCTTATATTTACCACCTACTAACAGGACGGGACAGAAAATAAGCTACGTGCTGTGAAACTCACTGATATTTTCCCCCATCTTTGGCACTTTCCTCTGCCTTTCTTTGAATGTTCTGCAAAGTGGCTCTCTATTTCTCACTCTTCCTCTTCACCTCCAAGCCTTGAAAGCAGAGAAAGGGAATAGAATTACTAGCCTAATACTGTGTAGGTGACAAAACATTTCTTTTCCCTCAACTTTGGGGACAACTTTGAGACACGTTTCATAGCTGCTCAGCAGATCCACAACCCCTCCTGCCCAAATCCTGGCTGAATTCCAGTCTCATAATTACATTCCACCTACCTACAATTCTGCCTTTAGTTGAAGTGGGATAGTGTGCCATTTTCTGAGCTCTGTTACTTTGCTTACAAAGTCCCACTGAGACTAAAGAGAAAGGCAGGCAGGATTTGGTTCACTGGTCTAAAAACATTATATACAATGAAGCAATTGTGCTAGTGAAACTACTTCCCTAGACCTAGGCTGGAATACGGAATCAAAAGCTGTTGCTGACCAATTAACATAGTGGTCTGTGACAGCATTTAAGCTCCTGTTCTGCTTGATTCAAAGTGCTGTGGAATGCAAATCTTTTGATATGGAATCTGGAACTCATAGGCCAATGCCCAACAGCAACACGCAACAGCCTCTGAAATCAATTAAATGGCTCCATTTTTATTTCAGTGAGGAATTAAAAGTTTCCCAAACTTTGTTTTTTCAGGAAAGAGAAATGTCAGTCACGAGTGGCATTTGCTTTTCAGGTCCTAATGTAAATCTTACTCCTCCATTAGAGGAGCAACTTAAATCTTCTAGAAGTTCTAGGCTTTCCTTTATTAACACCTTCCAGTCACCTGAATTTTCATTTGTACTTGAAAAATATTACTAAACATTTGCAATGCTCTAACTCCTGATCACTAAATACTTATGAAACCTGAAGGAATATCAACCAGTTTAGACAGTAGAAGGACTGACATTTGCAAGATAAAAGCAGTTTAACGTGAGTTAAATATGAACTATTAAGTAGTATGATTTTCAAAACTTCCAAGATCTTTCAGTGTTTAAAAATTAAAGCCAGAACAGAGAATAATAATTAGTTAGAAGAATAAAGGTAGCATCTTGATATATATGAGAAGAGAGGCTATAACAATGGATACCAGAGGATGATCTTGGAGAAAGAAAAAACATCAGAACATTAATGAAATGAGAAAAATTATGTGAGGTAGAGTTAAGACAGACAAAAGAATGTTAAAAATGAGGACAGTATAAGAGAAAGTAAGTTGACATAATTTCTTGCTTAGGGTTTCAATTAATTCTTTTCCTTTAGCTTATGGCAGAATCATGTATTCAGCATTTTCTTTTCTCTATTATATTCATCATCATAAAGTTTGTGGTGTTTAGATTTGCTACTAAGTTGACAGAGGGATTTTGTCAGTAATTTGCTTTGGTTGCTCAGTGATTGCCAGTCTGTTGTGATAGATATTCACACAGAACATATTTGTTTGTCTACTGAGTAGGAGGAATGGAAAGAGGAGAAAAAATCAGTGTGGACATGGTGACCTCCACTGTGAATTTTACTAAGTGACTTAACGCTTGCTGTGAATTTGTGTGACTCTCATGCTCTTTTAGAAACAGTGCGATAGACCTGATGGCTATGTACAGCACGCACCCAAATGACACATTTTCCCCTTTGCATCAGTGGTATCCTCCCAAGAAAGCACTTTGAAACATGCTGAGTGTAGAGCCGGCTTGATCCAATGGCTAATAACACGAAATTGGGAGCGAGAAAACCCTGGTTTAATTCTTTTTTTCCTCTACCAACTCTCATGCCTTAGGGAAAGTCACTTAACTTCACTAAGAACCTCTAAAAAAAAAAAAAAAGAAAGAAAAAAAAAAGGCTTTCCAAAACAGATTCAGTCTCAGCATCTTTACAAGATGAATAAAAGATTTTGTCTATTACTCTGAAACTGAAAAAGCTAACAAAAGCTGGATATCTGGGGTTCTATGAACTTTAATAAATGAACAAAATGCATATTACAGTCATTTATTTGTGTGTGGAAATAGTTATCTTTCCACTGCAAAAGCATAGAGTGCCAAATTCTGATCTTAGGGATGTATTATCAGCACAAGGCCAACCACACAAGGACAATTACAATATTTATCACTGTTCACTGTGGAGTTAGGAGTTAGTAAATGACTTATACGAGAAGTTAGAGAAACCAAATGTTTTCCGTCAAACTGAAATTGAGAATTGTCATTAGACTTTCTCCTGTAGACTTTTTTGCAGTTCCTCTAACAGTTGTTCTCTGTGGCAGGACAGGCAACAACTCCCATTTTTCCTGGACACCACTGAACCTCCTCACTTGCTTTTCAGTAATTAATAACATTTGCATCTGCTCTACATCATCTTCTCTGATCATTTTGTCTAGTGCTAATGTTTTACCTTTTCCTTTTGAATTATTGCAGATGTTTGCTGAATACATGCAAACTGCAGCTGCCTTTAAACAAGCTACAAATTTATCAGAAAATGCACTGGACATCAGAAGAAAATTTCAATAGCAGCAGGTTTTCCAGATGATGAAGAGACAGAACACTAAAGAAACCTAATTTACTTTTTGTGTGAGGTAGAAGTGTTATATTCCTCTGGGCCTTTATTCCTGTGCATGCCATTTTGCAAATGAAACACACCACATGAGAACTGTAAGAAGAAAAGCATCATGAATACTAAGTTAGTCTTGAGTTGCGCAGGAATATAAAATGCATTAGTTCTAGTTAAAATCAATTTTGCCTTGGAAATAGGCATTGGATTCACTTTCTCTCTATCCCCAAAACACTTAGACAGATGGAAAATACCACTGTAGCTGCTGTGTATTAAAGTGGTAAATACACTTACACAATTCAGCAATCCAGAAATCTCGTTGGCAGTTTCAGTAAATCCCATCTTCATTGTTTCACTGCAAAGGGGTACCGGCCTCTAGAATGAATTCACAGAGTTAATCTGTGTTGATTCAATAAATGAAAAATCCCTTTCCCTCCCCCTGAGTACTAACAAGGCATAATTGGGGAAGAGTAGTCTCCAGAAGTTCCGAGTCACTAGTTACTATGGAATTATAAAAAGGAAGGAGGAGAAGAAATGGAACAGAACACACTCATGGAATCTATCCCATTTATGTTCTGAGCAGGATTTTTTTTTTAAAGTTCTTCATTTTTCCTTTAAAAAAAAAATTAGGTATACAAGGGGCACCACGAAATTATAGAAACAAAATTTTGTATACTGCTGTAACAAATGTCACATCTGCTGGACTCTTCATGCTTCCTTTCAGATTAAGTTAGAAAAAATTACTGATCTAAAATTTTTTAGTAATTATTGGCTTTAAGTGAAGATACTGATGATTATTGATGAGATTAGGTACACTAACATAAACTAATTTTCACAGTCTTCTGAAGACCCAAATGTCTTTGAATATCTTAACCCTGTAAAATTAATTCAAATCTTTTTCATATATGAAAGTCAAGGAACTATAGTACTTAACAAAGATTTTTCAAGCTTTTCATATGGACTTCTTCGCTGAAATGTATAATGAATTTCTGCTACATTGTAAAATAGTCAATAGTATTTAGAGAAGGGTTATTAATGGTGCCAACTCTTGTCACCCAGAAAGGGCAGAGACTGACTTTTACAAGGGCAAACTGTTACATGCGTTTCCTTGGTACTTCTTAGGCAGCATCAACTGTACCCCTTATCAAGCAATTCTCACAAAATAAAAGTACAAGAGATATCATTAGATTGATTAAGGCTGATATTATTGCTTTACTATGATTTGATCACTTGAGAAGGATAAACAAATTATAACTTTCTTTGCTCCACTTCCATTCTACTCTGATGATATACACATACTTAAGCTACAGATGGAACATACTGGCATTTTGCTAGGCATTTTGCTTTAACAACAAGTAACTTTCCATCTGACTTGACAATAAAGTTAATCTGGCTTTGCAGTGCCAGATCAAAAATCCTGTGGTACATTGATATTATCTATCTCACTCGGCTGGTTACATTGCTCTAAACATTTGACTAATTGCTTTGTACTGGCCAGGGTTTTTTTTTGCTCTGTTAGCTTGTGCCTGTCGAGGTTAGTCTGGCAGATATACCACCATGTAAACTTGTACCCTTCCATTTTGTACTTCTGCACTAGCCCAGGCATTTTTGTACTATGTAACACCACGCATTTACCTTAAAAGCTAATAACTTCATAACTAATTTACCTCAATAACTAATCAAACTGCAGCTAATAACTATAAACAAACACTTATTCACTTCTCTATCCCTTTGGTGTACTTTTGATTCTTTATGTGAAATGCCACATTTTGCATATCTGTACCAAACTCTCCCATAGTTTAATTCTGAGCTTCAGAGCTTTATACTGTATGAAATGTCATTCTTCAGGGTTGAATACATTCTGATAAAATACAGAGATTTTTACCAACTCCCCAAAATACATCCTTTTCCCTGAAAAATCTCCAAAGCTTTCTGTAAATTATTCACTTTGTGATTATACATACTCTTTCAACATAGAGAAAAGTGCTTGTTTAAAATAAGAATTAGCTGTCTGTTATCATTCTATTCTCTCTGTGGATCTCAGACATATGCACACAAGCCCACACAGTCTCTACATTTTTTAAGACTAAACCAATTTGTCTGCTATTTTGATGCGAGATGTATCGGGAAAATAACGCTTCCAAGAAATCTGGGTGAAAATGCTTGAGAGATGTACAAGATTTGCTTGGTCAAGATTGAATTTTCTGTTTGGTAGATTTCTATTTTTCCAAAATGACCTGGCACAGAAATGATCCCTTTGCTTCGCCCAGTTGAGCATAGTGAATAGTGCCTCTTCTGTAATTGTCCTGGGGAAAGATACTGTGATAATGAGACATATTCATGTACATAAAGTATACTCAGTTAATATGGATGCACAATTACAAGAAATTGAATTCTGAATGCTCCTGTTTTAAAAACACATATATGAAAGCCTCACAAAGGGCAGAGAGAGACCTTATAAAAGATAGGACAGTTACCTAATAATGGGAAGAAAGAAGAGGTATTTTTGGGGGGTGGGAATTGGGAGGATCGTAAACAAATAGTTGCAAGTTCTGCCTTAGTCCTTTCATGCACCTACCTTATTGTGTCTATCATTACAGCACCTGAGTGCCTTCAAACATCCTCAGGGACATTTTTAGAGCCTACTAAATTTCCATGTAAAATAAATGATTAAACTACAGTCAAGTTGAAAGGTTAAAGTATAGCCTTTCAAGCAAACGAAAATTTATAAAAATCACTGCTGTTCAGTGCTTTCTCAGCCTATGAATTTACCTAGTTATCAGTTATTCACTTATTTCTTACATACACTTGCAAATACTTTAAAAATATTCTTCCTTTGAAGTATAAAATCTAAAATCTGCCCTCCATAGTTCACTCCCAAGTTTAAGAATTCCTAAGCCTGGGACAACCAGCAACCTCATCTAGTTGAAAATGTCCCTGCTCATTGCAGGGAGGGATGACTAGATGACTTTAAAGGTCCCTTCAGCCCAACCTATTCTATGATTCTATGTACTTTAAGATATTTTTTCAGATAGGGTTCAATAAAAGCCAAACAGTATGAATATTCACTTAATTTAGAAGATTTAAAAAATACTTAGAGGACTTTTTAACTGAGGTTTCCAGTACTACCTTATTGTGGCTGAGCTAAAAACCTAAAAGTGATTATCATCATAATCATAATGTGACACCTTTACCCTTTATTAAATATGAAAGAATAATGATGGACAAAAAAATCCCACAACTTTTTCATATGTCATGTGTGTTTATTTCTTAATATGTAATAACTAACTTCCTTACAAGATTGTGTATTGAGTACATCTGTTTGAACTTTACTTCAATCAAGCTATAATTGGGGCAAAACGTCCTTTTCAAAGTCATTTACTTTGTCCTAAAAGTGATAAATTATAGAAGGATAGAAAGGCAGAACAAAGATGAGAAGTCTTCAGAAGAAATTGCCAGACACCAGTTCCTATACATTTACATAAGAGCAGCTCATGTAATACTAATATGGAATTCATAGCTAAATCTCAAATTTAAAAGAGGTCACATATCACATGACAGATTTCTTGTAGAACAATCTTGATAATTTATTCATCAAGATGGTATCAACTAGGATATGACAGTGGGGAAGGTAAGTAGAAACAGCAAGAGCAGGATGGGGAAAGACGGGGCAGAATTGTAATATACCACGCAATTTTTAGAAAAGGAGGAGAACATTATAATAGGAGCAAAAATTAAAAATAAGAACTAAAAGCAGGTAAATAATATAATAACGACAGCCAATAAGATAGTATCATGTCTGTGTAATGATTATAGTGACAAAAAAGCAGCAGTGGAAGCAAAAAGCCCTACAGTTGGAAAATACAATACAAAAGATAAGAATAAAGTGAACTCTAAGACCGTGACTGAAGGGCACACAGCAATAAGCACAAAAACGTGGAGAGAGAATAACATACATTTAGAACAAAACTTGAGCATAGAAGCACTTGAGGAAACCTTCAGCACTTCAGATGCAGGAAAAGGAAAGATGTGTCGCTGACATAAAATTGTCAAATGGAATGTAAGAGGAGAGGAATATGCAGTAAAAAATTAGATATTTTCAGGAGCTAGACAAGGATGAAGAATGAAGATAAACAATGTACTCTGCATGAACAAATGATAAATTAATAGAGAGTTAAATTACAAAACAGGAAACTGAACGATGACTTGCATGGACAGAAATTCTTAGGGTCACAAGCAATTAGAGTTACTAAAAATTAAATAGGGTAACATCGTCTGTGGAGACAACAAATTAATTATTGACTGAGAAAAATGATGACATTGTAGTTTTGTTGTACTTCATCTCACCAATTAGTAAAATTATTATCTGTAATAGAAATTTTTAGGAGTTCTAGTTTTGAAGAAGGCAATACAGAATCACAGCATTTGCTACCTGAATTGCTGAGAGGATTTCCCTAAAAGCCTTTAAAAATGGGGTAAATGTGCATTGAAAATCTTAATTTATTTCACTGAAGCTTACAGAAATACCTTCTGACTTCAGCAGGAACCAGGTTAGATGATCAGTAGAGACTCACTGTTCCTCATGGGAGTACTGACTGAGAAATGGAACACAGCTATATCCCGCCCTCCCCAAAAACTGAAGTCCAAGTCTAGTGGCTCTCCAAAAAATAATGTGCTCACTTGCTAATCTTTCAGTTATTCATGACAGTGACTTCAGCAAGTAGTCAGCTTGCAAGATGAGTATGGGGAGCCAGAATTACACAGCTTAATTCCTAGAGAAATTGCAACAAATCTGTTGTTAAGTGTGACTGTTACATGCTCAAGTTTGGAGTAAGATTTTTAAATACCAATTGAAAACACCTGAATGGTGTTCACTTTTTGGATGAAATAATAATAAAGAAAAGACCTCAGTTTGAGAAAAGTCTTGCAGGTTTTTCTCTATTTTTCAGAAATGGGCCACTTTCAACAAAGCTGCATTCATTTCTAAGTCCCAGAACAGAAATTGATTCTGTTTCTGTCAAGGTAGGTTTGAACAGCCATTGAGAGAAGATAGAAACTAATTCAGTACTCGCTCTTCAGGTCTCCGTTATAGGTCTACTCTCTTTGTGCTATGGGTTGAACACGTAAGACAACTTGACTGGATGGTCTGGAAAGCAACAAATGAGGAATTTAAGTTCTGGCCTAAACACCTTGGAAGCAGTTGTTCTATTTCATACCCACACCAAGCAATGCCAATCAATCACAATTCAGACACCGAACCAAGGATATATTTGGCACCAAAGGACTCTTGAAAACAGAAATGTATTAACAGTTACCATCTTCGAACTAATCCCTTTTTTCTCCCTCCATAACATATATTGTCAATTTTTTCTGTCACAGCCCAGAAAGCCAATTATACCCTGGGATGCATCCCCAGCAGCGTGGCCAGCAGGGCAAGGAAGGGGATTTTGCCCCTCTGCTCTGCTCTCGGGAGACCCCACGTGAAGTACTGCATCCACCTCTGGGGCTCCCAACGTAAGAAGGACATGGACCTGTTGGAGTGAGTCCAGAGGAGGCTGCGAAGATGCTCAGAGGGTTGGAGTCCCTCTGCTGTGAGGACAGGCTGAAAGAGTTGGGACTGTTCAGCCTGGAGAAGGGAAGCCTCTGGGGACACCTTATAGTGGCCTTTTCAGTAGTTAAAGGGGAAAAGGAAAGACGGGAACAAACTTTTTAGCAGGGCCTGTTGCAACAGGACAAGGAGTAATGACTTTAAGCTAAAAGAGATTTAAACTAGATATATGGAAGAATTTTTTTACACTGAGGGTGGTGAAACACAGGCTCAGGTTGCCCAGAGAGGTAGTAGATGCCTCATCCCCAGAAACATTCAAGGTCAGGTTGGACAGGGCTCTGAGCAACATGTCCTAGTTGGAGATGTCCCTACTCACTGCAGGCGGTTGGACTAGATGGCCTTTCTTTTTGGTCCCTTCCAACTCAAGCCATTCTCTGATTCTATCATTCTATCAATCAGCAGCAGCAACAGTCTAGAGAAGCACAGGTAAATTTAACATAAATAGAAGGTAAAAAAATTGCTGACTGCTCATGAAACATCAATGCTTCAGCCAGCCAGTCAAATATTGGCTGGTGTAGAGCACAGAGAATTATCACAGCAGGAAGCCAAAATCTGCAAAGCTATGACATCAGCTTATCAGACAAATGATTGTGGTAACTCACCAGCACAGAATTTATCTTCTGTGAGAACACAAACAATAAGGAGAATTTATTCTCATTCATGGGCCTTATGTGTTCCAGGAAGCTTGTGTCCACCACCACCTAGATAAGGTCAGAGGAAAATTAATAACTACCCTGGAATCATAGAAATTCTGAATTCTTCAAATTGTATTTTTCATGTGCTGCTGCAAAATACCTTTTTTAGCGAACAATACAAAAAAAAAAGTAGTCAGAGAAGACTGTCAGCTAAACACATTGTTTGATCCATGTAAAATTTAGCGCATGGAGAGACATCCACAGAGTCCCTAAGCTGCAATGGAACATCACGGATGAAAAATTGAAAGGTACTCAACTACTAGGCTGAGTTACCAACTTGTCACCTTTTCCAATGAGAGATAATGCAGGAAATTATAGTCTTCACATATAGTCTTTAATCTGAGCAGAAACTGTAAGCAAAATATGAAAGCAAAGTCTACATAATTGCAAACAATAGTACTGGCCTGAGCAGAAAGCTATTGTGGCAACCAAAGTGGTATCTTCACAGTTTAAAATACAGCTTTGGTTAAAAAAAAGGGAAGTTAAAAACATGTTAAAAACCCACATGGAACACAAATATTTTCACACTGGACTGTAAGAACTCTCTCCCTTCCATTGTGGGAACTCTAATTCGAAAGGTGCTTTGTTAATTGAGTAGACAAAGCCAAAGGCCAAAGGAAGGAGGAAAGGTCAGCAGTTTCTGTCAGTCCCAGCAGTGTCCCACATTGCCAGCTGAAGTGGCAGCATATACAATGAGCATCACCTTTCCCACTGTAAGTGAATATAAAATCCTTCAGTTCTACTTACAAAAAATGTTGCTGCATACAAAGTAAATAAAGGATAGCAAGATATTGAACTAACTTAAAATTACCTTAGATTCAAATGAAAAGGTTTTGAGAAGAGACTAATCAACAAACCTCTCCTCAGTACGTGCAAGTAAACTATTTACTAGTAAAGATGTGGTATCATGTAGTTATTTTTCCCTAAAAATAGCATGCTCCTTAACACCACATCAAAAGGTAAAACTTTGTAATGTGTTTCTAGACATGTAAAAGAAAGAATTCTGTACAAAAAAGAAACAAGATCATGAATCCATACGTGAGAAACATGTCTGCATCAGCAGAGTATACCAGCATGGAAACTTCTTTTTATACAGAGGTGTAAGAAATGTTTATCAGGATTTTAAGAACCTCTGCAGGAAGGAACTCCTTCCTGTAATTGTCCTTCCACAGTTGTCCATGTCTGCCAACGTGACAAGTCATTTCCATAATCCCAAATGCCCTGGGTAAAGAAGATTATATTGCAAGTCATGAAGGGTAAAGGTAGACCATGAGGCAGCACAATAATTAGAACTTCTCATTTGATCAACTTGTAGAGGATAAATTACCTTCAGCACGAGGCATCATCTAAAGTAGTATATTTTCATATAACTTGCTTGTATTTTGCATTAGTATTGGAAGAAAACATGAAAGAAAAAAAGAAACGTGTTACTTGGCTGTAGGGATTAGGTCAATGTAATTGTACGGCATAGGCTCCTCTGGGACTGGTGGTATCAGTGATACAAATGGTGCATTCGTTACCTCCTATCTAAATCACTCTTAGCATATTTCAACTTCTGGGGAATTTCAGTCCACACTTTTTGTTATTTGAAATTTTGTACTGATAGCAGTAAGACACTGTAAAGTTGGAGATGAGAGATCAAATCAAAACTCAAGCTCTGTCTATCAAAAGCTTAAGCTCTGTCCTTCTAAAAAGCATAGCTAAGTATTCTCAAATAGAATTAAACACATAACAAGACACGATGAAATCCTCTGAACAATAACGTTGAGACAAGACGGGCAGCTCTTTTTAGATAACAGAGTTTGAAATACCTGAGTTTGATTAATAGTGCACAAATTGCCAATATGTATTTTGGGATCATGACAGCCACGGCCAGTTCATTCTGCTGTCTGCTAAAGTGCAGACCGTCCCTGTGCTGCAGAGGCAGGGAATCAGGAACCAACGTCAGGCGGCCGGTACTGTGTGGGCAGACAAAAGAAGTGCTTCCCAGGAGAAATGTATGAGCTTGGACTACTATTAAAAGCTGCCAACCCATGTTCTACTTTTCATACTGAATCAAGGCCAGCACCTATGCAAAAGCAATCAGATGCAAAAGTGCTGGCCAAGCAGATACCATGAATTTAAAGAAGCGATAGAGCAGGGCTGCTGGATGGCTACGTTTCCATTCAATTAAAACTTCTGAATTGTTGTATTGGAATTCCCAGTGAAGTGGAAATTTGGTTGGTCAACTAACCAGACAGTCCTCTAGTCCACCTGGCAGCTGACAAACAGCAAGCTCGCCAGCATCCTGCCTTCCCAACTCCACAGTTTTCTGTCTTGCTGGAAAGAAAATAAAAGCAGATCAGGGCAATCAACTACTTGAATTCTACTGAAAAGAACAATAATCATGCATTCTCAAAAAAACCCCACCAACCAATAAACCCCACTAATTCTGTGAAATCTGCATTTTCAGTTAGGAAATTCTTTCCCTGGAAACAACTCCAGAAACCCCAAACTGATTCTCTGAAATCTGCACTTTCTGTTAGAAAATTGCTTCCTTAGAAACAACCTCCGTATAAGTCTCTCTCCCTATTCTAATTCCATTTCACATCGTGGCACAGTAGGAAGCTATGACTGAGGATCACTGCACACATGTATTAATCTAGATATTTTATTCCCATAAAGGAACTAAAATATATCTGGATTGATTTTTTTCTGAACTGGAAAAGTATTTCATTTGCACTGAAACCAACCACCTTAAAAAGCGGTGCAAAATAAGCTTATTTACTAAGACAATTAGCAACAATTTTGCACCTTGTTGGGTGAGACTCCAGTATTAAATTTCTCCTCTTGGCAGGTTGAAATTATTTTCTTAGTTGATAGACAAGAACTCACAAGAAGCCCTGTAATTTAATTAATGTTTTTGGTTCTCCATTAAATATCCAAAAATAGGTGTGTTGGTAAAACCTAGCCATAACTCACAATTCCAGGTGTAATAGGTCTCCTACATTCCCTCAAAATAATAATAGAGTAAAATCCCATGATCAGTAGGAAACAAGTCAGTTCACACCTTGGCTTCAAAATCCAAAAGGCTTTAAGGTTGATCCAAAGACTCCAAGAGTCTCCAAACTTATCAGCATAAAGGCCACTTGAAATCTTCTCCTAGGTTTTCAAAATAATCAAACTGTGTAAGTAGAGATACAGACTTTCTCTGTACCTTTTTGCCATTTTCATCTATAGTTTTTTAATACCTTTTCTGCTTCTTTATTGTAACTATTAATAGATCTGTGCAAAAGATTACTTGTAGTTTGCTCATACAGAAAGACACTTTATTAAATTAATGAGATTATGGTTCTTTGCTTTGGAATACTTGTAATAATTAGACTTAATATAAGAATTCTCACAGTTGATCAGAGGTGTGAAAGGCATCTTATAATTAAGACCTATATAACACCACATTGTTCTCTTCAGCTGCTCACTTATACATCAACAGATTATATAGGCTACTTAGCAGTTTGTGTTGTGAACTCCTTATTATCAGAAAAAAGGCAGAAATATCTTGCATTCCTTATCAAGAAAATTATATTTCCAAGCATTTTTTCTTATATACCATTGCTATTACCACCAAATAGAATCCTTATCAGTACATCCAAAGGACAACTAACATTTAATTGCTGACAAATTCTTGCTGTTTTTTAACTGTGATCTGTATGGTTTTAAAATTAGACGTTTGATAAGCTGATCTTTGATTTAGCAAAACATCCAGCATCTTTGTATTGTGAAGGGATTCAAAATGCAGCACCCCATGAAATCGGTAGCAAGAACTTGTCACTTTATAGTGATATCGATTGTCTAAAAAGCAGTCATTTATTGTACCCATTTAATGTTTAGTCATTGTAGGAACCAGAGGACTAGTATCCCTCCATTTATAGATTAATACTTTGGCTTTGGGAAGAAACTTGGGATGCACTCCATCAATGTCCACTTATGCAAAAAGAGGCAGATATGATTATGGATGCCTAAAATGCATTGATGAATTTATGTGCTATCATTTACTTCTACACTAATTTCTGATACTACACAGACTAGCTTGAGCAGCACGAAACCAAATATTTAAGCTCTTCCACTAATATTTATAGACAAAATGTCATTTTTTTCATAAATATTGATTCATTTCACCTATTTTTATATGTAGCATAAGTACCCAAAACACATAAAATTCCAAGAGTTATGTCTTACTGTGTAGGTATCAAAATAGAAATGCTTTTCTTAGATCTTCAGTTGCTACTGACTGTGAATACTTAAATGACAAGAGAAGGATACAGACCTAAGTTCCGAAACACGCTTTGAACTTCTTCCTTCCAGAAGTCTGTGACTTTTAAAACATAGGTGAGAGTTCTACCCCTCAGTAGACTCTGGCCTATGATATACAAAGATGCACGCTGCTTTATGCAGCTAACAACAAGTGCATCTCCAGATAGTATTTCATAAAAGGTGACTCAGAAATGGTAAACCACACTGATTTATGTTAGAATGGATGGATAAAAATTCCCCAAAATTTTCTCTCTCTTTTAATACAGAATGAAGTATTTTGGGAAAACAAAACAAAATAAAAAATCCCCAAAAGACCTTCAAACCCCAATAAAAACTGTAACCTAGGTTTTCTTTATAATGCAATAATAGCTATTTCTGCACAAAGGTATAGTGTTTACTAAGAAATCTGCTCCTAAGGTAAGCTATTATTACTTCAGCAGTCTCCAGGCTCCAAAAGGAATGAAAAAAGTTTCAAAAATGCAGGATGTTCATGAAATGGAGAAATGGATGATGAATTTGTGCTACTTACTGCATCTTGTCAATTGTTTGCTTTTCATCATAAACTGAAAAGACCGGACAGAGCAGCCACTTGGAAGCAGGGCCAGTCTGAGGAGTTGGTAAAGGAGGAAGCTGTCTAACTTAGCAGAAAATAAATAACAGCAAAAGAAGCAAATCTGGTAGCATGGAACATCTATTATTCATCTGCAGTAATTTGTTGCCTGGCAAGAGCTGATTAATCCAATTTTGAGAGCATTTTATAGTGAGTTAAGAAGTTTATAGAGGAAAATCAGTAAAAACATTCTTTCCTGTTCTAGAAATAAGGTGAAGTCATCACTGAAAATCAGTCATCTTTAATAACCTGGCTGGAGTTAAACAAATCAACGGTCAGTATTCACTAACAGCTGGAGATGGCAATGTTGAAATTTTGTATGGCAAAGGTCTGCTTCACTCTCAGATGGTACGGGAGAAGCAGCAGAGGAAATTAAAGGGAGGGGCTCTGGTTCACTGCAGGTGGTCCGGAGTGTGGTGAAAGGTCCTCCTCACAAAAATGGTGGGGAACAGCACAGCTCAGGTCTGAAACGATCACCAGATAATTCCTCCAGCATTCCGGGATGCATCCTGGGCTACATCCCCAGCAGTGTGCCCAGGAGGGCAAGAGGGGGGTGGGATTCTGTCCCTCTGCTCCGCTCTGGGGAGACCCCCCTGCAGTGCTGCCTCCAGCTCTGGGGCCACCAGCATCAGGACATGGACCTGTTGGACTGAGTCCAGAAGAGGCCATGGAGATGATCGGGGGCTGGAGCCCCTCTGCTGTGAGGACAGGCTGAGAGAGTTGGGGTTATTCCTTACTGTAGCCTGATCTAGCTGAAGATGCCCTGCTCATGGCAGGAGTTGGACTAAATGGTCTGTAAAGCTCCCTTCCAACCCAAACTGCTGACTCAATGACACCATCACATTTGTTACAGCAGCAACTGACATAGTAACACACAAGCTGGTTCTATCATCAGCATTTTGCAATGGCGTAAATTTGTTTTAAATTACATTAATTTCACGGGCAGGACACTCCCTTTTCAGCTGAGCAGCATATATAACATAAAACCATGCAACTTGTTCCATTAACAATCCAAACACAAGAAAAATGCTCATAAATTCACTGGATCTATACCTGGTTTTGTGCCCACTTTCTAAAAATTGAGCTAAAAAAGGAAGATTTTCCTAACAAAGGAAATTCATATGCTGGTTAATACACTGGGGAACAGACAGAATTTCTACTCCATCCACCAAAACAGAAAGAAGAAAAACAATCTTAATTTTCATGGGTTTTTTTTTCTGTGCAATAGGAGTAAAATTAGCACCAATTTTGTTCATAATTAAATCCTAAGTTTATTGATTTTGAGTGATGTGATGCTAACTAAAGTGAAAAGTTTTGTTCAAAAACACTGACTTGTCAAGTAAAGAAACAAATCTTTTTAAAGAAGTACTCACTCTTAGAATTCTAATGTCTAATAAAATAAAAACTCAATTCACTATTACTCTAACTTCCTGTTATGAGCTACAATTTTTACCATATTACAAATCCTCCTAAAGATAATAAATGTGACATAGAAAAAAAATACAAAATCTAATTACATTTAATTTGATTAAATTAGAACTTTAGGACTTTGCTGTAATCTCATTTAATTTGAGACATTTGTAAAACAGCAGAATTACTAACAATGCCTAAAACCCCTCATATATAAAGTTATAGACTTTATCAACTGCCTACCTTCCTCTCCACTATGGAAGAGATGAGAATGGAAATCTCATGTTCTGGGCCAAATTCTGCCATAGGCAGCCACTTTACGCTCCGCTGACCTGAATCTGTGTTACTTGGAACGATAGTTTTAAAGGCAGAGAAAAAATAGGGCATAAGGAGGGCAGAGTATTTCTACCACTTGCTATTTCTCTGAAAACGTATGGGAATCTCAGTGCTATTTCTCTAAAAATGAAAAAGAATCTCACTGCTTGTCTCATCACATTTACCCTAAAAGAACTGCCAATTCACACTAGTAAAACCTTTTCCTTTCCAGGAAAGGAGCTTTGTTCTGGCATAAGCCTGGGTCACACGTTCTGTTCGTGGCTGATATTGCTGATCTTAATACATGTGGGATGGGACGGTCATGCTCTGGATTGCCCAACTAAGGAGTTAAATCTTCAGTCTGCTGGAGGACCACAGCTGAAAATCTACTTTAAATGAACTCCTCTTGTGTGCTTTTTATAAGGTGCAATTTAACTTAGCTGAAAGCCCCAGGTACTCAAACTCAAAGCTTTCAACAGGAAGAACTTTTTAGAATGCCGTTTTTCTCTTTTTGCCAACAAAGCTGACTTTGTAAGTTCTCTGATGATTATTCTCAAGACAGATTCCTCTGAAGAGATTTGATGCTTCCTTCTTGAAGTGTTTTGCTAATCATGCCTTTTAACTTTGCTCGCTGAAGAGAATACACTTAGCCAGCCAAGGAAATTTACCTTGCCTCTAAAACTTTTTGCAGCGGTACAATCAGTAGGTCGAAATAGCAACTAGTTTCTATTGTTGACCACCAAGCAGTGCTTTCAACCACTGCTTTCTCACCCCTCTGGAGGGCTAGGGTTTTTTGTTTGTTATGCACCTTATGTATCTCCAGAACAATCTAAGCAAAGCTCTCCTCCCTTGACTTGCCTTTCTTCCAATCCTTGTGTGCTGCAGAATTGGCTTTTAAAATACCATCACAAAACAAACCAGTAATGACAAAAAAACCAAATCTAGTTTTGAGAAAGAAGAGCCACCACTTTAACACAGAAACAGTTTAGGCAGATTTTTTAAATTAACAGCAGTGCTAGGGCTCTCTTAAAGATTTACTCAGTTCAATGACTCAGTATCTCATGTTTTTTTCTCATTTTTTTCTGTGCCACAATAAATCAGGCTGTGAAATAAGCTTGGTTTAAGTAGCAAAAACATTATGATTTCACATTTAGCAGCATAAAAATTGCCTTATGTTCAAATTCATGCTTCTCAGTAAGGTTCCCAGATACCTTCCACAGAGTAGAAATTTATTATTAGAAAATAAAAATGCTTCATAAGGGCAAAGTAAGTCTTACCATCACAAACTGTGATGAGTATGTATTAACGAGATGTCAGAACCCGAAGAAATTTCAAGTCTGTATTTGGTATTTACTAAATTAAGTTTGTGGCAACAGCCGAGATTATACATAAATTAACTTACACAATTTTGCTTGGCAATTATTAGAAGTTTCCAACTTGAATTTCTATGTAAGCAAACTCCAGCAAATCAAACCAATGAATTCTGGTTAATATTTACTTTGGGTTAAAATGGAACTGAACGTCAGGTTTTGTTTTTGTTTTTTTTTAAAATGGCTGGAAATCTGAGAAAAATCTGAAAATGTTAATCATGTTGAGCTATTAAAAGGTTCCCATGGTAATGTTCATATTCAAATAGATAACAAAATAGGAAAAAAAAAATGAAAACCTGAAGCAAACAGAAAGTTATATGAACAAAAAACAATTTCTGAAAATTAAAATTTGAACATTATTGACATGAAATCTGACAATAATTTCAAATAAAAATATACATATCGACAACATTTATTACAGCTTGTTTTAGTTAGTTATGAAAATAAACATTTCCAATTTCAAGAAAATGCTTTTTTGTAAAAGACTTTTTTTAGATTAAGATTTTAACAGTTCTACATATCAAATTTATAGTTTTGTCTATCTATTTGTGATTACAACTGCGGTATATGTATATGCATTGTATCATATTTGAGACAATGAGTGAATTTTATTTAATGAATCAAAGCAATTAAAAATCTAATTCCATCTCACAGCGCCCGTCTTTGGATAGTATTCCTATAGTTACTATTTAATATGATTTCATTCTTGATATGTCATAACTGGTTTATAAGGACGGCCTCAAAGCATTCTGCTTCACTGTTATAACTTCATTAATGGAAAGAAACCTAAACCACATCAATTAATGATTGCTGAAAAGAAAGCTTGTTCTTTGTAATCTTTAAGACAAAAGGAAAAACTCAAATGGCATATTCCAGCAACACATATCTACTTCAGACTTAGGAAATCTTACCAGAAAACATGGATCATATCTTCACGCCCATTAAAAATAACATCCTATTTCCCCGGGTTTCAGAAGCAGCAGAATAATTTATTCATGAGGGAAGCTAAATATAAAGTTTGTATTAAAACATATTAATTAAAAATTGCACTCTGGAAGTAAAGCCTTCAAAACCTGCAACTGTGCTTGGGACACATAGCAATGAATGAGGAATACAAACCTTTTAGCTATACCACTGCTCAGGAAGTCTGAAGATATCAGAGTGAGCATTCGTAAGACGTTTGTTCCTTTACTTCAAGACATGATGACGAGCACTTCTTTTAACACCTTCCTACATGGGTATTTGAACATCCAGGCATTTAAAAACAGATGGGAAGGGGGAGAGGCAAAAGCCTTAATGTGACCAAAATAGCAATTTTTCTTAAGGGTTTCAAGAATTTGAACAATCACTCTTCAGGTCTGACCTAATAGGCTTGAAATGATACCCAGCACTGAGCTGGGAAGTAAACATATTTTAGCCTACATATTGTAATACACAGAGAGTAGCTCTGAGAGAAAAATTACTGCCAGAATGAGTTTGCATGTTAGGTTTTATTTGTTTTGAATGTAACCTTTATATATTATAAACCCTTCTGTAGGTGGCAAGCAGCCTGCTTAAGATGTTTCTTTTACTTAAAGAAATATTAAACTGCATACCACTGAAGTGAATTCTTTGACATATTGGTAATAATGTTCAGCAGTAAAGAATGGGTGGGAAGAATGCACCACTTTTCCCATCTCATAATCTTTTCACAATACTTAAATATAGTTTAAACACAAGCAAATAAAAGGAATGTTTCTTATGAAAACAATTACTGAACTGATAAACATGATTCAGTAACTGAAGAATATTTTATCTGTTCTTTTGATTTGTCCATTATACCAAGTACATCAGGATGGCACTTGAGCATCTTCCATAGGGTGGTAGTGGGAAAATGCAGCGTAAGTACACAGGAGTGAAAACAATTAGCATGCAAATGCTATCTCTGCCTCCTGCAATTGCTATATATACTATATACCTTTACGCTGCATGTTTGCATTTATTTAGTGCTATATATGCAAAAGCAAAAGTGACTATTGCTAATGTTCATCATCTGGAACATCCAAGCTCACTGATGCCGACATCAGAACGGCATCAAAAAGAATTAGGCAAGGGCAGTATCCAGCTTTATGGCCCAGTTCTGTCAAAGACAGAGACTAGGGTAACATCAGGAAGCTGTTTCTTAGCTAAAGCCACAGGGTAGCAGGCACTCTCTTCTGTGTGCAAACAGCAGGCTCAGCCTAGATGGCTGACCACAAGGGTCATGCACGAGCAACAGAGTAACTGTCCACTATTCTCAAATCCAGTCGGAAAGAGAAGCTGCAGCAGGTTTGCTGCTGCCCAGCCCCGTCACAGCCAAGGCAGGTTCATACTCATCAAGGAGATACAGCTCCTTTCTCATGGCTTTACAAACCCTTCTGAATCTTAGGGAATGGCACGCATCTCAACTGTCTCTCTCCCGCTCTTGTGAAAACTATCTTTCAACAATGCCATAGAGTGATACTCTCTTGAGAAACAGCAAAGAATATCCAAGCGTGTTGTTATATTATATTTATATATTATTGCTGAACCATCCCTAGATGGAAGTTCCCATCCACATACAGAAATTCCACTTGGTATGCTTCAAACACCCTCTTCTATAAGCTTGATTCTAAGGGAAGACATTCTTACAGAATTCTCAGTGTGAATCGCTTTTTCTTAACTCCCAAATATATATTTATTCATGAATGCAAGACACCTCAGCACCCTCAGATAACTGCAAAGCAGATGCCAAAATCACCATCATAACCAGGTTTCCATACAAACAGTAATGAACTATTTGTGGAAACATTATACATTAGCTAATACACAAAATAACAACTTCAATGTTATATCCATGAAGCTCTTACCAAAAGGGAAAAATATATGTATATTTTATTTTTTAATATTAAACATTCACAGAATGTTTATTAAGACAAATACACAGCCTCATCAAGATGAAAGACTTGGGAAGACTTGGGAATTCTTTAAATTAAAAATAAAAACATTATGTTAATAAGACTTAATGGCATAATGAAATATTTAAAATACATCTACGAAAAACTCTTTTAATATCTAGATAGCTACTATTTAGCTATCTTTCTCTATGAAACAACATCAGCTACCAAAACTTTGCTCTGCATCAGTTGACTTAATCAAAATGGACTTTTTTATGCTCTCTTACAGGTTCTGTCTTCTTCATACATAAATAATATGTATTCCTTCTGAATCAGCTGGCTACGCCAGATAAAGCATACAGAAATAGATGCTGCACCAGATTTTGGCTACATTAGGGATCATAGTTCTCCTAACAGAGACTTGAAACATACTGCTTTCTATGCAAACCTTCTTACATTTTTTATATTATGCAATTTGAAATACATGCCAAATGGAAAATCAAATAGAAAAATTATTTCATACTTCCTAATGGTGTAGAGTTATTTAGAAGACAGGTCCTACAGGAAGACTACAGCTACTTTGTTCCAGCTGGTAGCACAGACAACAATCAGTGAGGCCAGGATTAACTGCCATGGTGAAATCTAACTATCAGCTTTGCTTGCTTTTTTATAGCTAGATCAATGATGAGATTTGTGACCATTCTTTAAAATATTCCTTGATGCTTAAGTTCACCTTCTCAGCTGTTGCCACAATTAGATCTTGCGAGCATTGTGATCATCAGTCACTTCAGATTCATTACAGAAATATCCATTCACAGACACGTCTTTAGACAAAAAGGCATGTAGAAATAGCTGCTAAGCTCCGTAACTCTTGATGTCTTCATTCGGGAAGCTTTTTTAAAATTACTTTAAAATGTTTTGAAATTCAGATGAAAATAGATGAGAAAACAGTAAAAAAAAATAATTGCTGGAAGTCCCTGAAATGCTAATCAGATTTTGAATTACTTGATCCATTCAACCCAAGGATGACTACCACATTCATGTTTCTCCTGCTTCTTTTGGAAAAAGGTCTGGTGGCCAATGCTTCTCAATGAAAAAAAAAATCTTCCCGAAGCTGTAAACAAAGAGCTTTGTCTTCACTGATCAGTAGAAGCAGGGAGACATGAGCATGGGTTCTACAGTAAGAGCATCAGAAGGATTCAAGCCACCAAACTATACACTCTTACTGGCACTTTTTTTCTCTTGGAATATGACAGAAGCATTATACTAACTTGATCTTTTTATTTAGCTCTGACTACTGATTGCCAAAGTGGTAAGCACAATAGCTTGACGTATCCCCCAGAACTGTTTAAGCAGCTTGTTCAGCAATGCCTGAACATAAGTTTCACTGTCACTTACACAGCCTTTGCAAAAAGAGAAAAGAACCATGACAACAGAATGTGCCTCACTCTTTCCTCTCAACTGTAATGACATTCTATTAAGAGGATGGCATCAGAGTCCATCTTTAAAGTATTGGTCCCTGGCTTGATCTTTAATTTGATTAGTTTCAAATCCCAAAGGTTTAAACCGAATCCTGTGCTTTTGCAAAAGCAGAGCGATGCTAGATTGCTGTATTAAACACAGATGTTGCTGATCTGCACAGTGATCCTGAAATCATGTTTTTCATTTCTTGTTCAAAAACTAGTGTGATCTCTAAACAGCTGCTTTGTTGAGTCCCACAGGTAACTCCACTTCATTTTGAGAGAAATAATTCCTATATATAGTGTCCATATGTTCATTTTCTTTCAAAAGCTTAGTGGAAAATAGGTAAACAAACAAAAAATCTCAATTCAAGCTACAATTTATAGGCTATGCCATGCTCCTATAGAGATGCTAGAAAGTCTTCTGTGAAGACCACGAAATAGAATCCCACAGTAATATGAAGTTGGTAACAGGGGTCAAAAATCTCTCAATTTACCATTGACCTTTAGGTGTTAAAGCCAATAGTGTTTAGCTGTGTTTAAAGCCTGGCACATGAGGAAGTACCCTGCAATACTGGGGCCTTCATGTGGGAGTTCAGATTTTCAACGTGTTTTCAGATGAGCAGTGAGAAAGTAGTAATGGATTGAAATAAGATTTTACCTCATTCATATCTGCATTACAAAAATAACAATAGCTCCAAGACTGTGAACAACAAGCATTTGAAGAAATGAGGTCAAAAATCTTATCATTCTAAGTTAAAGATTACCTTCTCTATTTTTCTCCAGTACATTGCCACACAAATTGCAAGATACTATTTATTTCACTCTTAGACAAGTACAAAAGAGGCTCCTATCTATTCCCCCAGTTCAAGTTGCAGCTCCTACAGTATTTGATTTCATTTCTTGTATTACTTTTTTACACTTTTTGCTTGATTTGATTCTTGTATTTGTGCCTTGTCAGAATACCATAAAAAATCTGTTCAGTTTAGGATGTGGCAAAAAAACGTTGAGGTGCCTGACGTTCAATCCTAGCTAAATTGGTAAATGGTAACTTAGGAGGTTTAATCTCAGTGCCCGTATGTCACATCTCAAAACCAGGCCACGCTGTAGCATGAATGGCAGGCACTGCTCAGCACAGCTCCAGATTGACATATTGGAATGGCTTTGGGAGCTTACTCATCTTTCATTACTGGTGGAAATATTCATACCTCGGATATCTCCTAAGAAAAAACAGCATTTTCAAATCAAAGGATACTTATAGACAACTATGAAATGAGCTTTTTCTTAGAGTCAGCGATCTATGTGTAAGGATCGTTTTTACCTGAGACAGTATCCTATATAATAGGGACAGCTTCCATCTAGCAGTTTCTGGTCCCATAGGTATGAGAACAGAACACAGACAGGCAAGAATGGTGCAGGGTGCAGACTTCCATCTAATTATTAGGGCTTTTTTATATATCTTTATATTTTTTTTCCCCCTATTAAATATGTTCTTATCTATACTTGAGACTTTTGTAAGACAGTAAAACACTATGTACAGCACACAGCTACTCAAATGCCATGTTTGAATATGTCTATTCACTGTTCTAAAACTGGTTGTAAAAATTATCTCAAAAATTCAGAAGGAGAGAAAACTAACCCCAAAAGCACATAATCAAGTCCCTAACAATGCACGATCAGTAGAAAGACCAATGTTTTTTCATTTAGGGGATACATATTACTATTGAATAAAATTAACCTGTGCCTATATAATCTGTTTTAATTCTTGTGCATCATAACACTACCTACTGCAGAGAATCATATTCCAGAGGTACAGATCCTTTCATTCACTGCCACATACTTGTTTGATCGTGCTGAAACCTCCCGTTGGGACTCAATGCTGTTCTATTTCCTCACCACACACAGTTTTAGACCAAATCCCACATTTTCCTTTCACAAACAAATGGAATGTATTGTAGTGCATCTTAAGTCCCTGGGTTTCCACCACTATCTTCTGCAGCTTCAAAAACTCCATATGGCCACCTAGTCATTCCATCTCCAACTCACCCTCAGATGATAACTCTTACTGAAACAGCCATTTGCTAAGGCTGGGGTCACAAAAGAATATTTGCTGTTCTCTAAACCCCATCTTACTCCAGAATGGAAACATTTTGTGCCCAGAAATGCCATCTTAAATAAAGTTTTGTGGGGACTCTAAATGCACTACTTGCAATCGCATTATAAAGAAATGCATTCCAGTTGAAAGAACTTTTCTTAAGGTTTTTTCCCCCCCACAAGTTTGTCCTGACAACTTTACAAGGAACGAAACAGCTGTTATAAGTAAAAGCCTATGAAATACCATGGCCATGGCATTAGTAATCTGATACATAACTGCGTGATTAGGAAGGCTATATCATTAGCTCATTGCACTGCACAAAAACTTGCCAGTGGTCTTTGTTTCCTTCTTTAGGTGATTAAAAGAGCAGAAGTTCTTTAATTCTAGCTTTTCTGACAGGAGGATTTAAAGGCAGGATAGCTGGAAAGAGATATTACAAGATCTGATATGATGGATCAAGATAAACTAGAATATGACAATGTGAAATACCTTTGAAGTTTAAAAGAAAATTATTTTAACAGAAACTTTTTCTCTGATTTTTTTTTTCTACAAATAATGAAGCAATGTAGTAGAAAAGTTATGAAAATTGAAAAAAAAAGAGCCCACATGTTGTAGCTCATATGTTTAGTGGGTCAGATTCTGTTACGCTGTTGCCTGATGGTGAGGTGGTTTCCCGAGCCATGCAGCACCCCTGTAAGCTGTGTAACCCTGCCAGGCAGAACTAATCACAAAAAAGGAGAGGTCTTCATACTCTATTGTGTACGAACTGCCACCATTTAAATTATCACAGCTTTGATTGGCTCTGAGATGCACTGAGATTGAAACGAGGGCTAAGATTTCTACAGTATTGTAGATCCCAGTTTTAACCTTGGTTCTAGCCCTGTGACACAGTTCAGCATTTCACATGGCTTCACAGAGACTGAATTTTATTCTTCTGTTTCTTTGTTTCTATTTTACCCTTTCCTCCTACAAACTTCCTGCTGAATGAAATCTGATGTTGCCGTCTGGTTTCCTTAAACCTCCTAAGAAACTGTGTCCATCCCATGCAGCGTTTCAGGAATTCCGCCAGCTGCTCAGCTCCATCACAAAAGCACTTGCAGGCGCAACTTTTCACCGCTTCTCTCCTGAGCTGTGCTGTACGGGAGGAGATAGGTTAGAGCTATTCCCGTGGAAAACGAAGCAGTGACTGCCCGGAAGAAGCTGACTGTGTGGATAATGATCATCTCTGATATTTCTTCATCATTCCTGGAGAGCACAGCTATCAATTCGTGCCTAATCTAGACAGCATATTTCTAACATAAAGTCCCCATATAGCTGGAAATGACAACTGCGAAAGCTGATTTACCCAAGCTGCTCCGCTAGTTCCTATTCCACGACAGAACAGCTAAAATGCTGACAGACAGACAGTTTAAGGCTGAGCTGTTACTTGATCTCATTATGTGCCAACTGATGCAAGTTAGCAAGCAAAGTAGTAAATTGTCATGCAGGCAAACAAAACTTTTGCGACAGCTAGTAGAAACAGTCGCAACCTAAAGCAAATAAACTTTCATTCTTCTGTATTCTTGAAAAGTAGTTTAGAAGTTGACCAGTGACACTATAGCTTCTCTTGGAATAATTTAAATCAAAGCTGCTATACCAGAGAAACACTTTGAGGAACTGCACTTTGCTAGTTTTCATGTATGTTTAAATTCAAAATTCTTAGTGATTGATTAGACTCAGTTATATCTAGGTCAACATATTTTAATACAGATGTAGCCATTTGCCTGAGAAGTGCTTGGAGTGACATTTATTCCTGATTCTCGCACAAAAAACCAAGATGGTCTGACTCCATTCCCGTCTAGACAAAGCAAAGGAGAACTAGATTTTTGTGGTGAAGCATCAGCAATAATGCCCTAGACTGCCAAAGCCTGTGGGATGATTTCACAGAAGCAGTGCTGTCTTAGTTCATCCATAAGACAGTCAGTTCTATCTGAAACTTGCAATCTCAGAGAAGCAGGAAAAGTAGAAGAGGTCTCTATTTGAATAATATGGGGGGTGCCTGCTTTTCTAACCTTTCCCAGCATGATATAATTTTCAACAAAACTGTTTGGTTTCAGATACAGACTATTCTGCAGTATTGAATTAACAACAAGAAGTAAAAAATAAGAAACCAAATCAGTGTAAACCCTGGAAAACAAATAAAATATTTACCATTTTATTTTTCCCTGCACATTTCATTGACTTTGAAAGTCAATTCTTTTTCCTGGCTTCATTTTGACACTTCATTAGCCAGTGGGTCATCACCTTTTGCTCCTCTGAGTAGTGGTTATTTTTCATGCCAACACAGATAGAGGATTCAGACCTGATTTGTATTGCAGGTAATAAATGGTAATTATCTGCACCTTTTTTTCTGATGTGAATCACTGTCTCTGAATTGGAGGAACTAAATCTTTGTAACTTTGATGACAGTGGATTAGAGTATAACCAGTCTTTCTCTGGTACACTTACTGGGGCAAAGACTTAGAGGTCATGCATTCAATTTTGTGTAATTACTGTCAGTTTAATGATGAAGATGAAAGAAGATAGTGTATACTTAATCAAGCAGATAAGCATATGAAGCTTCTGCATTAAAGATTTAATGGAACAATAGGTACAGAACTGGAAAATGGACAGTGGGCAAAACATGTCCTTCTGCGGCTGCTCACGCTTTACTCAGAACGGTCAGGACAATGCAGTAAATGCTTTCTTCTTTTTCCTCCATCCTTTTTCTAAAGATACCATAATGAAAATCAGGTAAGTAGAAGGCCAAGAACTACTTCAGGAAATGTAGTTACATTTCAGAGTTTTCCTTATAGAAGGAAATACCAATTGTGAAAGGTGCCAGAGTAGATGCAATAGAGTCTGAAATTATCCATAGAACAGAAAACATTGACACAACAGCATAAGTTTGTTTTCCGTGACTGTAATGGTATCACAAGTAGAAATGAAATCTCGTGTAGTTCATATATTTAAAATTCACAACTTTTATTCTATTTATCTTCATAAAATTGGTGACCACTGTGGTGTCTACAGTGTGCAAAATTCTCTATTTCCTCATACTTGAAAGGACCACAGCCTTAGGACTGCTTCTTACTAGAGCAAGAGGCTCAGCACAGGTGTCACATCTAAACCCACTCAGGCTGCCTGTCCCTTTTATGTCAGTGGCCTTTTCCTGGCCATACTTTACCTGCATTATCATGCTCCGTGGGAAACAGAGCAAGCAGAGCAGCTTGCCAGAGTAAAAGCACTTGGTCAGGGCATCTTGTAATACGGCTAGTACAATGCTACCAAGAAAATGACAGGGCCACAAAGTTTTCCTATGAAAGGAGACAGCAAGAAGCAGAAATACATCTTTCTTTAGATGTGTATTAAGATAAAATAGTGATGATTATTGAAAGACATCACACAGTTATTCAACTCCAGCTAAGATTCTGATCTAAGATATATGACCTCAAACCAGGATTAGACTCCTAAACTGAGGAGGAATTTAAGTTTTAATATACATCCTCCTCTTCATCATGATGATGTCCTTTCTTTGTGCTGACTATTGTAAACTCCACTTCCTAATTCCCTTCACTGCACAAGAGCAGAGGTACCTACCTCAGAGCTGTTGATCTCACACCATCGGGTTAAAACATACCAAGACAGTCTGCGTATCCATCTCTAAGGCCACAAACAAGGTTACAGCACAGCAGCAAACTGGTCCCAGGTCTCTTAAAACTCAGGCTGTGTCCCACTTGCTGGCCTATTTATCCATCAGAAAGCAGCACTGGTAAAGAGCAATGAGTCTCAATCTAACTGGATCCTGAAGATTACTATATTTTCTAGTTTGCACAGATTAGGTCACTAAAACGGTGATGGCAATTCTCAGCTATATTTGAATATATGAACTGGAAATTTAAAGTTCTGTCACTCATTCTACAAGCTCATGAAATTTCAAGGGGATACAGTTCTAATTACCTCTCATATCCAATTTGCCAAGATAAGTAATAATTTCTACTCTTCTATTAAATGCAGATGTAAGGAGCATGTCAAACAGCTCAAGAGTACAGTGCTCCCCAGATGCTACACCTGTTTCTCATATATCATTTTCCTTTGTTTCATCGCTTGTGTTTACCAGAAGGTTATGAATAGCTAAGCTTTGCCACCAGGGAAGGTCATCTCTGAATGATCCTTATTACTTATTACTATTATTTACTTACATTTTATTAATGGTCCGCAGGCTCTACTCAGGCTCTAACTTGGCTAAACATTATAGAAACATATGGTGAACATCCCCTGCTGAATGTTCTAAGCAGAGAAACAGATAATTGGCTGGAAAATGATATACTGGAATGATTACGAAAACTGGGTGACATATTAGTTCCATTTTTTCTACCTATCCTTACTTTTAAATATTTGTCCACAAATCCAAATTTTAGGTCTTACTTCTGTTGGCATCTAAGCTATAATGATGTTTAAAGGAAAAAAAGAAAAAAAATAGGGATTAGGATGATAAAAGAGAAGTTCAGTGAACCAGTGACAATGTAAAGAGGAGATGAATTGCTTTGGACTTCTTGAATCCCTTGGGAAGGAGCTCCTACCACTGCTCTTGATGAAGTTACACAAAAGTGTGTTGACACATTTATTTATACAGAAACAATGGGTCTCTTGTTCTATTATTAGAAACAGTTTCAGCCATAAATTATCCCTGGATTTTGGACTCATCAACTTCCCCACAGATTTAGTGGGCTTCAGCTCTTGATGTCAAGATTCAGAGACTTAGTCGATTAAAGTCTGCATTAGATCAAAAAGTCCAGGGGCTTTGTAGTCACCATTAGTTTGTTCAGACCAATGAACAGGACCCGATACACAGTTCTGTGAAGAAGAGTGCTGCTGTAGAATACAGTATTTAGAACAATATTAGGGGTTTTTTGTTGCATCTGGTTAGCGCCTCTAAAAGCAGCGGGACTGAAATCCCAGAGATAACTGAAGGCAAACAATGGAAAGGTACACTGTAGTTTTTCTAAACATCAAATAATTGTAAGATAAGCCTTAGTAAAATATCTCACTGCGTCATTTCTATTTCTGAGTGCAATTCTTCACCTTCTGCCACGATGTCTCTGTTTACCAGTACAGCACGAGTGGTTAAATATCTCCTGTCTGCAACATCTGTTAAGAACTGGAGGGGTTTCAGACTGTGAACTGTAAAACTCTGATAACAAGACAGTAAGCCTGGCCCAGTGACCCAAAACAAAGGAAGCAATGGATGTAAAAGGGTAATGCTGGGAGAAAGAAGGAAAGTTCTGAATTAACCTAGGATGATTATGTGTTCTGACAGAATGAAGTAACTCCTACTTGCTATACATGGCAGCAGAATGGAACAAAAACAGATGTAGACTTTGCATGCAGTAGGTAATAGAGTATCTTCTCTCATACATGAGTAAGTAGAGCTGCTAGAATAAATTCTGTCAACAGCCACTAAAAATACAAGTAATTAGACATATATTTAATATACCAGATTTAATACATATTCGTATGGAAAATTCCATAAAGGTATAGCATAAAATCACAAATGAGTATGCACACTTTCTGTAAGATGTTTTGTTATGCTTATCTACAGCATATATTATTATTATTATCCCTATCACAGCAGCTCCTGGTGCAGCTTTGCACCATCCACATATCATTTCTATTAAAAGCTATGGAATAGCTGTATAAAGAAGGGGTTGGTTTGTTTTAATCTTCCAGTGCCCCTGCTGGCTCTTCTGAGTCATACCCCTTATAGCTAGAGGAACCAACAGAAGCTGTAACCCACATATCACTGGGTTCCCCTGGACAGGGATCTCTTCCTTCTCCCAGCAGGATGATTACTTGTCTACCTTTGATCGCTTACTTCCACTGGAGTTTGCTGGTGCCGCCGAACAAATTTATGCTACCTTGTAGTAGTAACAGCAGCTCCCCAGTACAGGCACCTCCTTGGCCTCTGATAATTTCACCACAGTGAAATGGAAGGCAAACAAAAAACTATGCAAACAAAAAACTACACAAGCAACATAAACACATCTCTAGCGATTGACCTTACAGCTCTTACAGCAGGCATTCACGTTGCCACCGCTACACAGATATTAGCCTTACATGAAAGCAAGATTTACACAACATGGTTTAATATCTGCATGTTGATAGTCTTTTCTATACACTTATAAGTGCATTACAATCACCTTAGATGGTCTGTGCAATGCTTGGCCAAACTCACTCAGCAAAGAAAAGATCAGTAGGATCCAAAGAAACAAGTACTGCTTTCACTGGTCACTTAGGGAGTTCAAGGGTTTTAAGGCAGATCTAGTAAAGACATATTGGCAACAGGTTTCAATGCAGCCAAGTGCTCTAAGAACAGGACAGTCAATAGCACTGCGTCCTCAAGCAAACTTTGACTATTCACACCATTCTCCTGATGACACCTGGTAACACTGGAAGTCCTTGTGCTTAATGATATCTGCCACTCAGAGTCATTCTAAGGTCAGGACGTTGCTGCCCATTTTTCAGCCTCGGAGTTAGCAACAAAGTACCACCAGGCACTGGGACAGGCCAGGCTCATGGCAGTGAAATCCCAGACTCCTGTGCATTTGTCTCACTCTCACAATCACTATCGCTTTCCCCAGAGCTTGCTAATGCCAAATACAGCCACTACGTTTGCATACAACCTATGTGAACACACACACCTTCATGTTCTTAGACTTGGCTTCCTGGCTAATGGCTCCCTCCTGGCTTTGAGGATTAAACACACTGAAAGGCCTATGGAAAACCCCAAGCACTTACAGTTTTTGCTATTATCCTGTATTTGAGGACCCAAAAAAGGTAGCAATACATTTGAAAGGTAATCTTTATATGGGGAAGAATGAAAGCCTGATGCAGTTAGTGTTTTTAAACAAAAGTGTGTGAGCTCATGGAAAAGAATACAAAAAGCCAAAGGAAACTAATCTTTTAGGGTGTGTACTACCCACTCAGACTGCCAATTTTCCATTCGCCCTGTCAGTTTTCTTGTGTTAGTTTTAAATGTTAGGGACTGTTAGCCCCAGGTAAATATGGTTGTACAATGGTTGTACCTTTTTATGGGGAGAAAAAAAAAAGCATGGCACTTGTTCTTCTACTCAGGAATTTATTAAAACTAATTTTGAACTATGAGAACCATTTCTGGGTTCTAATTTAAGCTGAGTCTCTTAAAGGACCAGTCAGTTTATTAGAGCTTTGCAGTTTGGTTTGCATATTTGGGAAAAGGGAAGTGATACTTGATATAAATGTAGGTTGTCAATATTCCAAGATGATGATGGTTGAAATTCTGGTCATCACCAGATCTCAGAGAAATAATGTCTGAAAATGTCATGTTATTGTTTGAAAACATAGTTTGAAAACATTGCTTGAAAACAGATAGTAGCATTAAGTCCTCAAAGACATACTAAGTGAAAATGAAAATAATAATCCCCCAAATGCCAGTGTAATAAATAATATTACAGAAAACATTTTAAGAGATTTGAATCTATGCTCTGAAAATTTCCTTTTGTGACAATCACTTCAAGACATCGGAAGAAGCCTTTTCTGAAATTACTTTTACAAATACTTCTAAATAAGTATTCTCAACATGTAATAATCTTCTTCTATCATATTACTTTGAGCCCAAGTGTTGGCTATCATTCTGCTCCAGGAATCATCTGTTACGAAGGAACTCCTGCAGCTTGCTGGCTCACCATGATGGAAATGGTACCCAGGTTTGTGCCCAAAAGGGATCCCAAGAAAGCTGTCATGCAGATGGAAGTCTGACTGTTGTCAGTTATCAGTGTAATTACACTGAGGTATCAATGTGGGAAGGAAAACTGTTTATTTATTTGAAGAGTTTTCTTTGGTTCAGCAACTGTCCTCTCCCGATATTATTGCATACTACTAATATCAAATGGAATATCTGAGCCTTAGTTTTCAACAGAGGTGCACTGTAGCAAGGTAAGATGTTAAGATAGGCATGCATAAATGTTTCGAGTGGAGGATGTCTGACTGACAGCAGAGAGAGAAAAGTGTACAGGCAGTGTTGATGGAGGCTTCCTCCTCTTCTCTTCTGCCTTTTCTTCCCCAGTGCCATGCCAACATACCTTATGCTTAATTTGCGTGGTCTACAATGGCAGGCAAAGAGCAGTTCAGTCTCAAGTCCATTCAGCCTTGAACCTTTCTTTGAAAACTGCAAAGTTGCCAGTGTCTCTGCAAACCATTGGGACTCTCACATTCTTCACTAAACAGTTTCCCATAAGGCATCAAAGGAATATTTGACTGCTGATGATTCAACCAACGATCAGATAGATAAAGACTCTGCAAGCCAGTTAAGAGAAGATAAAGATCAAGCTAAACATCATCTGTCCAGCATTCAGGACCCTCTTTCTTCACCCTTATCCATGAAGAAAGAAAGTCACTCACTAAGGACTAAGACTATCGTACAAATTGCCCTTGATGCTCAAGGACAACCTTGGCTGCAGTGACCATGCATTGGTGGAGTTCAAGATCCTTAGGACAGCAAGGAAGGCGCACAGCAAGTTTACTACCCTGGACTTTAGGAGAGCAGACTTTGGCCTCCTCGGGTATCTGCTTGGAAGAGTACAATGGGATAAAGCCCTGGAATGAAGAGGGACCCAGGGAAGTTGGTTAATATTCAAGAATCACTTCCTCCAAGCTAAGGAGCGATGCTTCCCAACAAAGAGGAAGTCCGGCAAAACCGCCAGGCGGCCTGCATGGATGAAGAATGAGCTCTTGGACAAACTCAAACACAAAATGGAAGGCTACAAAGGATGGAAGCACGGACAGGTAGCCTGGGAGGAATAAAACAGGAGACCTGGCTACCTGGGATATGGACAAGGCTGCGGTACTTAACGTCTGTTTTGCCTCAGTCTTCACCAGCAAGTGCTCCAGCCACACTGCCCAGGTCACAGAAGGCAAAAGCAGGGACTGGGAGAATGAAGAACCACCCACTGCAGGAGAAGATCAGGTTCGAGACCATCTGAGGAACCTGAAAGTGCACAAATCCGTGGCAACTGACGAGATTCATCCACGGTTTGTGAGGGAACTACATCCACTGGTGGATGAAGTTGCCAAGCCACCATCCAACATACCTTGAGAACTTGTGGCAGTCCAGTGAGGTTCCCAGTGACTGGGAACAGAGAAACATAACCTTCATTTTTAAGAAGGTAAAAAAGGAAGACTGTATTGTCCTGAAGTATCTTTTAATATTGTTGTAACAAATAGACCTGAAACACTGCAAAATTTGAAAGCTGTTTTTTTTTCCATTTTACACACTCTTAGAGGTCTTTTCTGCCATTAGCCTTAATGTCTGTTGTGATTATGTGGTGTTTCTGTATCTTATACAAAATGTCTGGCTTGGAGCAAAAATATTGTAGTATGTCAACTAAAACAAATTTAATACCAATTAACTGCACTAATTGGAATGACAGTGACATTCTGCACTACACTTAAGAGTGGATATACCTGACAGACAAGAAGCCTGACATTTGACTGAGATTCCCTATTTAGACTTATTATATTGATTAGAAATCGAACCCCTAAAATCAAAAGCATAGGATTCAAAATATAGTAGCACAGTTATAGTATTTTAAAAATGTCTTAAACTTTTTTACAAAAGAAATTTTGCTTATAGAAGGACCTTGACAAAGTATTCGTCCCCCTACTCTTTGAAAGAAGGATTTTCTTTTGTTTAACAATGTTAATGTAAAAAAATAAAACCACACTACTGACTTAAAACCAAACATGTTTCCTTTGATTCGATCTTGAAATTCACTTTTATTTTGTAACAGCATCAAGAATTATTTTATAATTAACATCTGCAACCTCCTCATCTCAGGGAGATGAGAATAAGAATAGGTATAAAACTGTTGCTTAGTCTTCTAGTAAGATTAAGTGTTGGGTCCAGTGGAATTTTTGTACTGTAGACACTCGTTCACTAAAAAAATCAATCAACACTAGCAAGAACTGTGTAAGAAAGAAATAAATCCAAAAGAAATAACAGTCGATAATAACTATTAACTGGATTAAAAGCTGCTTTGGGATGGAGGTCACTCCACAGGTAGAAAACAGAACCCATTCTGGATAAAAGAACATTTTCAAAAGTCAGAATTTTGGGAACAAAACTCTGTGATTCTTAGTTAACTCCAGACAGCAATCACAGACTGCATTTCTGAAGAAATCTCTGAAACAGATACCTCAACTGTGACACAAACAACTGACTTAGATGAATAGCTGCAACACCTTTGGCTTTAAACAGGCATCTTGTGTACGGAATTTCCCCCAACGTAATTCCCTAAGCATCAAAAACTGAGAACCAAAATCAACATGCCTAAAATGAGGATGTTTAAAATTCAGATCTCAATCTTTCTGCGCTTTTTCCTTTCCCTAGCAATTAAATAGGATAAATGTTTAATTAAGAAATGTTAAAAAAAAAAGCATACTCCACAGAGCTAAGGACATGAAAAACTTACAATGACAAAGAAGTTCAGAGTATTTCTGCCATGTTATTTCACCAATGATTAAATTGGTTTAAATATTAGCTATAGTCAGAGCTGTGCAAAATAGACTTTGTTTTTAAGAAATTACACAGAACTTTTCAATTTCATAGAATTCTGCACTGCCTCAGTTATGGGCTTCATTTGCAGTGCTGATTAAGTAGATTTTTGCATCAAAAATGCAAATGTATACATATTTTTGATGCAAAACACTCTTTGCTTGAATGCTGTTACGTCTGCTGCGATACCGGCCTGTTTGTGCTCAACAAATTTTTCTGTGTTACTGAAACTTCACAGTACATTATGGGCTCAAAACAGACCCACTTGGGGATAAAGAAAACATCCTTAAAGTTATGCAAAATATTCATAACAAAATGCAAATACTGTTTACAGTTTTCAGCATCTCAGTATAGCAACTCATACTCTAAATTGCAACCAGCTAGAAGCTATATGGAAAACTTTTTAATCAGTCTCTGTGCTGTATACTTATATCGTTGTCGTGTACAACAAATGTTGCAGAAAGGCTGGGCCCAAAATTAGGTATAAAAATACTAGTTTTAGAGTAAGAGAGTGGTTTTAGATACATTTAATACTGACACATTCAGAATGATACTCATTTTTACGGCGAAGATTTCCTGAGAAGGGTGTTCAGACAGAGGACTGTTATCTCTGGGGGAGACAAAACCTATAGTTAAAGGATTGGATTTTAATTCCACCGATGTTAAAATTGAACCAAAAATGAATTGGGGCCAAAATAATTATTCACATCACACCCTGCCGCGTAGTTATAGATTGATGCATTTACATTTTGACAGAATAAGCAATGCCTTCTGAGAAACATAAACCTCAACTTCTTTTACCCTTGCCTCACTGATGAATACAGTGCTTGTCACTGCTCACTGACAGAGCGAACACACATCCTCTCATCCCTCCATGCCTATTTACCTTGCTGCCTCCCTCCCACTAAGTGAAAAGTCCTCCACACTTAGTACACAATGTTCTGTTTCCTAGCATGCTGCATCAATAAGCTAATGACACTTCTGAGAGTCTCTCTTGTGGTCAATTCTGCCTCCTCGAGAGACATCCATAAACCTGACTGCTTCTCTCCACTGTACCTAACTCAAGCTCACTGGTTCACAAAATGATTCTGGAGAGTGAGAAAGAGAAAACAGTTGTATTGCAAGAGACTGTCAGCACATGAAGCTACATGGATGAGAACTCCACCATAATAAGATCCTTGTTCAATTCTGTGCCTCAGGTAATAGCCATTTGTCAAAGAGTAGAGATAAGTGAAGTATGTTTTAGAAGTACATACTAACACGCAGGGCTTCACTGGGGTGAATTCTACCTAGATGAGTGAAGACGGCTGATTCCATGAAAATTATGAGGCCCTAGTCTCAGCATTTCAGTTTGCTGAAATTTGTTTCTTTAGAAAATTCTCCCACACATGTTGTTGGATATTCCTTACTTTTCCAGTCTGAAAATGTATAGTGCAGATGGTCCCAGATAACTTCAATTTTCTGCTCTGCAAAGGGCAGCCACCACACTGGACACTGAAGTTACACGGAGGGAGACATACTAACTGACAGAATACTGGATGAAATACATGGTGAAAGCAGATTTCAGAATTTGCTCCACAGGTGAGAAAAAAATCTTAAGTTCAACAGAAATCTTTTGGTTTAAATTAAGGTCAGATCCTTATCTTTCACATCTGCTCCTTTTTAGACTCAGACACCTGCAACTGATCCTCCATGAAAGAAATCTGACTAAAATCAAAATGAAAGAAAATTATACTGTGTTGGCACTGGAATGTACCAAAATTGCAGGCTACATGCTTTATTAATGTAGGAAAGCTAGTATACTTTTTAAGGAAAATAACTTCATGGGGACAGATGTATGTTTTATATAATTTGGTTCCTTGATTATACAATGTGCTACAGCAAAAATATAGTTTTCCTGACACAGCAGAATTTACATTAAAGGCTTCCCCTGCAAAACTTCATCAGTGGGACTGATGCCTCTTACCTACCTTGATCACTGACATACATTAGCTGAAATTGGCAGGGTACACCTCTCCTCAATTGTATCAATCTGGCTCAAACTGAAAACAAATAATAGTGAAATTAGTGAGCAATGACCAAAACCTGGTTTGGTGAATAATCCTAGTAGTAAGCAATACCTAAAACTAATCCTGCCATAACTCTTCAACCAGGTATTTTAATAATATGCATAAACAGATTTCATTCAAAGGCCACAATTTTCTAACAGTCCAACCAAACCAAAGACATCAGAGGTAGCATTCAACAGACGCACTTTTATACCATTCCAAGGTCTGTTTCCTTTACATTTAGTGTTTTAAATTTTGTGTCACAAGAAATTGTGCTTGACCCTCAGATTTGAGTGTGTGTGGCTCATAGATAAGTAGCTGCAGGTCTGAATCACTTCTTGGACAACACAAGGGAACAGATCAAGAGACCTTTTATCTACTATGCCAGTGCTTTGCCAAATGCAGGAATCAAGAACACTCAAGATTTTACAGGGCAAAACACATTGTGAGCTCAAGGCAAACACAGTAACTAAATGAATGGCAGAAGTCAAGACTTCCCTGATACAGTTCACTGAAACCCATAAAAATGAAGTTTATCCTTTTTAAATTGCTCCTTTGTGTAAAAGGGATTATACTGCCTATGATTTAGTGCTTCTTTAAATGGTTGCTGCTGTAAAAGTAAGATTACAGAAATGAAATTATTTAGGAAGAAAATACAAGCACAGTTGCAAAAAGCCCCCAAAAGCACCTGAAATAGTCTTTGCTGAATTATTTAACATAGCTGTGTTCTTGTCCCCTTTTGTAACTTGTGTCTATGCCAGTTTATGATAATCTTATTCTCAAAAAATTCCAGTTTAAAAAAATGTTGTCACGTCACTTCAAGACGTATAGAAGTACAAAAAAAGTATTTCAGTCACAAAGCAGTTTCTCCTGTTTCTGCATTTTAAAAAGTTAGATATCTAATTCCACCCTATATTTAAGAAGCATCCTTTAAATTAGCTTTACATGTTTGTAAAGTGGCATTACAGAAACCTGTTTTGTAAGCTATGTCTGCTTGTTCACAGCATTTCTCAAGTGATTTCTTAGGAGACTACTCATAGTTATTATACGGTCCACTTTACAGAGACGTGGGCTGAATTTTGTTAGTGAAGTGCCGTGGCGGTAATGCCTAAAGATGACCACCAAATCTCAGCAGGCAAGAAAATAACGGTTATTATTTTTAAAATGCAATTCAGGCAGTTGGAACCCAGTTCTGGCTGACTGAGCGAATTAACCCCTGCCCTTTGCCCTCCCCCACACTGCCACCATTCACAGGCTGTGCCACAGCATTAACCTTATGGACAAACATGCCAGTGCCTTACATTGCAAACTGAAGGATGAGAGCTGAGCAACACCTTGTGTTAGATGATAAAACTAACCATATGCCGCCAGCTTCCTCCTTTTCTTCCTTAATCTAGCAGACTTTCTTTCTGTGCTATCGATTTCTATGTTTTCTCTGTGAGTCATTTGCATACTTTCATTACTTTCTGAAACACCAGTTTTCATAAATCACTTCATAACACTATTTTATATCTATTTTGTTCTTCCTCATTATTTCTTTCCTATGCTTCCTGGCATTATTCATTACACCAAATGTTGCTTTCCAGTGTAAATCATGAAGTTCCTGGAGATATTTTTACTGGTATGATTGAGAGCTGAGACTGACAGCTGATTATAACTGTTCCACTTCCTTTTTTTTTCCTCAATCCTTCACTATTAAAAAGTTAGATGCTCATCTCCCACTCACTTCAACTGGAGATAGCTCTTTTCTCCCAGCGCATACTTTGAATACCCAGTTGGGTAGGAATGCTATAGTAAAGTAATTATTAAGTTATGTTGTGAATTATTAAGTTATGTTGTGAATTACTTCAGATTACTCATTTTTGTCAAATGACTGTACTGTGCAAACATAACGCAGATGAGTCAAAAAGCATTTCCATTATGTTTAGTTAAATTCACAGTAACTGGATACTTGGAAATATTTTCTCCCAAACAGAATCCATGCACAGTTCTGGGATAAAGTATTTATAAAATAATTTCTGGCCACCTAATACTACAATTAAGCTTAACTTTAAGCTTCAGAATATGAGTATTTAAATGCAGGGAACCAGCTACTTTTAGGAACTATTGAGACGAAGGAATTCATGTCGTGAAACAACACATACTCTACCAGCATATAAAGGGTATTAAAGAAAGCAACAAATTTTAATAAGTGCATATCATTTATATTATCTGTTTTTAAAACAATTTAATCATACTTCAAGAATCAAAACTTATATAGTTAAATATTTGTGTGGGCACTTGCAGATGATTTGCAGAAATTTTTTCCATGAAGAAACTTTGCTTTTGATAGAGAACTTATCTTTCATTAAAATTATAGATTTAGGTAACAATAATCTGACATATAGATAGGGAATGATTTAAAAGTCCACAGAAAAGCTGCCATTTATTTCATTCAGCCTGAAATCAGCAGAGCCAGGCTTAATATGCACAACCTACACAGCAGCATCCAGATGACTGCCTCTAGTACACAAACATTACAATCATACGTTAGGTAACTGCTCTAATAATACTAAACTGAAGAGCATTTTGAATGTCTGGCTTGGCATATTAACCAGACTTAAAGATCCAAATAGGAACTAATTAAGCCTCTCTATAAATTATACAAGCTAAATGTTTTATCTTATCACTACCTAACAAAAAATGATGTGCTTTTGTGCCTACTAGCTCCTCAAGTAAGGTTTTGTTTCCCCCAACATCTGCATTTTAGCTTCTGGTACCAGCAGGTCAGAGAGGCTATAAATTACCCTCATTACCTTAATAATCATAGGATTGCTGAATAAGCTCCATTCCATCATAACATAATCACATTCCAGCATCTGCATCAGGCTTTAAGACTTCCCTCTGCTTATGAGGAATAGTGGTCTGAGGCAATCAATACAGAAAGCATTAACATTGTGCAACATACTGTGTATGTAGTAGAGACACTTGCATATCATTACAGCAGCAATACCTTGATGATAAACTTATGTGTCTAAAGTGAATCAATACAAATTTCTGCTTCAAATAACACATATGAGTTGTAACAACAAAATGTGTTTGTTGTATTTCATCTGAGTACATTACTGTTTTCAGTATTTTTCTTTTCTTTCCACTGCAATTCACTGTTCAGAATCCTACAGGTGTTAGTGCTCAGGGAATCTAAATGGGTTTGTGGACTAACTACAGAAATCTGCTAATATCTTACCTAGGAGAAGGAAGTCAAAATTAATTTGGGTCAACTTACCTAGTCAATACAAGGAAAAATTTGACAACCCTTCAGAAATGAAGCTGATAACAGCATAATCTTGTGCAAGTTTTGCTAATCTATCTTTAAAGGTGATGAAATTATAGTTGGAGTCTAAGTTACTTGCTCTAGGATAGTAGTTGGGCTAAGAACAGAATCAAAGGACCATTACGACCAGCTTAATGCTGTACCTATACACAGGGGTCTTGCGCTGCACAGAATTCCTCCAAGTTGTTCAAATGGAACTAAAAATCAACTCTAATTTCTTTTAAATTGTTCTTAATCTTTCGAGTGCAGAGAAAGCTGAAATCTGTAAACAAACTGCTGCAATAATGCCAGCCTGAGCCTGCAGTGTGAAACTGTGACTTCGAGGAAGCAGCAGCTCCTTGCTCCTCAGGCAGCACCTAAGATGCCAGAGAGCATTCCCTTCCCCGGCTCTGGCTTCCTCCCCGGCTGGGACTGGTCTACAGCACCACCTTGTCTGCTACAGGTCCTTCCCAAGACCTGCCCATCCAACTGCAAGGCCCTTCCTGCACTGCCCCAAAGGCCCAGAACAGGGCTGCTGGGAAGCACAGCCCAGTGAGCAGACGGATCTGCCCGCTCAAGCTGAGCTGCTGCACCTCTGCCTCTGGGGTTTCCCTTGGGTGAGACTGGGCTAAAAAGGGAAAACTACACCAGAAGAATAGAAGAGTCACCATTGTACTGATGTGAATCTTCTTTCCACATCCTCCTCATTCACTACATGTATTTTTTCCCCGAGTGTTTCCCAGCTTCTTCTGCTTTTCATTTGCTGATTAGATGTTTTACATCAACAATTTCTCTCAAAAATTCAAAGCTAAAAGGACACAGCTCAGAGCATTTGAAATAAGCTCTGTCTACTTTCTGGGGGAAAAAATACCAACAAGACAGCATTATCACCACTGTAGAAACTGTCCAACCCCACCAGTTTACACTTTTTGATTTTATACTTTTCATAAACAGAGAGTAAAATATTATTTAGACTTAATGATGTCACGAGCACTAACTTGTATTGCAACACTAAGCATTATTCCTAACTGCCAACAATATCCTGTGATGAGCTAAAATTATCTCATTATAAAATAAATAAATATTTAAAATATCAATCATTATCAGTTTATTACCATGCTTCAAAAATCTTCACAAAAATGTTCTTCATTGGGCAGGCTGCTTGGAACAGTGTAGAGTTCCTCTCCTCTCCCATAAGTCCCATATTGGCAGAATTCTGCAGCTGGGCATCCTGCAAGCCTCATGTTAATTTCTTAGCACAATCACAACTCTGGACAGTGAAATGCAATGAAGAACAACATATTCACACAAAAATATCATCAGGTGAAATCTAAGAACTCTCTTACTTTTAACTTGTTTATGTTACTGGAAATTAAACTTATTTTATTGAAGTTTGCAAGTGCATGTCCTCCAAAGAAAAAGATGCTGTGACTCTTTCAAGACCCATCATCTAGACACAAAATAAATAAACTATATAAAATATTTTGGTACTCTCTTCTAGCTACTATTTGAAACTCATTAAACCTTGCTCAAACTATCGTTCACTGGAGTCAAAATTATAGCTGATTGAAAGAGATAAGTTTCAGGTAAAATACATATTACGTTTACACATGCATTGCCAGAGATTAAATTATGTTCTTCTTTGCCTAACAGAATTTTGCAGTATTTCTGGAAACACAGTTTTCATTTGGCCTTTCTGTGCTACCACAGCTTTCAGAATTGGAGTGTAACAGGCCGGTTTCACAATCTATTATGCCCAGTGCCAAATGCATGCAGGCAAATTTGCCTCTCTTGTGTTTCTGTCTGGTTTTAGTACCACTCATTACATGTAGTGCAAAGGCCTTTTTGCAGGTTTGTCACTACTTTTTGCGTTTGTAAACTCCTTTCTCTTCATGCAGTGAATTCAGTCATTGAATTATCCTTTTTTTTTTTCTAGTTAGTCTGTATTTTTTTTAATCTGCAAATACTGCTGTTCTTTATGTTGACCGATCCTGCGCCAATTAAGTATAACTTCCCTTGAATAGGTACGGAATCAAGCTGTGGTGCACTAAAAATGTTATTTCTTTAAATTTACAACTTTATTCATAGTTTATAATACATATACCTTTGGTCAGCACTTGTTTTATGTCTTCAAATTAATCCTTCTCCCTTTTTTAGTACTCCAGCAGATAAAGCATGCTTGAGAAAGTGTGATGATTAACAATTCCTTCCACAAACAGAACAGTCTTCTGAGCCACTTCAGGGTATCTGCATCACCAAAGTGCTAAAACAGTAACAGCCTGACGTGAGCCTCTAACGCCAATGAACTGCCAGTCTCATAATTATTCAGCAAGTCATCCCTGTACTCTCAAAGACTATTTAAAAACATACATCTCTGAGTGTTGCGGGAGGAACTTCTACAGGTCCGAGGCCTGGGTACGTGGGGCTGGTGTTACGTCAGTGGAGAACAAGAATTAATTTACACCAGATCTGACCAATGCCTTATTGGAACCCGGTCTCACTTAATATTTTTCTAAAGGACCCAGGCGCTTTAAAAAGCAGATCAGCACTCTCGGGGCTTTTCAGTCATCCATGCCTCACAGATAATTTGCCTCAGAGATCAATTATTTCAATGGAAGAAAGTTGGGCACGTTGCCCTTCTGAAACCTGGTGGGCAGAGCTGGCGGCAACACCAATCCCTAATTTGGATTTTTTTTTTTTTCTTAATCTTTGTTTCACATCTATTGAAAGGGATTAATTATGGCCATTAAGCACTCATCAAATACTTCTGAGCAAATGAACTGAATGTTTTTATAATTTTACTACAGCCTACTAATATTGACTTCCTTGAAAAAATAGTAGACAGGGGGAAGTATAGCTCAAATTTACAGAAAGTATCCAAAAGAAAGTCATCTATGTGGCAGAACACCATGACTTGCTGTCAATCTGAAGTTCACATACAGGATTTCTTAAGCATGTGAGGAAGCTACAGAAATAATTACTATTGAGAAAAGTATTAAGTACCTGCTACTTGTTTCAGGACAAATTCTCCCTGCCAATCTCTCAAAGGCAAAAATATCTGAGAGGATGATGGGAATCCCAGACTCCTACACTAGAAAGTCAAGAACATTTACCTAAAAATAGGGAACAAGAATATAGTATATGTAGGACACAATTAGAACATTTTTCTTAATCATGACAATCATAGCATTTACATTTGTAGCTGGCACTTGGAATTCCGTTTTCATCCTTTTCCATGTTAGTCCCATAAGACAACAAACCCCTACTGCTTCATCATGTCAAAGTGTATTTGAACTATAGTGCTGTTCGTTAGAAATAAAATGGTGCCTTTCACCATTCCTTGGCATGTCTTTTCCACATAAAAAAGTTACTTGAGTGTTACATCAACATGGCTGATCATATTCATTAGAATCCCATTCAATTGGAACCATAAGTACTTAATGCAGAAATTTAGTGCTATCTCTCTATACTGTTGGGCAGTTCAGTCTGTTATGGTGACATCATTAAGTTGTTTAAGGTGCAATATGCAGTTTTGAAAGTAAAAGTCTGTCAAGTTTCTATTCTGTTAAGACCATTTTGTGACCAAGTGAAGCAAGTAATTTGGAAAACACCAATAACAGCTGTCCAACTACATGTCTGTCTTAAGAAGTCTACATTGGAATCCAGCCACTTAAAATAATATGGACCCATGTAACTCTTTTAGTGATTCGCTTTTATTGTTATTGTTGTAAAAATAAAATGGTATCATCATGATTTAAAGGTGTTTTTTTTTTTTAATTATATAATTTTTGGATAACTTTGTTTTTAAAGTCCTTCATTGGAATAGATCCCCAAATTCAAGTCAAATACACTTGACACTTTTGAGGGAAAAAATAGAGATCCATAAAATGTGAGTAAGCTAGAAGGGAAAGCAATTTCAGCATGATAATTTTATATAACAATAACAGATTTTGAGGTGATGGTACTCAATAGGTAATAATCATTATAAAAAAGCAAAACAGTGGCGCACCTAGCAAAATCATGTTATTTGTATCTTTATTACAGTTTTCAGAATACATGGATTAACAATGGCCAGGCTGTGATTTCATCAAATTCCTATTTTAAACATTACATACAAACACAAAGCTGTTTAAAAAATAGAAATGCATGAGTTTTGTCACTTTTTTTTTGTTGGTTTTTCTTTTGTTTTGTTTTGTTTGTTTGGCATCAGAAATCATATGACTTCCAAAAGGGAAACCAAATGGTGCATGAGAGCAGACTGACTGAACGGTAATAGATTATTGTTCACATCCTGTGGCATATGTATCACCTCAAACAGTGCTAAAAGAAGCACTACAAGAACACAGCTTTCTCCTTTAACATTCTTCTAATGACACCATGTGTGCTGAGTGACAGCTTGCAGGACCACAGAATTCACAGGCTTACACAACTCCCTTTCTTGTGCACAGAAGCAATATGTGATCTGAAAGAGAGACACCTGAAGCTGAGGGATTTGGCTTTATCTGCTTTGATTATTTCTTTATTTACATTTTGTATGCATGCGTGGGCGTGTGTGTAGATACTGCAGAAGAAAAAGATGTAGAGGTTTCTTACAATGCTTATTTTAAAATGAGTAACTTGTAAATACAGTATGGCACATAAGAGGTGGGCTTTACATTGCTTTATCGTTTAGCATTTGTTATGCCTGACCTCTCAGCGATTTGAAGGCAAACATTAAGGTATAATTCAGCCAAGCATTTGTTCAATGGACAAGAAGCCATTTACATATATAGGCAAGTTTGCTCCCACGTTAACTATTACCAGCTTTAAATATTTACTAGCTATATCAGTCTCAATATAGGAAGTACTAAATTCACCCATCAAAGCAGGATTTGCCTCAGGGATGCAAAAGCTGAACATTGCAAAGTTTTCTTAATGAAATCTATAGGAGGATTTCCAGACCCAAACTTAAAACTCAGCCAGATTCTCAGAGTTTTGCAAACCATTTGTATATTGTGGGATGAATTTAAAGTAGGTCACTGATGAATTGTGGTTTGGATAGAAACCATGAAAACATTACGTTTTTTACAGCATTTGTCTGAGGTAGTACATATACCACACACAAAAATGCAAAAATATACAGATATCCATAACTATTTGCATGTTACAGAAAGGAACAATGGGAATGCTTTCATTTGTATCTTAATTTTCAAGACAGAACAGATAATTTTAGATAACATTCTTCATATTGACCATGGTTGTCTAAAACCAGAACAAATTATGAAATAGTATTTCTGGGAATACCTCCTGAAGCTCTTCATCAATGCCCTCTCAGGCACTAATTTTGTTTTGGCTTTAGCATCACTTCATAACATGATTAACACTTAAACCAAACATCACTTATGTGCTGGGAAAGGGTATTTGTTGAATCACAAACAAACATACATGACAAACCGTGTTGCACTTTTTTCTCAGTATCCACATACAACTTGAGCAAAAAATGTCTAGTGTCTTTACACTTCTGATCTGTACAGCCAGTAGTTAAGCAACAGAGATGTATATTTGTATATGATTTAAGCATTTCATTCCCATGTCAATTTGTCAATTGCAAATTTAGCTCAATTCATTGCAAAGGTAAGTTTATCTTCCTCTAAAATAAACTAAGAAATGTAAACAGTGTAACATCATTAAAAAAAATAAAAATCTCTTCAGTACTTGTAACTGGTAAAATGTGAATGCAAACAGATGTGCTGGTATACTGATAACGTAATGTCTCAGAGGACATATAGTGAAACTTAATTAGCAAGAAATTTATGTATGAACCCTCCAGCAATTTTCTTTTTGGGATTACATTGAGTACAAATATAATTTAACTGATATATCTCATTTTTTAAAATTAGAAAATAAGGCAAGTGCATTTCTGAAAAAGGTGCTACTCTTCTACACTTCTAGATAAACATGTGACACCTCTGAAAATTAGATCAATAATAAAAACATTAAAAATATCTGCAATTTAATATAGACTGAAAAACTATCAAAAGACAAAGTGACCAGCATCAATTTCAGAAAATATTTTAGACTTCATAAATACGAGCACCCTATATTTACATAAATTATCTTCTAAACTAGTTTTCCTTTGAAAGACACTTTTGTTCTAACAGATATGTCCATTAAATTATATAAATGTTTCAAATACGAAAAAAGATAGTAGTAAAATAGAAGCATCAGATGATGTTGTTATTTTGGATTTGCCTTTTTTTTTTCTCCTAAGATTTGGTTCTTGAAAATCTGTAGTCAGTTTTCACAGAGCTTTAAAAAAAAATATGTAACCCATGGAAATGAAAAACTCGTGCACTAATAATTACTGCTACAGTATAAAGATTCTGTTGTGAGCTTTTGAGTTTTCACATATCAAGATTATACCAATACCTGCAAATCCCAGCAAAATGCTAAATTTAAAATTTGAATTCTTATACACTGTTGATTGTAGTACAAATTTATATAGACATTATGAACCTAATCCTTTTAAACTGGCTTTGTACATTAAGCGCATTTTTATAACTGTAAATTTAATAGTTCCATTTAAAAAATTTATACTTCAATACAAGGTTGATGTTCACCTTACACGAAACAGGATGTAATTCTTTGTATCTCTTACTGATAAGCAGGGAGACAGAATCCTGTTGCATGCATTATTTTTCCCGAAGTACCATACAACTCTTTAGTTTGTTACTAAGACCACAAAAAACCCCAAACAGTTAGGAAGAGTATTAGTTGACAGCACACATTTCACTAGGCTTCAGTTGTATTCCTATGTTTAGAGATATAGCAACGGGCAAAACCCCTGTTTCCTCTGAAGATAGTTTAAAAAAAAAATTATTTCAATACTAGATTGAAAAGGAATTGTAACTTTTCTTACGATAACTGGATATTGATCAGTGTAGCTTGAAATCGTGAGAATTTATCCCAAACTAGTCAGAGAGCCTTAAGAGTATCTTACCAGAGAAGCAAAAAGAACCTACTGTACAAAGATGCTTGGCTCAAGCAGTAGTGCAAAGTTACACTGCCCCATATTGAATGCTCCTCTAGAGCTAGCAGTTTGTGCACAGAACACAACGTGACACCTTACCTTCCAAATAGTCTTTATCTAACTTTAAAATCAAAAGTTCCCCACAACACCAGGCAATAAAAGTATTCATAATAATTCATCAATCGCTGAAAAGCAATAATAATTTGAGAACAAGTGCCATTTACTACATTGTATCCCGTGTTTTTAAATATCATAGCTGAGCAACGTATGAGCAGTTCCACTGGAACTCCCATTTAAAATCCTCTATCCCATCCAGAATGAACCTTTAGTAAAAAGGATGGTGAAGATTGACCTGAACACCAAACAGACTGTACATTCAACCAGAGTCTGGGGAGAAAAGGGAACTCACGTTTCCCATTGAGTGGCAGAACATCGACAGTGTCAGCTACGGAACTGACTGCTCACCTGAGGTACTGCAGTGCAGGGGCCTCTATACAAAGTAGAATGGGAGGAGCTTCCCGAAAAATCAGACTGCTGCAATCATTGATCACTGCTATATAGTGCTCCAGGTAGAAAATCTGTCCTTAGCTGCTAAACCCTCAGCACTAAAATCCACCAGTAGAGATCCCGCTACATATTTTACCTGAGAAACAGAGGAAAAACTCAGAGGCAGTTCTGAATAACTTCATAATGTAGCTTGTCTCTAAAAACCTACACAAAGGTATTCGTAGCATAATGAAAATAGGACAATCATACTTTCCCCCAAATATCTTTATAAAGAATATATAAGTGCATAATTAGAAAAATCCCTCCTTAGATACAGTTAAAAACATATCCTGCCCTTGATATTTAATTTTGGTAAAATCCTATGCTCTGTTTTAATTTTTTTTTAGCAGTGATAATTAACTATACATCATCATATCAACAGAAGTGTAGATATGTGGTATATCCTATTTGCAGCCAAAATAGCTGAATCCCCCAGGTTTTATATTGAGATAAGATTTTCAGCAACCTGACTGGGGCTATACATTGCTTTTTTTATGGTTACAAAAAAGATTCTGATAATGTAGACCAGCTCATCTCTGAATTTATTAACATACAATTTTATTATTTTTTTCCTTTCATGTCCAAATCAGAACTGAAAATGGAATCCACAGCTGTATTCTTTCAACAAATTTGTATTTTCTTACCCATATAAAACATAACCTAGAAATCCCCAACTCCTTTCATGTAAGTTGCCAGCTCTAAAAAAAAAAAAAAACCAAAAAGGGGGAGAACAAAAAAAGAAGAAAGAACGTAAGGAAATAAGATATATATCTTACTGTTTAACACTGTTTACAGATCTTGGTAGTTGGGGTAATAAGATACAGTATGTGGATTATTTAGCAGTAGCTTTTAAAATACATAATATTTATACACCTTCTCATTTAATCAACATCAGTATTCCTTTATGATCGTGGCCAATTTGTATGATTAATTCTTTTCATTCAAAGTATATCCATTTAATTGTAAATAAAACAATTCACTAATTCTTTGGCATCAGAAGAATCATACAACTGCCGTTGTTCCATTGTGGCGAGAACGAGACCTTTCCAAAGTTACTCGTCTGTTATCTGTAATACAAAGAGAGGAAAAAACAAATCACCATAAGATTTGAAACACGGATAATGCAATGTCAAGAGGTTTTCAAACAGCCCTGAAAATCATTTCAAATGATATGTAAATAAGTAACTAGGAGACTGGATCAGAGAAGTTTCACACTGCAGCTGCCAGACTGAGTTCAAGAGTTCTGCAATCAGCAATAAATTACTTTCTTGATCAGAGAAGCTGGGTGATAAAAGCATTAGGAGAATCCTGAAACACAGTCCCCTTGGAAACAGCACACAATAACAAAAATTCTGGGTAAAAAAATCTTATTTTATAAACAATTTATGCACAGAGGGCCTGGAAAAATACATTTCCATTTTCACGAGAATACACTGACCAGTGTAGTGGTGAAAAGCCTTCTAGATGCTACAAGTACAGAAGCACTGACACTATTCACTATGATTTGGTACAGAGTTAAAAATAGAATAGTTAAATCATCCACTTCCTAAGCATTTCCTGATTGTGCAATGTGAACAACTTTTAGTATAAAATATTACACAGTAATTATTGCAATGAATAATAAATATGTCTCTATCACAGGAAAACAATCATGAAGTACCAGCCACGTTCCTAAATGCCTTTAAAATAAAATTTTAAAGCGATGAATATACACATGCACACACACAAATGGGGGCAGATAATTAACCCCCACTTAGTCTTCTGGAGGTTTTAATCTTTCTTTTTTAAAATGTGGTCCTGCCACGCAATTATTATTTTTTTTGGTGACTGCTTACTTTTGAACTAGCCTTTTCTGTTCTCTCATGTCATAGTCAGGTTGCTGCTCTCTGTTAGCATCAGTACAGTATCTACATCAGTACAGCATCGGAGTGTCCCAATCTATGGCTGGAATTCCTACCTAGAACTAGAATATTATAAAACAACAGTCACTTTAGAAGCAAAATGTCTGACAGACAAACCGCAGGTAAGCAGGTTTTCTCAGATTTTTTCTAAATGAGCTGATTTAGCTCTCTCAGTTTGCACAGTGCAGCAGACTATAAAAGCATGTGTGAGTGACTGGTCCTGCTGGGGGAAAGCACTGAACCTGGGGAAGGCAGAAGGGTCAGGCATGAAGCATGAGACCCCAGCGTGTCTGATGGGTAGAAATATACACTTTATAAAACCTATCGACTGGATCATTAAGTTCTAGAGACAGGGCAAAGGCAGGAGCAAAGACCAATCAGGGATCTCATCAATGTACATAAATACTTGAAGGGAGGGTGGAAAGACACCAGAGCCCATGGGCACAGACTGAAACACGGGAGGTTCCTTCTGAACATTTTTTTACTGTGAGGGTGACTGAGCACAGGAATAGGCTCCCTGGGGAGGTTGTGAAGCCTCCATCCTTGGAGATATTAAAAAACTGCCTAGGCATGATCCTGGACAACTAGCTCTAGGTGACCCCGTGTGAGCAGACTTCGAGAGGTCCCTTCTAACCTCAACCATTTTGTGATTGTGTTCTAAGCTAACAAAGCCAGAAATGGTCCAAGCACATTAAGTAAGGTCCTGGAGAAGACAAAGAAAGTCATCTCTGCGATCTGTTTCTGGACAAAGAACAGAGGATGCCTATGGAGACTGCATGGGCTCTGCGAAATCAACCTTCAATGAAAGTGTCTCCAATGCTATAGGGAATTAACAGCTCCTTTAGCAAGATTATTAGTTCTTTTTATAGTTCTGCCTTGCCTCCTTTTCCTAATGAATCTATCCATGCATAAAGTATTCAAATTACCCTAAGTCAATCTGTTTTGCATGGGAATAAATCTCTACGCTGGTTGCAGTGTCACTAGGCAATGGAAATTAAAGCACAAAAATGCTGTCTAAAACCCAAGAAGGAAAGTTATTAACTCAAATGTGCTGCTGTTCCTCTGCAACAGAGGAAAGCAGAGAGAGTCTAGTGATAGTTGCTCTCAGTGGGAGAAGTGCCTTCTCCAGTAGTATCTCTTGATATAACTTCAAGATCATCAACTGTACAGGTTAAAAACGGATTACAAGAGTCTAAGAAATGTTGATTTCTTCATACTTGGTTTTTTTTTTTCAGATTTTTCTCATCTTTTTTTCATCACGGTAGAGACAAACATTTCCTGCAAATGACAGTTCAGATTCTCCTATAATTGCACAACTGAATGGGGACTTAACGAAAACACAAAGCAAAGCTGTAGAAACATTGCCTTCTTCAGCCGATAACAAAATATTTTCACAATTATTAGAAGCAATCTATTCTTTTCAATTATTTCCAGTTTTTAAATGGAAGTAATTCTATTTTCTATAGATAGGAATACAAAATCTTAAAGAACTACAAGGTTCTTCCAATCAAGGAAACTGGGATGCAATGAATCAGTTATTACCAGTAAGAAACAATGTCAGCATTTGCAAAAGATTTTTCGGCAAAGTTTAGAGCACTCTGTGGTGAGCCTTACTAAAACAAAAGGCGAGGAGGATATAAATTACACTTTGATAAAATTTTCAACCTGTTATAAAAAAGGGATGGGATGATTACATTTACTTACTATCAACATGAGAGCTTTAGCACACCTGAAAACATTGGAGGTTAATACAAAGTATTTCTTGGTCTTTATGAACAAACCTATTTTTTTCAATAGTGACTCCGTAAGCAACCTTGGGTGTGCGTGTGCATATTTACATCTGGTTAAAAAAAGCAGCATTAGTACATGTACATGCATACACACACACACACAGAGAGAAATTACTTGTTTCTTCAACAGATGTAAAATGTGCTTGTATATGTATAAACACTTGTTAGGTGAAAATGAAGGGTTTCATAGTAGGACTTGAAACTGGATTGGGCTGATGCTTCAGTGACTCAAGCAAAATGACATTTTATAACACTTCTAACATACACATTCAGTTATCTCCAACAGCTGTATTGACTTTTTTTATGTTACAGACCATATTGAATTCAACACAAAGCAAGACTGGCTCATAAACATAACTATGTTTACTCTAGCATAAAACTATGTATAACACCAATAAATGGCAAAACTATTCAGTTGTATAGTGGGATGAGGGGAAACAAAAGGCGGTAGCAGTAACCTAAGTGTATGTAAAATTAAAGAAAAATCATTGCCAAAAGGCTCAGGTGTACACTTAAAAAGCATGTAAAAATTACTAGAAAATGTAATAGGTCCTGTACATATAAACCGTGCCTTCTGGGTAACCCATCTACCTAGGCAGATGAAAACTTTATTTCTTACTTTAATGTCAGAAGTTCATCTCTTTTAGAGGAAGGGCATTCAAGAAGCATCCACAATGCTCTTATTACAGACATTATAATCTGTCTCTGAAACGAACACATGAACTTAAAAGTGAGCTCTCAATCAGCTGAACAGACCCTTTCTTGTGGCACTAAAAGGCAGAGCTATGAAGGGTTAAAAATGGAAAAAAGCATGTATTTTAATATCATAAAATAATCTTCATCTTTTAGCTAGTTGGACCAAATTCAAGTGAAGTAAATATACAATTAGATCCTAAGAAATCAGATCAGTAGTTCCTTTTTAGTGTATATAATAGTGGAATGTAATCTCAACCATGCAAACTTTACACATTCACTGGAAGAAATATAGGGGCTTTGTTATAATAACAATTATTTGCTCAAGCCTTCTTGCACTCAATATAGTACCTAAATGGGAATAAATAATATCTACAACATACAAGGTTTTTGTAGAGGTAGTTTTGATACATACACATCATTCACCACATAGTATGAATCTAATGATGTAAAAAAAAACCCAAACAAAATAAATTCAATAAATATATGCCATTAAGTAAACCCAAAAAATATAAAAAACTAAACAATTCTTTTTAGACAACTTATTTTAATGTTATGGAATTTGACAACTTCAGCCTTAAGACATTCTCCCTTATATTCTGTATGTATAAAGCATTAGAAATTACAATCAATTAAAAACACACTGTTAGGGGAGAGGAAAATATTTTGCAAAAACCTGTACTCTGCAAAATGTATTTTTACTTTCCTTAATGCTCCTTCATTAGTTCTGTTATTAAAAGAGAAGTCTCAATAGCTGCAACAGATTTATTAACTCAGTAGCTCATTATCAACATAAAACTCAGTTATATTAAGAGAAAAATAAATGATATTTTGCAGAACTGCAATACTAAGATTAAGTGACTTTTCCATTACACTTTATTCTTATCCACTCTTCCAGGTAGCAACTTTGTGCTCTCCTAATTATAAGCCTTACTTTTTATACGCAATCAATGCTAGTAATAATATAGATGTCGCGCAACTGAACGGCCTAGTCATGAGACTGAGATATCTGATAATAGGAAAAGACAGAGTCTACAAAACCATACCTCAAAGGTACTTGATTGGAATTTGTATTATTCTATAACAACCACAAAAAGTTCTCTCTTGGACATGCCTTATATTAATATTGTATTATAAAATGCTACCTTGGACTCGGTACCTTAGTTGACTAATTCTCCAGGAATTTTCCAGTCAGTTAAAGCATTAAAAGTGTTTCTTTGTGCCTTAATTACAGCAGTCAATTCAAATAGTAGCCTGATTTTGGAATCTTATTTCCCTGCAGATTTTCCTAGAGTGCTCATCAGGAGAGTATCTAAGTTTCTCACAAATCTAAATAACTCCAACACCCCCTTGATTAGCATTAAAAAAATAGAAACAACAAAACCCCCAAATCCCCACAAAATCCACAACAAACGTGACTGGTGCATATAAATACTTTTTGTCCTTTTTTTTAAAACAAAGTTTGAAATATCTTATCTATATGCAGACGGCGAAGCATCTAAATGTTGTAGAAAAATGGGTTATAAAGAATACTAGGTTTTTCAGTAATAAGTACTACCAGAACTATTTTGCCTTCTTTAAATACTGTAGTTACAGGACACTCATACCTGAACAAGGCATATTTTAAAGAATGTCTTAGTTAATAAACACTATGTTAATCCCATCAATAAGAGCTTGAACTAATGCCAAAATGCTGACTCTGGAAGAGGGGTACTGTACAACACTGGGTACTCAGCAAGCAACTGTGGTGCAGGAGCACAAGCTGGAAGGCATGAGCCCCAGTGAGGAGAACTCCAAAATGTTTATTTATTTAAAAAGCTCACAGCATTAACTTGCACAACCACTACTTTTCTTCCTCCCCCTGCCTCCCTCCTCCCCTCTTTTTTTCCCTCCTAAGTAACCACTTCAAGGTAAGAGAACTAACCTTCCCATAGCCAACAATAAAAAAAGGTGTTTAATGCTGAGAGAAAGAAGGTACCACAGAATGGTAGGGGTTGGAAGGGACCTCTGGAGATCCACCTAGTCCAACTGCCCCAAAGCAGGGTCACCCAGAGCAGGTTGAGCAGGAACGCATCCAGGCAGGCTTTGACTATCTCCAGAGAAGGAGACTCCACAACCTCTCTGGGTAGCCTGTTCCTGGGCTCTGGCACCTTCCAAGTAGTTTTTCCTCATGTTCACGCAGAGTTTCCCGAGTTCCAGTTTGTGCCTGCTGCCCCTCGTCCTGTCGCTATCAAATGGGAATTGACAGAACATAAGGCAGAAGCAGAAGAGATGGAGCGTAAGACAGCAGGGAAGGCCATCAGTCTCCAGCACCTCTTGAATGCTACAGCTGAACACTGCTCTCTGTATCGCCTGGCCTGCACCTATGGCATTATTAGAGAACACCAACTGAGAAATAATCTAGTCAAGGAAATTTAAGAACTTCAAAACCATTGCTAGTGTCTAGAACATAATCCTTTCGAGAAACAGCACCTTGAGAGAAAATGTCTCTTCTAACCTCAATTCTGTTAAGATTCACTCCATCTCTGCGAGATTTGATTTCAAACTGATCTTTCAGAATGTGTGGCCTATATAAAAAAAAATAGCAATGAGGTAAAAATCAGTTATGGGAGAAACGCAGCCAAAATAACACCTCAGAAAGCACTCTCTGAAATAGACAGCACTTTCACAAATACCTTTATTGCAAATAGATGAAACAAGCAAAGAAAATAGTTTTCGAACTAGACCCTTTACAATCACCACAGTGGGTCATTTTACATTCATTGGGATATGATATTTTTGTAACCAAAAATGAGGAAAGATCAAGTGATACAACATCCCTCTTCTCAGCTTTTTTTTCCTAAACAGAATCTCAAATTATTGACAATCAAACTAAAATGACAGCTAAAATGGTCATTTTAGCATCTATTTCCAAGAAAACATTGACATTTCAAGCAAATCCTGTAGCTGTGAGGTCAAATTCTGTAAAGCCTGTTTTAGTTTGGTCTAGGTCCAAGCCCAGACTTCCATGTGAAAGCTGAGTGATAACCTGAGCATATACACAGTGTATGTTGTTATGATGGAGAAAAAGAAACTTACCCTTAGGCCAAAGAAACAGCAGGGTTTGGGGAGGGTGTGTTGTTTGATTGGTTTTGAGTTGTTTTTTTTTTAAGTCCTTGCAACCAGACAGCACATATAAACAGCCAAAACACTTTAATTATAAATGCATCATGTGTTGATCTTATAATAATTTTAAAAATATGTTCTTGACCTGGTTAGTGGGATGTTTACCAATATATTGATACATAAGAAAAGGTGTTGAAGAGTAAGAAAAAGTGTTAGAAGAAATATGGAGGAAGAAAAAAAAATAAATTTGTGTAGCTATTAAGAAGATTTCCAGGACAGGAAGAAAAGGTATTAAGGAGAACTGTAAGACTTAAAAAGATATCTCTCAAGACTGAATGGTTCCTCCTCAGAAAAAAGCAGAAACACACGCAAGGATCCCGAGTTATCTGCAGCATTCAGGAGTGCCAAAATTATCATCATAACATAGTAAGCCTTAAAGATAGATAGATTTGTGTGTAGATATGTATTCTGTTTGAAAAGACTTCAAAAGTTTTAGTCATTTAGATAACACCCAGTACCTTCATCTTAAGGTTCCCAGACCAGCCTATGTGCACAATTTCTCATTAAGAAGATATGTGGATGTTTAGATTCTTTTTACCTTGCAAAATAAAAGTTGCTAATATCCAGAAGCACTGTAGTACAGAGACAGGTCTAAAATACAGAGAGCTAAAGGATTTAAGTCCTGACACAAAGAGGTTTCACTCAGATTAAAAAGGAACAAAGACATGTCTAATCTTACTGCTGCCACTCAGACAAAGCTTGCTGAGACCATTAATTGTAGCCTTTGAGTCCTATGAAAATGCAAAACTACAGTAGAAAAACCATTTATTTATGTTCTATGTGCTATACATTAAAATGCTTTAAAAATGGATAATGTGAGAAGTTTTAATGTTAAATGGCATGTGTGATGACATTTACCAGCTCAGTGCAATCCAGCTGTGACCACAGTCAATACAGTATGAGAACACAATATAAGTCCTACTTTTGCAACCAAAATCTAGAAAGTTGACCATCTGTATCACAATTCCATTAAGCAAATACTTATCCTATTTAGAGCTGAAGAAAATCTAATAAAGTTCAGTATTTATAGAATAAAGATGGATTTGTAAACGCTATTTTCAACTAATCTATTTAAAAGAAATTTTACTACTGCTTATTCCAGGACTTAAAGATTGAAAAAAAAAAAAAAAAGAAAAGAAAAAAAGGAGAACCGGCACAATACGCTAAGATTCCTCAAACCTTTAAATGATCTATTTAATATTTTAATTTGACTTTGCTTTCTTTGTTAATAGTACCGCTTGGGATATGCATTGAAAGCTCTTCCACAAGAATTGCAGTGGAAAAGCCTTAGTTTGAGACAACACATGCCTGCCTCAGGGGTTACAAGACAAATCAATCTATTTTTCTCCTTTCCTCCAAGGGTAATTGGCCTTTAAAATTACAGAGGAAGAAGGCCTTCATGTCAGTACAACGCAGGCACATATACAGCCATTTTCCATTTCTTTTTCAGTTTGAATTCTCAGCTGAGAACTAAACTTATAAAGGTGGGAAAATAAAAAGAAGATGAAGAGGAACGATTGCATCAGTTCAAATCCTCTCCAGTAACAAGCAGCTCTGTGACCAGCATTGGAGTCTGAAATCTCAGGAAACCTGCTATGAATAGCTGTCATTTTCCTAGTCAGTATTTTTTTGTTCTTGTTCGTGACAGAATTTACTTAAATTTTTGTGACAGCCTGTACCACCAGCATTCATGGAGATGTGTCAAAGAATTTAGTTAAACTGAGAAATTATAATTATTGCTTAATTTCTCATACAATCTCACAAAACAATCCTGATTTTTACTTCATCCTTACAAAATTGTCTTTTTCAAGCAGCAATCGTGGCTATAAGTAGCCCTACAATCCTTATGCTGTGCTACACACGCACTCATGTATAAACTCAGAGTTTCAGACTTTGAAAACTGTTAAAATGTATACAATGAATTTAAACTTGGCTAATACATTGTTTCAAAGTGAAACTTAGAGGATTGTCTCCCTGTTTTTCTGATTCCTGTTAAAAAGTGATTTGTGATACATTACTCAAATCATACCTCTAGTAAGAAATTCTCATGCAAAAATATTTTCCAAGGCATTAAGATGAGCAATTAGCTAAACTACAACTGATACACAAAACCAGCAACAACAACGAAGTTGGAAAAAGTCAAAACTACTTAGTCTTTTAAAAGTGAAGTAAAATTCCCTTGAAACAGAGTATTGAAAGCTCACCACTAAACCTTTAATGTGAACTTGCTCACTGGGACCATGTATATAGGTGTAAAGCAATTATTAGGTTTGATATCCGAATGAACTCAGGTTCCCATTAGAGCTTGAATGCTTCAATGACCCTATTATTTTCCTTCCAATGCTCCCAGACCTGATCAACTTAATTATTCTGATGAGTGAAACATTTAGGACATGAAGGTATGATTTGTTTTAAACCAAATGAGACAACTAAATACTTCATAAAATAACACAAAAAAAAAAGAACAAGATATGTGATGTGTCAAATCCTGGAAGAAGGTCAGGTCTAAGTAACAGTAACAAAGAAAGAGAGAGACCCACTGCAATAAAACTACATTTATTCAGATACTTTCCCTTGAACTTCTAATTTATAACCTTTATTGTATCTCATGTACAGTGCAAAGGGTATATCTTATGAATCAGAAGGGCAAAACACATTTCAGACAGTAAACAAATTAGATCTGCTTTAGTTAAGAAAAAACCTAAACCTCAAAGCACAGAGAACGTGTCTCTCCTTTCATGACTACACACACACTTTCAGCAGTTGTCCAAAAGTAAAATCAGACCCTATAATAAAAACTATTTCACATCAGTGAGGAGAGATTTCCTGATGTAAAACCTGTGTTTCCGTATTTGAACTGCAGTTACTATTTTACTGTTAAGGAAAAGTGTGTGACATTGCAAAAATATGTATTCATATTTTGAACAGATTTGGTCTGATAGTAATAAAACATACTCTTAATAAATAATGTAATTTAAAATGGCTTCCAAAATGTCCTATTCCCAGCTCCCCTATTAACACCACTGCTCTTACAATTTGTATTTGCTTTGAAAAGAGTTGACTGTAAGGTTATGAACAGGACAAAGAAATAAAGACAGTAATAGGTTCTGAACCTCAAGTATACAAGCAGCCATAAAGTTAGCATCTTCTCATCCGAATGCATTTGTCCTTAAAAAGAATCAAACTGACATCCAAGTGGTCCCCTTGCCCCTTGCCTCCTTTCACTAATGATATGTAATGGCTGCTGAGCCTGCAATAAACGTGTTTATGTCCAGCTAGATTGCCATCATTTTACCATCTAATCTGATACTTTTAAGAAAGAAGTAAGTCGCGGGAGACCAGCACCAGCTTGTGCTGAAGGCATTTCTTGACATCAGCCTTCACTTCGCACTTCAAATGGAAGTATTCGATTTGACAAAACATACAGAAAGTCAAGAGAGAAAGCTCTTCACCTCTTCTCCGAAAATGCCTGATAGAAGTCAATACCAATTCCTTTACAAAGTTACAATCAAAACCTGCCAGATGAAAGTCAAAGGAGAAGCTTTCTAGCTATTCCTCGCAATATTTTATTAAAGAGTGGCGTAAGAATGCATTTGCCTCACTAGGATCACCCCCACCTCCACTTCTCATTTTTATCAGTTAATGGTTTAAATACTGGAAGTTACATCTCTCATGCATAGATGTTTTTTAGTCCTTGTATAGAACATGAAAGTAATGAACTCAAAGACAGGGGAAAAAGAGAAAGCTTTCTTTTCTGTAAAGGCATATTTTCAGAAAAGAAGTTGGATAACACTCCTGAAAAGCACGTATTTCCTGCTGTTTCATGTAAACTGGCTACCATAGCTTTTCTCCCTACCCAGACAATTGACAGCCCTTGTCAAAAGCAAACAATTTTCCTTGTAGCCTCCAAAAGTCTGTCTTTTGCATTTTTTATGCATCAGAAACAAATTCTCTTTACATAGATATAAAAAAATAACTCTGCAATAACTTGTCCTCTACATGTAAAATGAAATATTTTAAATAATACAATAAAGGCAGACTATCCATAATTATTTTTTTGATTAAATAAAATATCAGCATTTTTTATTCATGGCTAGGTTAACATTTACAATTCAGCATTTTGCAATATTTAAGTGGAATTGAATATGCTATGAGAAAACTTAAAACTACATCACTCTTGTACGACCGGCTGGCACAGGCTGCAGTCTTCTGTGCCCGTCTGCACCTTCATCCTATAACATTAAAGAACAGCTCGGGTCTGAGCCCGGCAGGATGATCTCATCACTACCCGTTACTTCTCTACACCCACCCAACAGAGAATAACAAGATACTGCATGTGACTTTTACTATAAATTATTTGCAATGGAGGCACACGCAGCTTATGCGAATGTGAAACTGTTGCTTATTAAAAGAATTCATACAAGAAAGTCATTTAGACTATACACGACAGACTCTGAGGCAAAAGAGGAATTTAGGAGTTGAATTTCTTTCTTGGCTCAGCACAGAAAACTCCTTTATGATTCAACGAGACCTTGGTGCTCACATAAGGCAGAACTTGACCCCTTATATTCATATAGAGAAAAAAAGCATAGAAGCAGTTGATGCTGTAAGAGGCCAACAGGTTTTCATTAAAGAGCTCAAAACAGTTTTTATTTATTAATACATGTATCTGAGGAGTGTAATTGTCTAAGGCTTCCTGTGTTGCTTCAGTAACAACTTTCTCAGATCAGTGTAACCCAAAAATCAACACCTCATGACTCCATAATCCTCATCTATTTTGTGTGCAAAATCTGCCAATGGATCCTGTCCCCATCAATACAGCTCCTTCTGACAAGAACAGCGAGGACCTCAAGGGAAGAAGGGGAAGGGCAGGGTGTGATCACAGCACATGTGTCTCTTACTCAGCTCCTTCCTGAAGAACTTGCCGGTGTTTAAGCTCTTTTGCAAAGACCAAGAGGACAATACCACGTAGGTGTACGATTATTGTCTGCTTTTTAGAAACAGGTTTAAAAACTCTAGGGGCTTTTTAAAACCATACACCAAAATATTACTTCTTAATGAGTCTGACTACCTAAATGAATCCCAATTTAGAAAAAAATTTGCAATGATATAAATATGGACACAACTGCTCCAGAAGCATGTGATAACTTCTTTCTGAGGTCAAGCTTTTCTACCTTTCCCAGAGGTGTATCTACAAACACTTCCTTTACTAAACAACGAGCTGTGACAGTGCCGAGAGCCTGTATCATGCATTATGAAGAAGGCCCTAAATAAACCTTACCTGTATTTCTATATATCAAGACCAGGTCTGGCTTGATAGACACTACAGAACAGTAACAAGAATATGTAGCAAGTTCTTGATGCAGGCCACAGAAGTTTTAAATAACAACATCACTTCATTTTAAAAGAAAAATAAACAATACAGAGCTAAAAAAAAATGTTAAGCTCTTCTAAGTGACTGAAATTTCTTCAGCCCACTATTTCTACCAAAAATGCTCTTGAAGTCACCAATTAACAGATGATACCTTATTATAACCCACAAGCGTTGCCCTCTCTGGACAAATGTCAAAAGTGGAAAACTAATTGGCATCTTTCAACTTCTCAATACCAGAGCTAAAAACTTTCATGAAATTATTTACCATTTTACAAATGGAGCTCCAGAGCAAGCAATGCCAAGGTTAACATTGATTTCTTCCAGTAGTGATACAATCTTAATATTGCTTACACATTTTTGTAAAATACTTCGTTAAATGTTTCCATGTTGTCCTTTAAGCTCTTTTAGTTGAAATTCACTTACACTACAATTCAAAGCTAGGTAACAGATGAACAAGTTAAAGAAGAACCATTTTTCCATGAGTTTTTAACAATTATTTTGATTCAAAAATAGCTATATCCAAATGCTAATCCTTCTTTTAAATAACATGCTCCTCCAAAAATTTCTGGCAGTAGTTTGTAGTCTTTTCTCCTGGAGATCTTATCGAACTATAAACAAGATATGTCTCTGCCCCTTTTAGTGTTTAAGCAAGTTTATCTATTCACTTAATTAAGATAATATAAAAAAATCACTGATCATTTTAGTTACACCCTCCTGTGCCCTTTTCCAATCTGATCACTCTTTTCTGTTGTATATCAAAGATAATCAGAACAAAGTATGTGAAAGACTGCTTTGTGATACTGTATAAAGGCTAGAAGCCTTTTGCCGGGGCTCAATCTCTTCACATACTCCTCAGGACTCCTTTTCTGCTGCTGCTTTTAATAGATACCTCTTTTCTGCATTTCCTTGTTGACATTTTGCATTCTGTTTTGTGAGCAAGTCTCTTCTGTAAAACTTCAAACTTAACAGCGTTTTCCTACACATAAAATAGTACATAAACCTTACTTATTGTGAATTTTATTTTTAACTACTTAAAATTAGAGATCATAAGGACTTTTCTGCAGTATATTCACACAACACAAGAAGCCTGTAACAAAACAACAAAAACATTAGTTCTATGACTAGCACAAACAACAGAGCTTCAAAACTGTGGTGCTTTATAAGAAGCATATTTTTTCAAAATGTTCTACATCAAGTTCCCCAAAATTTAGTGAACCACTCATAGCCTCCCAACTCAGCTTTTTTTAAAAAAAATAATCATAAGAACAAGGGATTCAGCGTTCCTTTGGGAGTTAGAAGTAATGAAGTCCTTGGAGTTCAGGACACCTTTCACAGACACCTACCTGTTTGCTGACACCTGCCATGCAGCCTGGCTTCTCTGCAGCTTTCCTGCCCTTCTCACTCACTGAAGAATTCTAGCTATACTGTGGTGGAAAAACATGCTTCTCCAGCTCCACTGAGCAGTGAGAACTGCTGCTCTACACTTTTAAATCTCACTTGGTTACTGCATTGTTTCTGAAAGTTAAACTATTTCATATCAATTGCTCACAATCCTCCTGTGTTCTCTGACCTCTTTGTCAGTTATTAATTTCCTTAATACATTATCAGTGATTCTTCCCTGACATACTAAACTTACACTACGTTAAATTCTCTTTAAGATAACACTGATACCATACTCCAACTTCTTCACTGATAATTGAAAATGAGCTGCATATGTAACTATGAAGAGGGGAACTGAGAACTACTGAGCAGGAACAGAAAATCATCTGTACTTTCTCAACTCTGGCACAACACAGAGACCACAAATTCTAGGTAACAAAGCCAACCATAAGGAATCCTGTAATTCACCTTTTTGTTTAGCAAATAAACAGTCACTAGATGCTTTTGTCATTTATTTATGCTTCTATCAGCAAGAACCTGAAGCACAGCATACAACAAAGGACCAGCTACATCCCCCCACCTGATCACATTACAGGAGAACATCATTTCCCATGACTGTACTTTCCAGCAGTGATGAAGACAGAAAGAAAAAACAAGAGAAGAAAAAAAAAAAAAGTATCTCAAGTGCTTTCCCTTACTTCATCAGTAGGCATGAAGGGTAAGCCTCATTTCTCTTAGTTTGTTTCAACCTCCTCTCCCATCCTCAGCCTTTGTTATCACAGAACATAAACTAGAACTATCACACACTCTTCAAATCTTTTTGGAATCTTCCATGAACTTCCTCCCCGCACTGAAGCCACTCTACTCATACACTTAGTTTTGCTTGAATTTGTAGGTCAACCAGCTTCATTTTTACCAGCTTTTCCCTCCCAGCATTTTCAGAACGTGGCTATATAGCCCTTCCAAAAATTTCGATTGGTATCCACAGGATGAGGTAAGTATCCCACCATCCCCCATGCCATTCCTTATCTTTAAAAAAATGAGACAGGCCCTCAGTATTGTTAATCTGTGCTGATGCAGCGGGACCAGAACAGCCCACTTACTCAGCTCATGTAAAGCTTGAAGAAACACATTCACAGTCACTGAGGCTGGATGGGAAGCAGTAGTGACGCCTTACACAAAAATACTCAGGAAGATTTTGGAATTTAAATTCTGCTCGGCACTGTTTTCCAGACTGAAGCGGCAGAAGGGAAGGACAGGGCAAGGGTAGTTTGGCTGTCTACGAGGTAGCAAGAGAGGCTGAAACAGGTCACTGCTGAGAGTGCAGAAAAATGAGCAAGTCATTCAGGGACAAATCTTGGCCTCAAGCATCTTCTGAATGCAGAGGACTTGATTTGCTAATAAGGATGAGGGCTGTTGGGTAATCTTTTTCACTGTCACATGGAAGAGACTTTAGAATTTCACATCTCCTCTTCTATGCCTTCTAGCCTTGAAAATGTTTTGTGCCACACTTTCTTTCCCTTCTAGAAACCTAGTTTACAGTACCACTTTTTTCCTTTCCAGAAATCTAGTTTACAATACCACTCCAAAACTAGTTTTACCATATAAACAGGGACAAATTTAGGTGGAAGAAAAGAAAGTCAGAAGCCTCTGTCTGGGGCAGTAGAGAGTAGGAACTTACATAGATTTGCTGCCAGATAAAATGTTTAGGAAAATACATCCTTAATGCCACTAAAATAACAATCCATCAGATATTTTTTGCCCAAAGCTGGCAATGTCCTTTAGAATTACGTTTTGCTGTATGTAAACAGTTTTAACTACAAGCTCCTTCAATTTCATCTTAGGGAATATTTTTTCATGGTTGAACTAGTTTCATCTTTACAAATAACCAAGTCAGTGTGTTAAGGGTTTACACCTATCTGTGTTTCACTAGGCACTGTGGCCTTTTGACTACCACCCACTTCTTGTATTTTCTTACAATTCCTAAAGCCAAGGAATTCTGCTTTTAAAGCCAAAGCAATGAAAGCCACGAACAGCTTGTCCATTGTTCACCAGGAGCAGAGTGAATCAGATTTCAAAGTACACAATGCAAAGTCTGTTTTGTTGAATTAAACTTTTAATCAAAGAACATGTTAACTTTTTTGTCTGTATTCTCTTTAACTAAATGTTCTAGACAGCATTTTCTACAAAACAGGACTGAGACTTTGCTGAACATTGATGATAATTCTTGTTGATATCTAAGTACTTCTCCTGCACTACGTACGCCAGAAAACAATGATGTTAACTTAAAGCACAAGTCATATTTTTGAAGCTCCTAAACTACTTTAACAGCTGTTTATGATGAATGAAAAAAATCTATTAGCAAACTGACCCCATTTTCCAGCCTAATATTTCAAAAGAAAATAGCAAGAAAATCCATAGTAAATAAAAACCAGACTGCAATTCAGTTTAACAACCTGACTTGCAAGTTACCTAGGCTTTGGAAACAGAAAGCTGTCTCTACAGACTTTTTTTTTTTAAGGATAGGAAGTTTTGAAAATATTTTTTTAATTCTGTGAAATTTATATCTGTGATTTTGGAATACCTCTTCAGCAATAATGGAAATGTAAACCATAAATGAAAAATGTTCAAAGGTTTTAACACAAAATTTGCTGGGGAGATTTTTTTCATAAAGTATTCAGATCTTGCCACGTATTGCAAGTGTTCTACTGACTGCAGTTTAAGGAAAATAATTATTTCATTAAACAGCATGCTTGCAAAGGGCTGAAAATTATATCTATAGTACAGAAGGGAAAAAAAAAGGAAGAGAAATACTCTGAACTATGCAAAGTATTTTCATATCCCATTTTTAAAGTTGTGACAAGAATGCATTTAAATACTCCTTTAACAACAAAGATGCACGAGCAGTAAAAAAAGGAGTCAAAAGTGCTAACTGCAATTTGATTTATTGTGTTTGCTTTGAGTTATAGTTGAAAAACAAGCCATATGTACTTCAAGTCCAGCTCAGCGTGAGACAGCCATAATGTCTGGAAAGTCCAGTGGGAAAGATTAGTAAATGTCACAATACCTTCAGGGCACAGTAGATCCTTAAAATAGGTAATGATTCAAGAGTTTAAACAGGAAAAGTACAGCAGGGTGCCTTGAAAAAAAATCTGCATCAGCCTGAAAGGCCTACTAACTTAAGCTTAATGATGAGCAAACTGAAAGGTCACTCTGTATTGCCATCAGTGTATGTTCAGGTACAGCTGTTTGATGTGACTGATGCAATCATTTAGCAGTCCAGTAAAAGACCTATTAAAACAGTTCAAGTCGCCCAGTGCCTCCTAAAAAAAGATCATCTGCTTTTCTTCTACGTTATGACACACATATGATGACAAGACTGTTCACAGAAGGGACCTTCTGAACGGCAAATGAAAGTGCTTTATATGCTCCACAGTAAGTTTATATGTTTATGTTTATGTATGTTTATGTATGTGTACGTATATATGTTTATGTATGTGTACGTAAACATATTTTATCACTTAGAGAAACAACAGATCATGCCTTTTAGCATGCAAAGTCTCACTAGAAGAAGTGATACAGGAGTTAATCTAAATAGCTCATATCCAAGACTTCTGATTTTTATTGACAACATAGGTAATGACTACCTGTACCTGTATAATAATTCAGTAAAAATCATTATCATCTACATTAATGTTCACATGCAGTCCTTTAAACACTGAGTAGCATATGAAAACAATTATGATTTTGCAGTTTAAAGACACTATGAACAAGTTACTGTCAAACTAGTTGTAAATTTCAATTCTTCTTTAAAAACGCTCTCTTAGTAAGGCATTTCCAAAATGTTTGCCATCTGAAATCTGAATAAAATACACAGGTCTAAAAAAGTTCTCCAAAAATCCTAAAAATAATACTAAAATTAAGTTATGATAAACTGACCAAATGAAGAACCAAAACCTTTTCCTTAAAATGCTGAAATGGAATATTGAAGAATGTTCAACACTTTTCCTAAAACATTTTTGAAGCAGAGAAGCAAACTTCAGGTTGACTTAAAACTTAAAGTCAATTTTAGGTTTAGGGCAACTGTAACCATGTGGTACTGTGACTTAACATCCTTGCATGCAAACAAATGAACAAAACTAACAAAAATGATGAAAGTTAATAAAAAAAATTAAGGGATAGATTATCCACCTCTGACAGGTAGCATGAAGAATGCTTAAGCACAGTCTATTCACAAATACACAGCAAGAACATACCAAGTAACAGCGATAAAAAACGGTAAAAAAAGGTGTGATTATGTAGTGGGATACAGGAAGTTGTTATAAATAAGCAGCCATCCTTCCAAATGTTCAAATCTTATCTAAATTAATGAAACAACGAAGCATGACTTTTGCATCATGACTCCAGTACTAGGTACTATGCATGCACACAGGACAACACCAAACAATTTATAAAGACAAAACAAACCCTGATAAGAAATAGTAATGTTATTTCCATTACCATTGTCACTGCAGCATGTGGGTAAGGGCAAGAGCATACATTTTTTGACATACACACCCCCAAACCTGATAGATGGCTAGTAGAATTATTTTCTACACATCTAAGTGGTGCTGAAAATCTCAGTAAGTATCTAAAAAAATCCAAGATCAAATAGAGAGCCATTATTTAAACAAACCACTTAGCCCTGGATATTCTGGATCTAATCCTAGCAGTTTAGCCAGCAGTTAAACTGTCTTTCCTTCCTTCATTCTGAAAACGGCCTAATCATCCAGTCTGGCTTATGCAATTAAAAATCTCCCCACCTGTAACTGACAACTGATGTAACTAAATGTTAATTCTTATCCTACAAAATTTATATTTAATCTGTAATACTAATATTGACCACACTCAGATAATACATTAAAATCATTAATTCTTACATCTCCAATCCCCCACCTTTGCAAAATGTACTTTTTGCACAAAACCCCAAATTAATTCATATCATGCAGCCTCTATATTTCTTCCTTATGAAAGGAATAAAATTCAGTTTCTTCGTGTTTTGCCTTGCTTTTTCTTTCAGATGACCTATAAGATGCCTGTATGTTCACATGAATTACAAACAGGTTGAAGGAGTTGGGCTTATTTGCTCTTGGGAGGAGCTAAGGAGGGATCTAACAGGAACCTTCAGCTGCCTGAATGTGAATCACAAAACCTGAGTCAAACGCTTCTTGGTCACGGCAGAAGGTAAACCAAGAGACAGCAGTGCAAACCTTCAGCTTCAATGTTAGGGGAAAAAATTCTGCACTAGGAATGCAGGGCAGCACTGGAATGGGTTCCCCAGGAGGGTTATGCAGGTTTTCAGGACTCGGTTTGACAAGTCAGAGCTGACTCCATCTAGTGTGGTGCTAATCCTGCTTCAAGCAGGAGGATGTACTAGATGATTTCCAAAAGCCCTTCCAAACATTTCTCACACCCTATCAACTCCTCAATTCTTGGCAAGCACGTATCAGGGATTCAGAAATAATAAGTATTAACACTAGTTATTTTTGGCTTGTCATTAGTGTTCACATCCATAGTCTTAGCAGTTCTAAATGCCAAGGCTTTGGTTTCAGTGATATTTTTCAAATAGGAAAGGGTATTTTTGCCAATTTATCATTTCTAATCTGTTCAAAGCTTAAGCCAGAACTCTTCAGTGAGACTTCTTCATAAGCAACTGTACATAATAAAAATAAATTAACATCTATTATTTAGCTTTGTTCTTAAAATACTTAACATATGCCCACAGGCTAAAGCTTATATTGAAAAACTAAACGGAATTTATAGATAGGGAAACTTCACCACTCTCTGAGGACTCAGTGATAAGATACAGTAGAAACAGGACTCAGGCTAGCTGCCTGATAACTTCCTGATTGCACAAAAATACCAGTAACAGGTCAGAATATAACAAATGTAAAATATTATTACTAACGTTTTCATAACTACAACAGCCATAGTGAGGTATGACTGAACCCACAGCACAGGCATTTAGGAAACGGTGCAATGGACACAGCATTGGAGTTCCATTGTTTTGGCTATGTTCATTTCACAGTATTTTATAACCCTGCACCCATGGTGCATGTGCTGGCCACATCCTAGTTGTGGAGCAGATGCATTCCTCAGTGAGGTACCCTACTTATTTTATCTGAGGTACCCAGCAGAGAATAAGTCAGGTCACTTCTGGCTTGTGTGTTTAGGTTTCCTTCCAAATTGCCTGGAGGAACACTACGCATCAGGATGCAGATGCAGTGAACACATGGACCAAGGCTCTCGAGTAGGCCATCAAACATCTGTGCGTGCCACGGACACAGCCAAAGGGACTTCAGGCAGCTCTACCATGGGGAGAACGGCCTCCCAGGATTATGCAAAAGTAAATAAATAAAAAGTTCTCGAAATAATCTCCCATGGTCTTAAAAGCCCAGAGAGGAAGTTGTGCAAAGATAATGAATGTATGTGCATGTGTGTGAAAGACTGAGAAAACTCAGTTATCCTTATTTGATTATGCCTAGATTTCTGATCTATTCCACCAAAGAAACACAATACTGACAGAATCTGCTCTGTAACAGCAAAGAATAAGAACATACCAAAAAGATAAGCAACCTTTGACAAATCCTTGAGATGCAACTGAGATTTCTGAATGTTGTGTACCACATGAAAAAAAAAAAGATGTATAACTGAGAAAAAAAGTCAGTATGGAAAACAGAAGGAAATTAAGAAGTCAAACCAAGGAGGGGGGTGCAGAAACAGCATTGACTGCTTTGTGAAATACCAAGAGAAAATAGATTTCTGATATCTGTATGGGGGTTCAGTATGGTGTTGGTTTTGGATCTTTTTCTTCTTTTTTTAACTTTTTCTGGGCTCATTATAGCAAAGACTGTATCTGTAAGGAAAGATGTGACTAACAGATATCTCTCCAGTGTGCACGGTCTGAAAACATGAAGTAAAATCGATATCAGCTTCACTTTATTCTAAATACGTGACATATGCTAACTTATTTTAAAAAAAATACAGAGCAACTTCAAGGAAATAGTAAATTATTCGGTCTAAAATGGTTGTGATAATCTTTTCAATTCTGCTTTGAGTTGTGGTGTAACTTTCAGTCACCACTGAAAACTGCATCTGCCAAGAAAGCCCTTGGTCAGGGTAGAATTATGGTCCAAACAGGCTTGAAGAGAGGAATTACCAAAAGGCAGAATTCATGTGCTCTCATCTTATATGTCCACAAAGATTGAATACGCGTGGGTGCTGAAGTCAAAACCCTAATGAGTCCTGTTTGGAATGGAAACAAAACCATCCCAAAGCGCATCAGATTCTCCTGCTCCCCCACACACAGTATCTGCCTGTGAGATTTTGTGCTCTTTGAAAGACATAATGGGAAAAAAGCCTCCAAACTAACAAAACATTATGAAAATTTTATTCTAGAATGTGTAAGTATTATTTTATATAGAAAAAACTATGCATTACCAACAGGAAAGCAAAATAAAATACATAAACTAATTTTTGTGACAGTAAACCAGATTGGTTTCGGACTTCTGACTAAATATTTTCCTGTAGCTTCTAGAAGACCTGTTGACCTGCTTGTTATCCCAAATAGGATTAATTTCCACTGCCATTAGATCTAAAATTTAAAATAATTATTCAGATTTAATTGCAAACATGCCTTTGCTTGTATTTCACGGCTTTTTGAAGCTGCATTTCAGAAACTAAAACATGATTTAGATTTGCAGAACCTGGGATCATTGAGGGCTGAATATTGTATCCTGAAGCTCAGCCTAAACACAGAGGGAAGGAAAAACAGGGCACATAATTTTATTTATTTTAAAAGGACAGACGGGGTGACATATGGGTTCAGAATACTGTTGAGACTCCAAGCCTAAAGCTATAAACACATACATAATATGTACTATATATGTACATTTACGATATGTGCACTCTATGTATATTAAGTACACAAAAATATATGGGATAAATATACTGGATTTGGGAAAACTGATGAGAAATGCGTCATACTAGGAAAACCAAGGAAGAGAAATTAATTCATGGGAAATAATATAGCTCAGGAAAACATTTTCATACAGCTTTAGGTAAGACATCAAGCGGTGTGCAGCAGGACATACAAGTTAAATAAAGAAGTAGAATAAAGAAAGCAGAAAATAACACTACCTCCCATAATTTGGAAATACAAAGCCGTGCTACCAGTGGATGAACACACTGTATTACCAAGAGCAGTCTGGCAGGTAACTACAAGAGTATATAAGGTGTGGGGACAATGTGGCTCTATATTTACTGATACCTCAGACATAAAAATACATAAAACATGAAACAGACTACAAAACACTCTTAAATGTTTGCAGCTTAATTGATTTTTCTCTCAGAGGCCCTTGTGATTGGGGAGTGAAAATTTATCTATTTAATAAAAACATAGCCATTTACAGTAAATACAAAAATAGATAACAACCAGAAACAGAAACTCAAAAGTTAAGCGGCAGTTTCTTGTAAGGTAGTATTAGAATATTACAGCACTTCCTTTAACTTTCCCTTAAAATAAAGTTGACCAATTCACCAAGAAAACAATACTTATTTTATTCTGCTGAACGTATTTTAACTTCTACGATAGCATTATATGAAATCTATGCATATGGATACTTAGAACTTGTATGAAAAGTTGTTCTAAACACAGGACACCCAAGCAGCAAACCTCACCTGAAAACATGTATATTTTTAACCCAGCTGAGGGGAAAAAAAAAATTCAAAAGAAGGATTTAAGAACTGAATTTATTTTTTATCTACCAGTCAGCCTAAGCTGAAACATGAACAACTGATTTAACAATGAAATAGTATTCAAATATTTGACTCCAATCCCCTATTGCTTCTAAATTCACTCAGAAGTCAAGATTATTAATTCTTCCTGACAGAAAATCAAGATTTAATGATCACCTGATAACCCTTAGGAATTACAAAGTAAACTTAGATGATAATTCAGACAAAATAAAATGATTTTACATAAATTAAAAAACCATCACGTAGAATGTCTGTTTAGGCATTTCCTCTGGGGCAGTAACTAATTTTCAAGAAAATACAGAAGAAAAAAAAAAAAGTATGTTTCAATACCTACCAAAAAAAGCTTCCAAGCAAGGTATCTATTAATATCTGTGGACTTTTTACCATTATATCATCTACTTAAATAAAACAGACAAACAGAACCCCTCAAGCACACCTTCAAGAGCCTGTAATAGGAAAATGCATGAAAGAATTTTAACCTAATGACCTTGTTGCAATAATAGTACCGCTTTCAAGATCAACCTGTCTACTCACCAAGGCACATCAGGCCCAAAATTGTTAAAGTAATGTGCTTTGTAAAACTTTATAGAGAAACTGATTTCAACCTAGTAAAAATGATATGCTGTAAATGATTTTTAGGTAAATTTTTAGCTTTCAGGTCACGTCTGCAGGGAAGCAACATTAGAACTAACAGTGATGTGAAAAATAGAGATGCAGAATCTGTACAGCTTGTGCATTGATTTTTTTTTTTTGCCCCAGAGTTCTCTTTGCCAGCAGAAATACTTTAAAACAAAGTACAAGCCAATGACAATCTATTTATATATGGCTGTGTTCAGGGCTTTTTTTGTGTATCGTTTAATGATATTTATTCTTCAAAGCAATTAAAATTGTATCTCTCCACTGTATGTACATTGACTTTCCTCGATGCAAAATTACTACAAACACACAGGCACAAAAAAAATGAACCAGGGCAGCATTCTCTGTAGCACCGGGTGAAAGATTACACCAGAAAATTTAGAGCCAAAGTAAGCTCTAAAAGCAGTTCCAGTACATTCCGCCTGTAATAAAAAAGACCTGACAGATGCTTCTCCGAAATCCTTTAGTTGTATAAACTTGAAACACGATTTAGAAGGTCCCACTAATCTGACCCATGAAAAAAATTCTTGCTGATGCCAAATCTGTTTGTTTTACCCTGACAACTTCAGTAATACACATCAAATGGAAGAAAGAGGGGTGGGAGCATGCCTTACCCTGCAACTAACAGTTACGTCTTAAAGAGGGACATCAAAAGAGCTGAGAAACCCTCCCTGATCTCAGGTACTAACATGTAAGTGGTTAAGAAATGTTAATTGCTTGAATGAAAGCCACAAAAAAAATCTCAAATTTTTGCCTTCGATAAAATCTGAAGACCTATCAATGTGAAATACAAAAAAGCTTTTATAGAAAGCACAGGTTTTTTTCTTTAATATTTCTGTACAATTGATTGTACAGAATTTTGTACAATTCTGTACAACTGATTGACAAAAGATTCTGGAGACCTTTACATCTGCTAGATGAAAGACCAGAACAGTATTTCCTTTTTCCTTATTTCAATTCTCCTTTAGTGTTTTTGCCCTGTCATCAAGTATTTCACCTAAATGCAGTTTTATTTTTAACAGTATGTTTCCGACATTGGCAAAGGGCTTCCATATATTTCTATGGCATTCCCCACACATTTAAATTTAATCCATTTAATTTTTGATCAGTGTACAATTCTTGATTTGTACACATGACTAGTACTAAGTGGATTGTAGAATACAGTCTGAGTTAAAGGTGAAAGCTTCTTTGAGTTGTCCTTCATTCCAACTTTATACAACTTCTGGGTTCCCTAATGATGCCGTTCTTATCCATAAAACCTATTTCTTTGCTATTTTAAACATAAAACTTAAAAGGCACACTGAAAAGTGCTGAATATCTTAAGTGGCATACAAGGAACTTGGGACTTGCAGGAAGTAATTAACTTTTTTGCCTTTGAACCCCTCCCTCACTCTATCTTCCCATTCCCCTTTGTCACTTTGAAAAAGTATTTTGAGATACCATCAGGCTATAAAGAGAGTAGAATATAGAAGCTTTAAACGCAGCCATAGTAATGATAAACACAGTCACCCAGTACTCACATCAAAAAAGAACGGCCAAAATAATTTATTGTTCAATGTGTCAATGGCATTTTTCTTCATTTCAAGCTTAAAATAAAGGCAAGAAAAGCAAAATGGAACCTTTTTAGAAATCCATTTGAGGTTTTTTTCTATTTAGGTTTTAGGTAGATTTTTCAATAATTTTGAATGTTCAGAATTACACGCGCTTCATCTAATCCCAAGAGTTTCCCTTGAAACTTCCTCCCTGTCCCCAAACATTTGGAACTGAATTACATCATTTCAATGGGCATTGAGAGCACTGGATTGAAACACAAACAGAATCTGGGGAAGAAATTCCTACGAAAGCTCATATAACAAAATGTCAGTCAACATATTCCCAATAGAAAATGTTTTAGGTTGATAATCTGAACGTATCTGCATACTAAGCAAGTAGCCCTTTAAGAATTACTACAAAAAAAGTGTAGATATACATGTATTTATAATAAAGATCAGCATTACTGTATTTACTATAGTTACAATTAATGAGACAAATCCCATGAGACATGTTTTAGAGAGGAAGGGCTGACAGAGGTGGACTTTTGAAAGGAACACGATTTTGTTCCCAAATAATACAAAAATATGTTTCAACGTCTGAGTCATATGACAGATTTCAGAAAAAAAAAACCCACTTTCCATATCAGTATTTAGCCATGAATTGCTACTTTTTTCTAGGAATTCCTCAATCTCCAAAGCATTTTATTGGTTCATAAATCTACAAAATGTAAGGTAACTGTTTTATCTGAGGAGCTTTCCTCTAGGACGCCTGAATAATTGGCATGTGTATTCTACTAAGAGCTGTCTAGTACAGATCGGTGCTGATATCAAGGCACGTGCATCTCCCCACAGTTTCTATACAGGGAAATTCAGCATTACATATAGAAATTTAAGTAAACTGTTTACGTCAATCTTTTGCCTTCCGAGTATACGTAGAAGTAATGGAGGGGTGTGAGGTATTGAAACTAAATGATACGAGGCCACAACTGAGAGGCAGGTTGCACTGAATATGTGAAAAAGAAGTCACAAGGAAGCACCTGGGAAGTTTAGTGAGAAATACAAAAATACATGGAAGGTCAAACACGCAGTGAACTCGGCCTATAAAAGCAACCCAATTTATGACCCTCTACAGTCACAGAACCTGATTTCAGTAATGCTACTGGATGGCAACCTGAGTTCCTAGGAAAAACAACATCAGTTATAACATTTAAGATCATTTTGACATTTTGAATACAGCTTTTTATACCATCAGTGCAAGTGAGGAAAGACAGGTAAAAATAGAGATGGGAAGTGGCAACGCACACAAAAAAAAGTATCTGAAAATACATAGGTCAGAATGAAAACAGAGAAAAAAAATGAAACAAATGCAAGTATTTATTTAAGAGAATGTAACAAATTTTGCTGCTCAAAAGAAATACACGGGCATCATTCTGTCATCAAAGAATAACTTGCTCAAAATAACTTGCTTGGCTAGTATTTTTCCTTTTAAAGGGTAAATATCAAAGTTATAGAAGAAACTGGATAAACTTAAACAACCAAATACATAAATTTTAAAACAACTTAATATTTACTGAAAAGGAAAAGCAGACACTTCTTGAAGTACTTCCAAAACCATTTTATTTTTCCCCTAAACTCTTTCTATATACAAACCTTAATCTATACTAATTAAGAAAAATATGCTTGGCTGGCAGCATAGGTCCATCTTCTATATCTTAAATTTGAACTTTGAATAAGGATCAAGTTTAAGCTAGCTTTAAGTGCTTGATGATGATGTTTTGCCTGCAAGCTATTCTCAGGTACATAATGTTACAGTTTTTTCAAATGTGAAAATGCACAGAGTAATATGTTAAAAACCTCAGGCAGTAATTCTACGCTTTTATGCGGAAAGTGTTCTGCAGAGATGAACCCTGTAAGAGTTTGGACAAGAAATTTCATATGAAAGATGCTTTTGAAAGATTCTTTGATACCACCTTTCCTGTTTCAGCATATAAATCTTTATGTGCTTTAACTAAAAATTTCTAGCAGTTCGTGTCAAGACTATTAGAAAATGAGCAGGAAATAAGTTTTGATATTTATTGTACATTTTGGCAGCTGCTCGGGAGAGCAGTGCTTAATCCATCCCTGTTCATCTCATGGGGATATAGGCAGAAGAACCCTTTTTTCTGCATAAAGCGGTAAGAGGATATGTACTGCCGTCTTTGTTGGGAAACAGCTTGCCTTACAGCTCCCTTAAACCATAAGAACCACGGTTCTGCTCCTCAACAGCTTTAAACTTTGCAGGCCAAGCACCCCTCCCTTCCTCCCAAAGAGTTGCTGTCCGCAATTTTAAATGCCAAAGTTGTTACATAAAAAATTACAGATGCTGGCATTTGTGGATTTGATGTAATTGCCGTCTTCTTCCATGCAGTAAATAGAAATGATAATGATAAATGATGCTAACAATTATGCTGTTACAGCTTTAACTACACGCACAAAATTTCCCTTTAGATTAACATTCTCTAAAACCTTCATATTAGACTGGTCCAAAAAAATCCTAACATCTTGAATTTTTTAATTGAAATGTTTACCTCACACTACTTTTCTATGTTAACTTCCTAGGAAAAAAACCCCATACTTCAAGGGCAAAGGCTGAGATCCATGTTTACAAAATATATTTCTGTACATGATGAGGAAAAAAACCTCAACTCCTTTTCCACTAGAAGCTCCTTCTCCATCTCAACAGAGAAGATACAATTCTTTGTTTGGAAGATTGTCAATGAAAACTTTGAATAACTGTAACTAATACTATGCATTACCTACAATATAGGACCCAAACACATTCCCTACAATTTGTTCATTAAATTCAAATTCCTATCCCCAGCTGCTCCTCTGGTGCCATTTACTGCCCCTCAGTTGTGCTGAGGCAGCTGTTTTGTATGGTCACTACTGATGCAGACTCATAGATCCCTGGTGAGAACACACCACTCACACACACACCTTCATCTGGACATGTCACCAACCAACAGAGGAGGAATTTCACATTTCAACAGTCATTAATATTTTATGAAAAGTATTAAATTATGGAATCTATTATTTCTAGAAGATCTGTGACCAAACTGCAGATTCCTGTATTTCCAGCACTGTATGTGTATGTAAATGTGTAGACACACACACACAACAGCAGGGTTGTACGTGCATGTACACACGCACAAACACCTAACACACACACACACACTTTTTCTTCTGCCAGACATTGTTTAATCGGTAAAAACCTGATTTTACATATATATCACTATTAAATGATGCTGAAGTGGCTTTTTTCTCCTTCAGACTATAGGCACACATTTTCTGTTTCTAATAGCAAATTATATTTGACATTTAATTTAAAAACCAAGTTACCCTAATCTAGAGCTCTACTACAACAATGATAAAGCAATGAAGCTTTCCATAGGACAAACCCATTTTTTTTTAATTTAAGATAATTTCAGTGACAAGTAATTGAAAATGCAATTTAGAATTTATTACTTTGCGTGGTTATAATTACAGTAGAACAGTTCCAAAAGATGATGATCCAATAAAGTAGTAATTTTCTCTCTGAAACATTGTATCAGAGTAAATAAATTAATAAAATGCAAATTAATGAGTATTTGAATTATACTGAAAACATTAAACGTATACCAATATATATAATCCAGTCCTAGTGCTTAAGCAATACACCTGGAAGAATGTTCTAGCAATTTATAGAACTGACCAATCTAGACAAATCTAAAAACCTTACAACAGACAGCTCTTATATCCTTAATCTATCACTAGGAAAAATGTTTTATTCAATTATGACCATGCAATTAGTCCACAACTCTTCTTAAGCTGAGAAGAATGTATTTCCTAACCTCATCAGCTTCAGAATGTAACTAACTCAAGGCTTTATCTCCATTGTATATAGATTTTGCACCTCTTTCTTCAAAAGGAAAATAGAGGACGTGTTTAACCAAATTATCTGATTTAAAAAGGTATTTTTGCATCAATTGTGTCCAATCCACCTGCAGCTATTCAGCAGCGGCAGAACCCGTGACCTTATTCTTCTTTCCTAAAGAGCACAGAAGCTAAATGAACTCCTTGCCCTTGTTCCTGAAAACGAAGTCTGAACTAACCTAAACATTTTTGCATCAGTTTTTATCTTTATCTTTTCTCTACCTAGCTTCAGCAGATTGGAAGGTTATCAGTAGGTACATGGTAGATGCAAGTAAAGCTTTCTGAACATTTTTGACTGAAGACCTTTAGAATAATTAAAGTGGATTTACTACAGCTGAGTGGAAAAGAACTGTCATGCATGAACCACATAAGAAATCTGCTGTGCTGAGCTACATGGCTAATTTTAAATCACTAGCATCGCACCTGAAGTTACATTTTCTATTTTAGTAACTCTGGACTAAAATACGTTTTTTCCTAATAATTTTAGTTCCCTAGGGCACAGATCATTTTAAACTCAGAATATCCTCTTCCCAAGGATGTCTGTCCCTACAGAAAGACTAGTCCCTGGGTATACTCCAACGGATTTTTTTTACGATAGATTATACCTGACAGTACTTAGCAAGAATGTCACGTATCACAAATATTGGCCGATCATACACAGTGCAAAGGCTGCAAACGTCAGTATAATATTAGACGTATCACAACACTAAACCACAGGACCACAAACATTTGCAGAGACACTGTCATGATACCACGCCTCGTGCACAGCAGTGCTTTCAAGATAAGTTTATTAGGATGTCTTTAAATACTTCGTTTTATAAAACATAAATACCATGTTCCTGTCCATTTTCATTTGTACATACTCCAGTGAGGAGATGTGAAAGTCAAGATGCCTGTGGGCTTTCTATGGTAAGTCACCTTGACTATGCCACCACGTTCCTGCTGAAAGCAGGCACTGTGTATTGTAATGGCCAAATCACCAGGGCTGTCTTTCTTCACATCCATATTTCACTTTTTCACCTCTCTCTCCCAAAAGCCTTAAATACTTTCTTTATTTCAGAACTGTAATATGCATTTCATTATGGTCCCAATCACATTTTACTTTAAAATAATTCTTTAAATATGTATTACTCCAGAGCAAAACACATGAAAGGAAGAAGCACTAAAACGTTATTTTGGCTTTTTCTAAACTTTGGAGAAAGACAGTGACGTACCAAGACCACCAAAAGAGTAAACTCACTTCCTTTGTTATTTATAAAAATCACCGGTTTTAGTTGTGTTTATGGCAGATGACAATTTATAATCAGAGATATGAGCAACTATTATGAGACATGAGCAACTATTATTAGTTTTTCTCAACAAAGAAGCTTCAGACTTATATGGATTAAAACATGTTTTTTGGATACAAATATGTGAAATAAACACCAAATAATTAACAGTAATTACAAGTATCTGTGAAGGTTAACAAGTCAAAACGGGTAACAGTCCTCTCCTGCCAATCTTGGTACTAGTTGTACAGAAGTCAAGTAGCAGAAGTTAAAGTAGCAGAGCTACACTATACAAAAAGAAAACATGTCTGGGATGGCAAAAATGCAAGGCTGCATGGTTTAGTTGCACCTGAGAAATATTTACTCGAAGACATTTACACTCTTCTTGGAATAAACTGGGTTGCAACAAAAGTTTCTTTGAGCTGTATTTGCACTAGAAAGAAACATACAATACAAAACTAATTTTCTAATCATCTGTACAAAAAATTATCATTAGCATCTACTTGTCTAATTTGATTCTTTTTCATTATTTTACTGTTTCTTTGCACTCATTATGCGTATTATTCAGCAAAAATTTGTCAACATATCGGAGGATATAAAAATAAGGCAGCATGGATTATCATAAACAGAAAATTTACAAGTCAGATAAACTGGAAGTTTATAAACAGATATGCAGAAAGTGCCTATTAGCTTTCTCACACACATTAATTGACATTTTGGTTTATTTCTACATGCAGAGTCAGCTTTGAGCTAACATCTGCTTAGGGTCAATATAAAATTTTATAGCTTCATGAAGTATTTGTGCTAGCACAGAATTTTTATACATGTATATGCGTGTCTTTATAGATACAAACATATATTTACATATGTATAATATGTATACAGACATATACATTTCAGTCTCATTTTCTGCACAGCAAAAATTACTTTTAAGACCTGCATATTCCCATTATACAGCACTAAGATGAAGTGAATGATAGAAAGACATGGTATTTTTTGAATGATAAAACATTTTGACATTCACTTTAAAATTGTTTTACCTCTTACATCTGTAATCTGCACCACAAACAGGTTGTCTAAAGTATGTTCTCAAATATATGAGTTCATGGAGCATTTTACTCAGCGATTCGTCTGTTACATTTAAATACTGTCTGAGGTGCTCCTATGTATAACATGACATGAAGGATTTCTTCATAATTCCTTCTGAAAATTGCTAGAATCAGGGCAAGGGCACAATGACAAACATGACAGGAATCATCCTGACCCTCTCTGATTTTGAGGTAGATGTAACAAAAGGGACCCAAAAATCCTAAATAACGGAGCTGAAGTATAATCAAGAAGAGACATGACATTTTCTCCACTACCTTTTCTTTTTTTCTTTTGGATTACCATAAAACTCACACTACTCCAAAAAAAATGACTAAATTATTTAGTTTATGTTTGCCACTACTTCTTTAATATACTTCAGCTGCAAACCATGAAGGCCTTCATTACATGCCTAACACAATTTTAATTGATAAATGTATCTGTAGAGCTATACAGTCAAACTTGGCTGGAACTGCAGCTCTCACGGTTATCAAATTCTCGTCCTTGGACCACAGTGTTTGAGCATAGCTGAGATCACAATCCTAACGTGCCTTTTCAACAGCCACATTTCATACATATCTGTGAAAATCAGTCCAGTATAAGGCAAATGTTTAATGCTACCATTAAAATGCAGTTTTATAGGGGACTGCAGAATAGGGTTTTCTCATTATTTGTTTCTGTCCTCTAATCAGGAACTCTAATAGGTTCATAGTCTTAAAAGGAAAGCATTTTCTTTTCGACAGTTCTGTTCATAAATTTTCACAGTTTCGAGCACAATGTATTTTTCAAGAGTAAGACGCTAAGTACTGATTTATGAGGGGAATCAGTGCAATGCTTCTAAATTATTCACCAATGATCAAATGTAAAAAAAAAAAAAAAAAAAGATACCAACTTGCACCTTCATCTGGCTTTGCAGTGCTGCCATGTGGCCTGGATTTTCTGACTCTTCATCAAGAAGTTTAGAAAGCTGTTGACTTTTTTGAAACTTTAAGTATGAGAAGCTAAATACTTAATTGCCAAATATATTCTATTAACACTTACTTAAATAATGACTTGCAAAGAATGTTTTATGAAAGATCGAGTCCTACGAAATGTTACAACTTTTAAACGTCTTCAATACATATACCCAGAGTGAAATCTTCAACATTCATTTGTGACATTTAGGCAATATCTAAATCTCTACGAAACAACCACTGTCCAGCTGAACCCAGATAAAGTCAGGGATTCCCAGTCACTGAGTTTGTACAAAGAAACTCATAACAATTTCTCATCCACATACCTATAGCTAATAAAAAGTCCAGTTTTTGAAAGTACAGTGGGAACAACTGATCCTCAGAATTATTTCAAACTATGGGTAATCTGTTATCAAACTAAGGGTAATAGCTTCCCCATGACCACCTTGTACCATGAAATATGCAGGTTATTGTTTTCAATATTGGTAATATGTTACAGTATCCAGCCTGCGAAGAACCTCAGTTTACGACTGGAGCTACTGACTTTAATATTTGCAATGGTGAATGTTTAAAAAATCCCTGCTAAGTATTATTTCTAGTTAAATTACCACTGTACTGTTAGTAAGTTAATAAATCCTTATGAAGATCAGACATTGAGGAGGATGTATGATTATATTTCTGATGGAAGGAAATGGCACGGTTAGCGAGGATGATTCTGTCTGCGTCTTGAATATGTGTAAAAAAAGTTTCTGCCTTAATTTATGCTGTTTGAAAGCCCTGAACCAGTTTTTAAAACTTTATCCTTCAAAGACATTCTTAATATTCAAAAAGACCTTGCTAATTAACTCCTAAAACTACCTCAAGTCCAACCTGCTTCTCCTGTTCCTTAGAAAAGTTTTAATTACACAGATTAAGCACTGGAATTCCAGCTGTCACCTTCCAATAGCTTTCTTCCTTTTTAAATAAGGTGCTTTTGTGCTGATCTCTCTTTTGCTTTGAGAAGAGCTTTGGACGGGTTGTTTTTATGATTTAGCAATCCATATGACTATTAAAAATGATGTGACAGTATGAAAAGCACATTTAACCAGTTAGAGAACACACAGCTCTTTTCTGAAATGTTATGACATCTGGCGATCAGATTAGGCTTTCCCTAACACAGAGAAAGATATATCTGAATACCTAAATGGTAGTTACAGAGAAGATCATAGCATTACCATCACAAGGGTGCAGGATGACAGGACAAGGGGCAGAAGCCAAGAGTTCCTTCAGGGCGAACTCCTCCTTTAAAAAAACAACCCAACTCCATTGTGACAGCAATTAAACATTACAGTCTTCCCAGACAAATGGTGGTAACTTTTTTCTAGCAATGCTCAAGGCGGTGCGACAGGGAACCAGACCCTCATCTACTGCCCTTCCTTCAGCAGAAGGTTGGATCCGATGACCTCCAGAGGTCCCTTCCAGTCCAGACTTTTCTATGATCCCATGAACACATGCATCAGGCTACATAAGCCACCACTACTGCAGTTCTCCCGCCTTTCCGTAGTATCATTTGGAGGAAGACGGTCAGAAGGAGATTTAACAGATGAAGGGGATTTTTATCTATGCAATTCCAGCTACCCTTACTGTAGGAATAAAGTAGGTAGTGCAGTGGGAGCAGCTCCATGGAAAAGTACTTAGTTGTGAAAAGGTCTTTTGATTATATTTTCCAGTGTGCAGGGCTCCTCATGTCAGGCTACATGACAGAGCCTGCGTAAGCACGGAAGTGCATATACGCTAAGTAATACATTGGTTGCTACAATCTTCCATTTACAACCAGTGCTCTCCAGCTTGAATGCTGAGCATGGGCCATTTCCTGGATTTTCTCTGGCCTTAAGCCTCGTGCAGGTCATGTGCTGACCAGATATGCCTGAGAGGTAGGCACATGCAATTAAAGGAGGATGGTGATGCTGATCAATTTAAATATAGAATTAAAATAATTAGAAATGTCTACAAACGCCTAGCCCAGAAATAATTATTAGTATAGTAGCTCACACAGAATTTGCAGTAAAAACCTAAACTACTCAAATTATAATTTTATCAAGGTCTGTTAATATTTACTACGGTGTGCTCAGCAGGGAGCACTTTCCTAGTCCCAGCTCCAATAAACTGGCCAAGTTCTGTATGCTTTGGAAATACAGAAATTTGTCACAAATGTCTTCAAAAACATTGAAAGTAAGTACACACTTTCCCACAAATACAAAGGAGAATTCACACATTTAGAGTAATGTAAAATTTATCTGGGGTTCAGATCCAGACTCACTCAGCACTGACATACTAATGTGTGTTCTTCCTGCCAGCACCTTCTGGCTGTCTGTGCAAATTTCTCACAACTAAAAGGGAACTCAATTCCCGCTTGCCCCACCTTCCTTGCTACATCACTTCATACAACCATCCCACCTGCCACGGAACTTCAGCATTACCTGCAAACTACAACCTGTTAGAGAAGCTTTCTGCTGAGACGATATACAAACAGTCATTTCTTTCAAACATAAATAGACATGTATGTTACAATCTTCAGTTACTGTTTATATCAGTATTTATCTAAATTGGATATTTAACTTCATGAGAACACCACAGAAAACAGAAGTAGTTATATGCTACAGCAGTTCAATTATCTACAGTTTATAAGTGAAACTGAATACAGTAAAAAAGTTTACTATATACAGCATTTTTTCTATATTGAATATTCTCTTGCTTACTTTTAACAGAAATACAAGAAATACTCTAAAATAGCTTCATATAATGAAGATCTGTTTTTCTTTACTTGGACAGCTTGAAAACAGGGTGTAACTTCTGCAATTAAATAATTTAAATTATAAAATCCACTGAAATGCAACAGCATTCACTTCAGCAAATAGTTTCATAACACCTTTTGAAGGCATAGAAGCAAAATTTAGAGCAAGAAACACTCAGGTTTTAAGAAAAGGAAATAATCTATAGATATTAAAAGTACACTGCCGCAAAGAGAGTATCAACATGTTAAGGTCCATGGACATGTAACAACAAAATCAATTTCATTCCTAGGTAATCAGATCGCTATGGATGCAGTAACTAGTCACCACTGCACCAAGAATTTACTTCAACATTAAGACTCAAATAAATTTCTAACAGCTGCCAACAACTAGACTTACTGTGAAAAATACCTTCTTTCTTCCCCAAAAAGATGAGAAATATGCTCTCCAAATTTCTTAGCATGAAAGTCAAAAAGGGAGATTTGGAAAAATACCACAATTTTAAAGTATTTTGCAAGGCTCCAGAAAGGATAATTCTATCTTTTGGGAGAAAACACTATAGCATTCTAGTCACTAAATAGTTGGCAGTACATCCTGCTTCCCTAGAGTTCTTGAAATAGCAGATTGCAAGGGTTTTACTGTTAAAATGTGAATATACTTTAGGCCATATTTTCTGTCTAGGCTATCTGTGGAAAATGTGATCATCTTCAAACTATGACAACAACTCCATTCCACAACATACTGAAGAATTTGTGTGCTTAAATAGGTAGAAATACATTTGCATGAAAGCCCTTCAATACACATTAATACACATTAATACCTTGTAGTAAGTGTTTCAGCTAATTATTTGTCAAAAGATAAAGTTCTGGGAAGTATGCATGCTCTGCTAATATCAGATTAGCAATGTCATACAAATGATGACACTATATGCTTACTCAAAACTCATGCATGTATATAATCACTTGTTGTAACCTGAATGAACTCCAGAGAAATCCGAGTGTAACGAGTGAGTTCAGTGACAGCAGATTCAGAGACTAAGAATGCTTTAATGCTAAGACATCACTGCCACTGGAGTCCTTCTGTCATTTGGGTTTGAAACTTTCTGAAAAATTGTAGAGCGAGAACAGACACCATGCTTGAAATCCTACAGCTTTCTAAAGAGCAGTGAAAGCCTTTGCCAGGCATCAGCTGGATAATACAGAAGGGAAAAAAAAAATCACAGTGGTAAGTAGAGTAGTAGAGCAAGTCTTAAAAGATAGGCTGCAGAAACATACAACCCTTACACTGGATACTACTATAATAAAAAAAACTAACAAAACCAAACCCAAATCTCAAAAAACACCCTGGGGTTCTACCAAAATGAGGTTCCTTTGCAGGCAAAAATACATGCATATTATAATATTTCACATAAAAATGACATAGCCAGGATTTCGGACTGATCACAGGTAACGGTTCATTTGCACAGTGATACCAGCATGACTATATTCTGCTCAAATACACTGCCTTGCAAAAACTTAATGATTTCATTATTATCCCTCTTCAATCAAGCAAAAAAGAACTACAGATGTTCACAAGACAGGTATGAGAGATATAAAGGAATAAAGCTGATGAAACTCAGCTTTTCTGAGCTAGACCCAGTTTTCTTTTCTTCTCAGCCAGAAAACATGCAACAACTTGAAAACAAAAGGGAAAAACATATAAAGGGGAGGAAAAATAGAAAAGGTGACTGTGAAGAATTTAAATATCATGATGAGAGGTAATGAATTTGGCAGTGAATTAGGTATTGCAAGCTAATACTCCACTACAGCCAGAAAGGATCAAGGGTCCCAGACAGAAATTTTTACATTTGTGCAGGGATTATTTCTTGTAAGGGTCAGATGCCATCTTCATCTCCTCGGACTGGGAGATGGAAATCAGATATACATCATATTAAGGGGATGAGTTTTGAAATCTGTTTATTTGACATGTAGGCCATTTAATACTGCACTAAACTCTGCTGCTGCAGGCGCATAGGAAGAAAATCACATAGAGAATAAGACTGGTCAATTCTTTATTAAGTCTTTATAATGCGTCAGTGTTTCTGCTGCATCTGTGTTTCATTTTCCTACCTCTCCTCAAACAGCAAGAAAGGATCTAAAAGCAGCAGTGTAGATCACTCAACATGTCTCATACGTCATGGAACATCTAAGTGTCCTGTCCATATATTTAATGGAGTGGTTTGATACTTAGAAAGAAATGTTATAGATAGAAATACTGACATATGGGTTAACCCACTTTTGGATGCTTAATGGATTGATTGTCAAAATCTGAGCTTCTGCTTCCAATACATTAAAAAGGAATTTAAAAAGTCATGATAGATAAACAAAAAAAAAAAAAAAAAAAAAGGAAATATTCTCCTAATAAATGAGCATGTCTTTTACAGAGTTTCTTTATATGTCTAGAATATTCTGCATGCTTGCACCAACTATTATCTCATTAAGGCAGGCAAGGTACTTCCAAACAATGAAAATCAGGGATAGTAATATTCATATATGTCCTGGAACAGCATACTTACAACATCCTGCCACTTCACCAAGCTCCTCTTTTTTAATCTTTACTGGTAAATTTCAGTTACTTCTGCTTTGCTGTCTATAAGAGATTTAAGCCTATGAATACAAAGAGTTCAGCAAAGTTGAAGGGCCACACTGTTTTTGCAAGTAAATAATCACCACTCAAAAGACAAATCAGTTCTGATTACAGTTTTGTGTTTCAATAGTTCACATCTTTTATCTGGTTTTGTTTCGTTCTTTAAATTGATGACAGGGTGCACAGTTGAGCTGGCAGTCATGATTAAGAGGTCAAGCATTGAATTAAAAAGTTTTTTTAATCTACTTTTTTCATCAACTAGCACTTCAATGTCCCAAGTTATTCATACCAGCAGGAGGCTATGGGTGAACAGTACCCCCTAGTCAAAAATACAGAGACAAGCTTCATTATCACCTATTGCCTGAAGTAAATAAACTCAACAGGAGTTCAGATAATCCTAGCACATATATTGCCTTTCCAATTCAACAACTGCTTTGTTTCCCTTCTTCCGAATTATCAATTCCTCTCTGAAAAGCTTAAAAACTTTAAACGTTCTTTTTCAGGATGGAGGGGGCTGGCAGCGATGTTTGTTTTGGTTGGGATTTTTTGGGGGTTGGTTTGGCTTGTTTTGGAAAGAGAGCCTCTTCTGTTGTTACACCAAAAAAAAAGCAGAAAAAAAGGTACTCCCTTGGACAGAGTCCGTTAAAAATCAGATTATTTCCACAGCATTCCCCTATTATTCACCTGCCAGTAAAATACGTACACTCATTGTCTCTGTCTGAATGCCTATTTTTATCTGACTGAAGCTATATGGTCATTTTTGTATTTATTACTGAGTTACTAAGTTTTTTTCTTCCTTCTTCTAAAGCATGTTTTTCTGTTCTCAAAAACTGGGCCACATGCCTCTGAGGAGAAAGTAGTGCATTATTTCATTCCCACCTTTTCTTCTTTTTTGGCATCTCTGAGGCATGCTATGCCCAGAAGTGCTTCCACTCAAGCTGGACCATCAAATCAATTATCACAGCAGTCTGCTTTCTAAATATGAATGGCAATGAATGACAACAGGCAAGGCAAACTTTCAGCTTTGATTTGTCATTGGTACTGTAAATTTTTTTGTTTTGTTTTATAGATGTCTGCTATAGTGGTAATTTGACCAAACTCTTCCCCCTGCTGTCTGCAGCTGCACTGTGTAGATTGCGAGATGAAAATCTTCACCTTTGCTAAGTTAAAGACACAAGAGAAAATATGAGATAGGGAACCATTATCGATATAGAAGTTCTCTTTGCTGCTAATCTTTTACTACAATCACTACTGTCAATTAAAAAAATGCACAATAACAAACTTCACCTGCTTTCATTACTAGGTACTCCACAATTTCAAGGTGCAATTGTTTTTTACTGCTGTTGAATCACTTCACAACAATCTCCACTTACAATAACGTTTCAGTTTTTTGCAGTTAGAATTAGCATGGCCTTGTGACAGTACTAAAAGATTAGTGTATAAAAGCACCCATGCATAAAAGCTAAAACATAAGACAATGCAAGGAAGCACAGCAAATAAGAAAAAAAGAAGGCTTATTCCTTATTCACGATCATAGTTTGAAACTTGACAGTTTCGCCAATGAAGAATCATTTATAATTTTGTTAAGAAGGGGATTAAGCTATAAAAATACCTGAAAAATACATTTCTAGTGCTCTCCTTCAGTGACTCTACTGGTTCAAAAACATACAAAACCTGCAGTTTATATTAAAAGCCTGAATTATTTTTTTGAGAACTGATTACATACTATGGAAGTGAATTTTAGACAGCAACCGGGACACATACTCAAAAAACTTCAGGGTGAGTCACCTGAAAGGCTGCATTATTGCCAGCGTATATATAAACTCAGTGGCAGTCTAGAAAAGATTGTATTGCATATTTTAGTGAAAATAATTTCAACCAAGCAACCAGTAATTTATTTCTGCAGTTGCAGACAAAAAAAAAAGAAAATAATTATAAAGAATATTTACTTAGGTCCTTTTAAAACAGTCTTTGACTGTGAGTCAGTTTTAACATTATAGAAAAGGGAGGTTTAATGGTACCACCTAGTGGTATCCATGGACATATGGACCAAGTGGGCATCATATGGACAAGCGCTATGAAAGCTTCCTAGACGCTTCTGCCAAACCCAGATTGTTAATGACATCACTTCAACCCTGACTTGAGATGCTATTTTAACACAAAGCACTATTTAGCACTTTGAAAGATTCTACTCAAGGAAGGCAATCATGATTTTTTTTTTTTTCTGCAAAGTATTCAAATCCTATTATGTAAAACAGACTACAACTGATTTCCAAACAGGCAATTCTATTTAAAATTACTTTTTCCTACATGTTAGTCCATTTTAAAAGTTGTGCCTTCAAAAGGAATGAGGCTACAGCAAAATTACATCTTATACTATTTCATTCATCTGGAAATAAGACTTCATGAAAGACCAAGATTCTTCTAGCAGGGTAGACTCCGAGCAGGTGAAGCAAAAGCAGTATCAAGTGACTGTCATTTTTAAAAAAACAACTCTTTTTTTTCCCCACAGACATATTATTACCAAGTAGTTTAAACTTTTCTACATATAAAGACTGCATACCTGCATGCAAATTGTACAATGCTCCATCATATTCTAACTGATCCAGATTGGTTCTGAAAATGGGATTGAGACTTTACACCCATTCTTCTTACATAAAAATATAGCACTTTAAAAAGAACACTTAGTACTGTAATTAACAGATAACTAAAAAGTAACTTCATCTGTACAAGAATACCTGCAGTACCAGTCTCAGATTCAGTCAAAGTACAAATATATGTACTAGTTTAAAATATAGTTTAATATTTTAATGACAAAAAAAATGAGGTTATACAAGAATGATGAGGTCCATGCTACCACTTATTCATATAGTCTCTGGTTGTAAGAAAATTACTGGTTTGGAGAGTTTTCGAAAGTGGGATTACATATTTGTTTATTAAAATACTTTTCCCTTTTATGTTTCTGGTATAAGACAGTGACAGAGGTTTGCACAGAAAGGCTTCCATTGCTTCTGCTTAGCCCAGAAAAATGTAAAAGCAAGGAGAATGCAGTTGTAAGCTTTTGCTGTATGGGGTAAAAAGACTGTAAAAAGGTTGGCCATGACTGGAACAGATGATAAGCAAATTAGCAGCAAGTGCACTGGAATGGACTCCTCCAAGTGCATAGTAAACACAAATATGCTTTAAAGCATTTGTAGACAAAAAAGAGGTACGTTCAATTTTGGAGCTCTTGATTATAGTTTTCACGTGCCTATAGATCCATCAAATATTTAAAGGATAAGCTTTGAATTAGTACAAGTTATTTACTTGCTTAAAATTAATTTTAATTATACACCAGGATACAGGCAAGGTCTTTTTCTCCTTAAACCATAATGGTTCTCCCCTCGCATTAATTCTGATTGAAGTTAAAACTTCTACAATTAATTGGTGGGAAATTCTGTGTAGCTAAAGACAACATCTGTGGGTCCTTCTGGGTTTTTTTAAAGCACTTAGTTCTTTTCTATGGCCAAGGAGCAAGTTTTTCCTGGATTAAACTATGTGAGCAGACTAATAAAAAAAGGGTTTGCTGCTGGGTACTTCAATATTCTCAAGAAAGCAGCTTTCATCAAGTGAGGGATGCATGTTGCATCCATCAGCACATGAAGACCACATACCCTGGTTTCAATGACTTACATCTACCAATGGGTAACAGTCTTTGGTAAATGATTGATTTATATTCATTCTTCTGTATGCTTGCAGCAACGATAGATAATTAGAAATAACTCATAATTTTCCTTGCAAATTAAATCTACAGATACCTTAGATTATTAGCTGAATCAAAAAAGTTATTTAGCTAAGGAGTGCTAATACATCTCTTGTGAAGACATTTTTAACATTATCTTTCAGAATTTCGCAATATTCTGAAAATGCAAAATGTTAAAAAAAGCATGTAACAAATTTCTTGCAGAATATTATTGATAACAGAGCACAGTTAAGTATACTTATTTCAGTATACAAAGCCCTAAGAGATAGTTCACATTAACCAAAACATTGGGTGTATTTTGCCATGGAAACAAAATCCTCAAACACAGAAATGTGAGTGGCAGTCACATCTACAAACCACTTCATACTGCATGAAAGATGGAAAGGCATTCAGAACATTTCCTTTGGTCCTCCCCACTTTCCATATGCCAGTTGTGAATTATGCTTCATAAGATAAATAACTAGTGAAGAGTGAAGAGATGAGCTGCTTGGGGGCACATCCTCAGGCCTGACATGCTGACTACCTGTCAGATAATGTTGAAAGTAGGATTAAGTCTGAAAAGGTTGACAGACCACCGATTTATCCCTCTAAATCAAACACTGCATGTTTAGCTAAACTCAGTGAACTTTAACTAATTAGCCCTCATTACAGTAAGTTCGTACTGTATAATTTTCAAAAGGCTAAATCCAGACACTATACTACATATACTTTACTTGAAATATTGATAGTAAAAGCAAGGTATTACGAGAACGCTTCTGAAAAATTTCAACTGAAAAAAACAGCAAATGCAACCTTTTAATCCTAATTGTTCAAGATAAAGCCCCTTCTAAAAAAGACATTTTAAAACCCCTTTTGTATATATATATATACAATATTGTGTGTATATATATACACATACAGAAAAGACGTACACATACTCTACTAGAGTTTAAAGCGGAAATGGAACGGTTAAACAGTCCCATACACATCTTATTCTCCCGTACTTCTAGTATTTTATATCAAGTTCTAAGTTCACAAAAAAAATATTGGGAAACAGTAATTTATACAGTACATTATACAGATATTTGAACCTATAAGATAAATCTGGTGAAAAAAAAAATCTATAAATAAGAATCGCATAAACAATTCTGGAGAATAAAAAACAATTTTTAAGAAAGCAAAACATGTTTATCTTTCAGTTAACAGTGGCATGAAAGTGTTTTTGTTGGAACAGGAAATACACAACAACTGCAAGAGATGTTAAAGAAGAAATAGAAATCTTCTGTGCTTGGCAACCATGGAAGAGTTGTTGTTATAACTCTTCCCTGGACTTCTCTGAATGTTCTCCTTCCTTCCCTGACTCATGAAATAGGGAGTCATAAATAACTGGAGATATAATACAGCTTTCTGGTTAAGCAGAGAAAGCTTCAAGATTGCACTTGAAACAAAAAATGTGATGGGAGAATATTTGTCCAGTTTAAGAGTTCTGCATATGCTCTTCATAGATTAGTATTTGTTTCTTTGGAAAGAGTACAGAAAGGAGGAGGAAGAATATGCAGCCTCCAGTTCTATCTGCTTTACACAGAAAAATGAAATCTTTCAAGGTAGGGAGGAACTTATTTCTCCTACTGCCCAAAAGAATTCTAAAAGTGAATCATGGGTAGGAGCATTAGGGTCACTCCTGTATTAAGTATCATTTTCAAACACACATACTTATCTTCAACAGGTAATGATGCATTTGGTTGACAACACTTACTTGTCTTTCAAGTACCTAGTTCTACTGTTTCTGTTTACTATCACTAAAGATCACATCACTTCACCACCTACATCAATACAGCCACCAAGTTTCTGACATTTCTGAGCTCATTTTCAGCAACATAAACCACAGCACTCTCTGCTGTAATTTCTGATGCAATCATTACAGAATGCCAGTTGTTAATTTGTTTTCTAGACAGAAGATTAGCTTTTTTTTAAGCTTTTTTTTTTTTTAACAGAACTTCTGTTCTGATTCAGTTGCTATTTGTCACTGTTCTTGTAATGAAATAATTGAGTTCAGGATTTCAACTACTTCTAAACATTCCTACAAAATTAAAACAATTACACATTTGATCTACAGTGTTCCTCTTTTCTGTATTAAATGCAACTTGTTAATAGCTGGAGCTGCAATTCTTTTTTTTTTCTTGTTTTCAGATTGCTTCTACTGAGAAAATATTTTTTCACTTACTAGGAAAAATCATGTTTCAGGAAAGAATGCATCTTCCTATTTTATAAATACAATAATGGAACATGAAATACATCACTAAAGCAGAAGAAGCCCTTTTACCAACATGCATCTGGATTCATAGCACTCCTTATAACACCAATAAAGTTATATTAATGAACCTGGCACAGTCTTGTGGCCTAAATTTAAAAGACCTTCTGAAAAGCATTGTACAGTTGTAGTTTTAGGAAGTCTAATTCTGCTTTTTGTCATTTATTCGACTATTTTTGTCATTTACTCCTCCTTAATCCTTGGAATAAAAAATAAAATAACATTTTAAGGAAAGCTCCTACTTTCAATTAAAATAAGCTGTGTCGTATTCAAACTCCGAGAGTCCAAAGACCTACGAAAGTATTCTCTGCTCAAAGCTACAAACTGTTCCATCAATATTTTCCAAGTGTACTCTACCCACTATCCTTAATAGGTTCATTTTTAAGTAATTTTTTAAAAGTCCTTAGCAGTCTGAAGTTTTGGCAATCCTATTGAAAGATGAGAAGGTGCAATTAAAATCCACAGATACTTTCACAGGTTTTATATATTCTACATATGTAATTCTGAGAGTAACATCGCCTTATTATCAATATTTTGCAAGAACTTGTCCCTTAGATTGATGCTTTAGTGATACTTTAAGAATCCTCTTGCACCATTTTCCTTTCTGAAATGTTTTGATCTTTTGGCAGCATTAGGCTAATTTCTCCAGTATACATCACGGAATCATGGAATAGTTAGAGTTGGAAGGAACCTTAAAGACCATCAAGCTCCAACCGCCCTGCCCTGGGCAGGGACACCTCCCACCAGACCAGGTTGCTCAAAGCCCCATCCAGCCTGGCCTTGAACACTTCCGGGGATGGGGCAGCCACAGCTTCTCTGGGCAACCTGTAAAAAAAAATTTCTTTTCTGGTATCTAATCTAGATCTCCCCTTTTCAATTTAAAACCATTACCCCTTGTCCTGTCACTACACTTCCTGGCAAAGAGTCCCTCCCCAGCTCTCCTGTAGCTCCCTTCAGATATTGGAAGGCTGCTATAAGGTCTCCCTGGAGCTTTCTCTTCTCCAGGCTGAATAACCCCAGCTCTCTCAGTCTGTCTTCATAGCAGAGGTGCTCCATCCCTCTGATCATCTTTGTGGCCCTCCGCTGGACCCGTTCCAACAGGTCCATGTCATTTCTATGTTGAGGATTCCAAAGCTGGACACAGTACTCCAGGTGGGGTCTCACAAGCGCAGAGTAGAGGGGTAGAATCACCTCCCGCGACCTGCTGGCCACACATGAAAGACAGCCAGTGGGGAAAGAATTTGGAGTAAACCTTTGCATTATATTCTCACACATTTCAAAGTTTTTCCACACTACATGAGCATCTTTAAACCAAAAGACATGAATATCCAAGCTTACATTGATCTTTCTCCTCTTCAATACAAATGAACTGCAAAGAAACTCCAGGGTGTGGGAGACATTTTGGGCACACAGAAAATTCCAAGACACATCAAAATTTGAACAGATTCTAGAATATTTTTGTCATGTTGCAATTATCATATTGGGTTTACTAACATCTATATTCATGACTACACAGGCCAGATGACACCTCCAGGTGAAGACAATAAATTAAGATTTTGGGGGTTTCTGCTGGGTTGGGGGGGCTGTGTGTGTGTGCATTTATTTTTTATTTGTTTTTACATTAAAAAAAAAAAATGAAATTTTCTCTCCAGTTACTACAGACTCTTGACAATTTGAAGCTTTGCTGTCCTGAAAACATCAACAGATTTTTTTCCAAGTCAGGGATGCCAGACACGTAAGAGAACTGAAAATCGTATTGAGGATGTTACTTCTGACATCTGGAGGGCAGAATGCACTCCAAAATCAGGCACTGAACTACAAGCAAGAGAAGAATTGCCTGTAAGTCAGCATAATAAATGTGGCGCTCTGAGAGATTTCAAATAGAACATGAGCAATTGCCTAGTGAGAAACACAGGGTGCTTTATGTTTTGGCAGTCATCTCCCCTGCCCTATAATAATTTGTTTAATGTTAAGTTTTACTTTTATTTATGAGAAGTTATTGTATTCATCCTGAAAGAAAACAATACTGCAGCTATGTAGACAAAGCAAGTACGAAACAATCACAGGAAATTACAGAGCATCATTTGCCAAAATTCTGCAGCAGAACAAAACCTACAAAGGATGGCATCTAATGACCTGTATCTAGAAAACTATCAGTGATAATTCAAAAACAATCTTGATATTATGTGAAGCTTCAATGCAAAAAAGAGTCATACAGACAATTTCAGAAAGCTCTCTAAACATTAAATGTTCCTGTGATATGCCAGCAAAGCAAAAACCCACATCGTTTATGCTATTCTGGAAGACAAACAAAACTCCAACCTACTCTAGTGTATTGAAGCTGTTCAGGATAGTGTTACCAGCAAATCTGTACATATATGCACGTGCACTCCCTCTCACACACACCATCTTACCCCCATATGGCAAGAAATAAATGTTTCAGTAGATATTTAAATATACAGGTACCGTTTGCAAATGCGTGGCCTTAATATCGAATGACAAGGCCAGCTATGGATTTACATCAGTCCCTATCTACAGGCTCACCCATACATGAACTTGTGTGGTGCATCAGGTCTTCATAAAATGTCTTCAACACCTGACAACTGAAACTCAATCAAGGACAAAATGTTTTTTTCTTTTTCTCTCTCATGATATAATTTTATCCTCCATTATACTTTATGTGGTCAGAATTACAGAAATTTTTGCAGACCTAGGACTTTATCTCCATACAATGAAGAACAATTTCTCTACGGGTTTTATGTTCCATTAGATTGCTTTGTTTTTGAATGTTTCATCCTTTCAACTACTTTTCCAACAATAGGAGCTCTAACAGCAATGCAATTCCAGCAAACTGCTAAAACAGCTTTTTAAAAGCTTATACATACCCTTAAATTCTCTCCCCTCACTCCTACATAAATAGAACAGAACAGACTATTTCAGTTTCAGTTGGAAGGGACCTACAATGATCATCTAGTCCAACTGCTGGACCAATTTAGAGCTGAGTAAGTTAAAGCACGTTATTGAGGACATTGTCCAAATGCCCCTTAAACCCTGATGGGCTTGGGGCATTGCCTACCTCTCCAGAAAGCCTGTTCCAGAGTCTGAGCACCCTCTCAGTAAGAAACACTTCCTAATGTGCAATCCCTGGCACAGCTTTGAACCATTCATCATTCCCAGGCATCCTGTTCCTGGATTCCAGGGAGAAGAGCTCAGCACTCCTCTCTCCACGTGCCCTCCTCAGGAAGCTGCAGGGCCACCAGGTCACCCATCAGCCACCTTCTCTCCCAACTAGACAAGCCCAGAGCCCTCAGCCGCTTCTCCTGGGACATTCCTCTCAGCCCTGGCACCAGCTGCGTTGCCCTCTTGAGGCCTTCACACTCTTCTTAAATTGCAGGGCGCAGAAAAAACTTTTCATTTCTTTAGCAATGCATTTTAAAAGTTTTTTAAATAATTTTAAGCACAACACAGAAATAGATTCAAACTCTGTTCACTTAGATGATACGTTGCTACTGCTTTAAAAGAAAATCACGGCTGCCTTCAGTGGAGAGACATCACCTTGTTCTGAACTTATCTTCCTTAGTGATAGACTATATTATTTCAACTGAAAATAAGTATTCAAAAGACACAATAAACATAATTCTAGCTTCCTTCACAGTGGCTGTCCACTAGAAAAAGAAAGGAAAGTTTCAGTAAGTCCCCCTTTAAGGTTTTCACTCTAGTAAAGAGGATTAAGAAATAAAACATGCTTTTGTCAAAGGCACATTGTAATGAGTAGTGTTTACACACAAAGAAGTTGTGAAGCATCTTTGCAATGACTGACATAAGTGATAAAGTATTTTTTCAGGAGTAAATCATTAGATATAGTTGGGTTTTTTTTGGTAAGGAAATCATTAATTGATTTCCAAATAGCTGATTCAACACCTTGCTACATCTTAATCAGCCCCCAGTAATGGTGAAATTTAGTTTTGTTCTCAAATCAATTTAATTCATACTGAAACTATGCATAAGGACCTTTTGTGTCCTCCATCCAATTCTATTTTATCCGTAACTCGTGCAGAGTTCAAAGCTACATAATTTGGTAGTGTAACGACTACAGAAAGAAAATGCCATACCCCCTTCAAGTTGGATTTCTCCCTCTTTTACTCTTCTCTTGTCTGCTTAGTCTGACTGACAGCTTCTGCAAAGTGACCTAAGGAACCTTTCAGCCCAAGAGCCTTCACACACATCCCCTGATAAATGGTGAACTGAAGTTTTACCTTGGGCTTCCTACAGTAAGCCACCAATGATATCACTGTAGTTCCAAGGTCTCCAAAAAACCTCACTGTAAACACTTGAGGAACATAAGCTCCTGTGGGAATGCTGTCAATAAAATTGGTTTTCCCCTCTATTGTGTTTAGAAACTTGTTAATTTTAAAATTAAAATAATGCTGACAATAACAGAACATTTTCCATCTTTCAGTGTGATACGTCTATTTTCCTTTGTAACTTATATTTGTAGGAAAAAAAGCAGGAAGTCTAACATTCCACTCCAGTAATATATTCATGGAGTTACAGGCACACAGACGCTGTTGTACAATTTTATATACCTTACATAACTATTTAAATAGAATCCCCTTCAACAACAGAAGGAATACCTAATGCACTAACAGAAAATGGAAGAAAAAATAGAAATCACAGAGAATATGAGAAGAAACATAATATAGATCTAATTTGATGAACTCCAGTATTTCATTTATTTTTAGACATCCATCTGGAAGACACTGTACAGTATGCATGTGGTTTTCAAATAACAACATTATGATGTTATATACTTCCATGAGAGGGTAGAAGAGGATGAGCTAATGCACACACTGATAAATACACTACTTATAGGTTTTAAGATTCTGTGAGAATATTATATCACTTTTTTCCCTCAAAAAAAAAAAATCAGGAGTGAAATATGCAGAGATCTTTTACTGAGACAAAGACAAGAAATCACATAAAAGGTTATCTTCTGCAGTATGTTTTGAAAAGGACTAAGCAAAAATAACTCCTTTAAGGTCAGTGTCTTATTTTTTGCAGAATATAGATCATTGTAGGCTTTAGAATTAGAGTTACCCAAAATATATCACAATTAGAATTATTACTAACCTACCTCATCAATATCTGGTTTTATTCATCATTAAAAGTATTGTCACCCTAAATGTAGCACCCTTTTAAAATGTAAGAGTATTCAAACTGAAGCAATCTAGCAATACAAATGTATTACAATTAATGAGCACCAATAGTTTTTAGGATGTGAGAGCAATTTTGAAATTACATATATTACAAAGGTAACAGCTCAGCTACATCCTGAGGCAATAATGTGCAATAATTACAAGAACCACCTGTGCTACAGTTTCAGAAATGTAATGGAGATACTGACATGAGTTGTGTTCAAAATGTTGACTGACCAGGTCTCAATATGCTCCCTGAAATTTAAACTTGCCTGCAGCACAACAGAAGGAAATGTAATCTGACAAAGCACATTGCCATGCAAAATCAGACCTGTAGTCTTTTAAGCCCAATTCATTATGAATGAATGGCCAAAGATGTTTTGGAGAAAGATGCAAAAAAAACATTGTATAAAACTAGCCAACAACTTGTCAACACACAAAATACATTCCAAGAATTATATTGTCCAAAATTCCTAGAAGAATACAAGTAATCAAATTCAGGCCAAACTGATACTACAAAAATCTATACCACAAAATTGATAAAATTTTACACTTAAAATAAGCTATAATTATTGAAGTTTATTTATTGGTCGTATGCCTCTAATTAACATCATCATAATAGCAAAAGGTTAAGTACAGGGAAAAAAACCTAACCCACAGATCACATAAAGTCTTATCTATAACTCTAATTAAGACTAGTTTGCTTCCTCAGCTAAACTAGTCTACTTTGTCACAGGCAAACTCTTCTGTTTCATGGTATTTTCTGTTGTCTATCATCAACATACATACTTTGATCTTGTATCTGCAATAGTACTCTCCAGTAGCTTAATCATTCATTACAGTATGCTAAAAATGCATTAAAAACTGCTCTTTTGCATGCAAAGCTTAATAGGAACATTGAACCTTGACCAGTATCCTATAACTTACAGTATATTTCCATCAGAAGATAAGATAAATGAGAACTACACAAGTCACAGAATAAAATATAACCTACTGAATGCTATGTATAATCTAAGGAGGAAAAAAAAAAGTTTCTTCCCTGTTGGCAAAACTTTTGAGAAGAAAAATAGTAATATCCTCAAATTCCTCTCAGGTGACTTATCAAAAAAAGACATTCGGGCAACTGCTGAGGGTGGCCATTACAAAGACATCACCGAACCCACCGTATAATAAATCTCAACAAGGTATGCAAGGAACAAGTTGAACATAAATAAATAATTTCCCTTTCTCTGCAAGAAATAAGCAAGGTATTAGCAAGATGCTCCAGATGGGAAAAGAATGCAATATGCAGCAATTGCCCAGGGTCCGTAACAAACAGCATCCAGCACGTCTCTTAATTGCTGCAGTTATACACAACAGCACCTATTCTAGGTATTTCTGCCACTCACCCTGACTTTTACCCCTCTGTAAGGACTTTTGCTCTGTTTAGATTAAGCATTACCCAAAATGATTCCATCAACTGAACAATAAGTAACTCCATATGATTTTATAAATACATAGAGTAACATTTTAGATTTCTTATAAGCTGATTTTTTCCCTTTAAACACTGTACTGACAGAACATGATGCCATGCTTTAGAATGCTACAGTTGCATATGACCCTTTCCTAAATTGAAAGTGATGTTATATTCTCCCCCAGTGCACATCAGTAGTCTGAATGTTTCCCTAGCTAACAGAGAACTACACAGTTCTATCTGGTTTGAATATTTCAACTTTTTTCTTTCCATGTATTTTTGTATTCAAAAAAGCCTTAACTAGGAATAGTGCAGAGACATTTTTCTAGTTCCACTATAATTATAATGCAACATCCCATGCTAGGCCCCAAGAAAACTTATAGGCAAATATAAATTCAGGATTCCTAAAAGGCCAAAAAAAGATGGCCACTACTTAATACTTTTTAACTTATTTTCTTTATTAACTTGGAAAATGTTCAGATACTTTCAGTGTAAAACTCTACATAATGCTTTTCCAGAAGAATTTACAACAAATAGTTTTCATGCTATGCTGAAATGCATTTTGAAGCACTTACACTAATAAAACTAACGGGCACATAGCTTTTTTAGCCTTGGGTAAGTTATTGAATGCTTTAGATTAATGACAAACTCAGATGTAATTAGTAACAATTATATAGCACCATCTTTTTGAAGGACGTTTTTAAGAATATGTTTATGCCATCGCCATTTCATGGCATATTTATTCAGACAAAATTATTGTCTCAGGAAAAAAGAAAAAGTAAACTGTTCAAAGTAATAACTTTGAACTAGACAAAGCAGCAGCAATATATGCAAAGTTTAGTGTTCACAATTTCACTTCTCTAGGTCTGTCCAGCTTACTGAGCATTTTTAAGTACTTTACACACTATGTAAATGTGTGAACAATCTCATGCATAACAAGATCAGAGAATCAATTTGAAAGACAACTACCTCAATCTTCAATATTTGCTCTAGAGAATGGTAATTAACACAATGACAGAGGTGAATACAATTATTCAAATGTACACAATACTTGAATTTTTGTCTTTGTGTCCATATACTTATTGGTCATGAGGTGTTTTTAAAGCCTCTTCATTCCCTTCATGCTGAAAGATGCTGTCCATCTAAAAACCTGGAGAGTCCAGTCTAAGCAGGCTGAAGGTTAAAGTCTGCTTTAATTCCTTTTCCCCCTTCCTTTCTCACCATTTCTCCTTCACTCTTCTTGTAAATAGAATTTCTCTGAAATGCCAAGTAAAACTTCCACATGCTACAGCTGTTGCTTTCATGCTAAGGCACCAGAAAAATATATTATCTAATATTACTCCTTTAATTACAAAAATCATAAGCCAAAATGCATACACAGTAAAAACAGATTACACCACAAATACCTATTTTTAAATAGCTCTGGGACTGCTTATGGAGCTCTCTGGACTAAAGTAATTTGCTAAGACTCGATTTGAATTGTACTATAAATAGATTTTCCCTATACAACCCATATTTATATTTAGCAATAAAAGCAAATTTAAATCTCACAATAATGCCTTGACGGCAAAACCAGTAGATTTATTATTAGAGATCTTTGTTTAGCTCTTGCTATTATAGTTGTGATAATTTCAAAGCACTTAGATCACACATGTAAGTCTCTTTAGTCCACTATTCCTGACCGTAAGCAAAAAACCTCCATACTTAATGGGAAAGACGATGACACACTATTCAACATAAAGACCGCAAATGCCCATTTTAGTTAAGCACAAATCCTGATCTGTTCAAAGTGCACCTACCATATTTTTGGATTTTAACACTGATAAATCTTCTCATCAATTCACAGAACAATGTAAGCATGAGAGAAATCAGTTTATTTACAAAATAACTCACAATGCTTTCAGGAAGGCAGATATGCTTTGACTTAAAATTTTTATTTTGATGTGTTTTAGGTAAATAAGGATTCTGCACCCAGAAACCCAACTAACTCTCACGAATTTATTTAATAAAATCAATGCAAAGGTAAACATAGAAGTCAGCCTTTTAATTTTAAACTATGTCTTCAAGCAGAAGGCCCAAAATTCCTAATACTGTAGCATTTTTATTAGAATTTTAGTGAACTTTGATAAGAAATATGCACCTACTTTTTATTTTATTTAAAAAAGCATACATTAAAGGAAGTTTTGAATGTCATCTGAAAACTATCAGAAGGCATTAAAAAGCAGTAATATTCCATTGCCTCAACTCCTTTTTATCTCACTGAAACTAAACAAGCGGTGGCAGCACTTCAGATGACTTGCATAAAAAATTCAAATTAGATGTTGAAACTGAGCAAGGGAGATCCATCCTTTGTCTCTCAAGGTGTATTGCTAATGTGGAGATAGTCATGACAGTGCAGCAATTCTCAATAAAACTCAGAAGTTCCTAAAGTGCAACTACTATCCATCTCACTGTACTGATTTGATTTTGATGGATGGATTAAAAAATAGTTCAAAACATGTGTACTAGGAAACCACATTAAATACTTGATAAATGTATTTTACAATGAAATCTAAAGCAGAAAGAACCTACGTGCATATTCCTTACAGCAATGCCTTCCCAGTAGTGAAAGACTGCAGAAATAACAGCACATATTACCACTGCAGTTGCAACAGTTTGGATATATAGGAGAGGGCACTTGTCGTTAAAATTTCTCAAAAAACTCAACTTAAATTCCATGGCAAAAAAAATAGCAGCGTAAAAGAAAGAACTGTAACAGAATAGTTAGCTCTGTGCAGAAATTTGCTTAAACTAATATTAGAGAGAAAATATTTCTGAATCAGTCTTCTTTAATACATATCATACCCCAAGGTAAGAAAAAAGGTCAGGGATAATTGTTACAACAGCAGTGCTGGACATACATGTTAAACTGGTACCCTGTGATGAATGCCACCTAATGCCATTCTTCATTATACTTTCTTTCCAATATTAGCAAACTTGCAAAAAGCAACATTACTAGAAACTGATTTCTAATTATTATTTTATAAACTCTATAAGCACATAAATCTACTGAAAAAACAAACTCTATACTTAACATCCAGTAGCTAGAAACAGTAAAGATATAGTAGTAAGCTTAAGTAAGAGAAACCACACAGAAACTTTTTTCTCATTGAAAAGTCCACATAACAAAGAACACGTAAGAGTACAATGAAATGAAAAACTGGGGGAGGAGGACAGGAAATTTTTTATTATTACTTCTAAGACCTGATAACAAAAAGACTTTTACTGGAAATGTCTGTAGTTACAATGCAACCCATTCAAGTTTAGCTTTTCATTTACAAACAAACATGAACAATGCAATTAAACATACTTTAAACGAGTTTTACTTTTCCAAACCTACCTTTGCGTTTCACCAAATTTTTCTGCACAGTAAGAAAACTGTAATATTGAGTCATTTCCCCTGCACAGGGCTGCCATTCTAGACAAGCAGAGTACTGTTCCTTTCCTTTCTCCATCTCTTACCCAGTCAGTCTGTCTCTTACTTTTTAAATAACAACATGACCATGCGAGCACAAATACATGCTACAAGGTACATCAGTGATCTCTGAAAAAAAGCTAATTGAACAGGCATCTTTGGTAGAATGATACTCTTCTGGGGTAGTTGTAAGGCTACAGTAACTGGAGCTCCATTATCCAAATGAAATGACCCTTCCTAGGTCCAACCTACTCCCCGCTAAAGCTTGCAGCGAACACACACCATTACAGAGGTTTTTCTTTTGCAAAGTTGCAGGTTTGGGGTGTTTTTTTTCAGCTAAACTGATCAAGAATGCCACTAGTAATGATGCTACAGATTGCTCCTCTGAGTTAAATTCACTCTGTGAAACCACTGGAAGAAAGTACAACAAAAGCCGAAGCTTTTATGGTCTACTGCTTCTAACCACTGAGAGGGTAACCTTTTACAGTTTTCAGGTGCAAACAGGATCAGCAAGTTTGCAGACATGCTCAAGACAGGTCTAGAGCATGTAGATGAAAACGTATACAAGTGAACCTACTGTACTGCCAAGCATTTTTAGGGGCATTTTCTTAGAAGTTTATGGGTTTTTTAGTTCGTTTTGCTTTTAGGTTTTCTGTAGGAGCTACTTGTTACCAAGAAATTAATGAAACTGCAAAAAGCAAGCAAGCCCAAGTAATTTTTTTCTCCTCGCTAGATCTGAACTACCAGCCATAAATGACACCCAAAAATGAAATCTGTGTCCAAACAGGCAGAAACCAACAATTTTTCTTCTCAGACCAGGACAGCTACTAATACAAGAGGTTCAAGCACAAAACTTTGCTGGACAAGTCTAACTTCGAAAATAGCAGCACCTCTTTTTTTCTCTATGTGTTAAAAAAACATGCTGATTACAGAGTGCATCATGCTATCAATAATGTACAGAAAACTCCTACATTGTGCACCATGTATAGACAGTATTATACCATTTGCTATATGATCACAACCAAATGACCCAGCAAGCCCAGAAATGCCCCTACCTCCTCTTTCCAGAGCCTTTATTTACTTTTTCTTCCTTCCACTGAACCAGAGGAGGCATGGAACTAACCATTTACTAAAATCTCACCAGATGAAACTCTCCAGAATACTGGGAGTCTACTGATGGTACCAGTGTGAAAACTGTCATTGTCCCTTCCATTTTTTAAGGAGAGATTTGGAAGCTTGTAAACACAGTCCCTGCTTTTTTAATGCTACAGTTCACTGCTTAGAAGAGATGTCATAATCGTATGTTTAAGTGTCTTCTGTTTGTAGACAACACTAAATGTCATGGATGTTCCTAAATCACATGAGAAAATTTACATAATAGTTTAAATCAGATACTCGACTGGGACTAATATTTACTGCCTCTTGTCTAAACTTTTCACTACCCCCTGAAAACTTTACATAATGGCCATATCCACTTATGAGAAGACCAACAGTTGGCCAGAGCTTAGAAATGGATTACCTAGATCTTTTCTCATAGAAAGCTCCCCACAATCAACTCCTTAAATTTAAAAGCCAGCTCCCAGTAAAATATGACATTTCAAACACACAGAAGTCAAAGTGATTATATGAAACAGAGGAGAAATAAAAGGGATTTTTAATTAGCTCTGCTCCCTATTTTTGCAGAGGAGTCACTGGTTTTGGACCTGGATTCAGTCATGTCCTTGGCTTGCTCAGCTGTAGCAGAATTTGAGCCATCTCCTCTTGTCCCCGGGAAGCTTTCCTTTGTCACCACCAGGTGACAAATCTCTCCTCAAGCCACAAAACAAAGAGACCATCTCTCACATTGATATTTCTCAAGATACATATAAAAATACATTTTGATCGAGGAGTTCTTTCAGTTCTGATCTGAGAGCAGAAACAAGCTCTGAATTAAGAATGATACTGGAACTGTAGCAGAATTCATTTCCTACTATGAACAAATTATGTAACTTATTTTTATTTTTTCAGACATATGGCAAATTAAACATAATTATATACCATCTTTGCTAACTAGATGAAAAAGTGTAGTAGAATTTGCCTTTAGTCTTCTGTTCATCTAAAAAAAAATAAAAATCAACCAACATAAATCTAACTCTAGCTCATTGAGGATGAGGTAGATATACATGGTTTATTTATAAAGCAAAAATACTCCATTTTGCCAAACCTTTAGCAGCACATATCCAATATGCGCTTTTGATTTTATGCCAAATAACTATAATTTTTCAACTGTAAAGTTTTAAAAACATATTTTTTACTGTAACACGTTTTAAATGAAAAATTGCAAAATACAATATACTACTATGCAAATGTAGTTCCCAAACTGAATGCAATTGGCATACTGTAAGCAGAGAAGTGAAGAGAGGAAGCATTGCAGTTGCTTAGGCTTCTCTAAAATTGTCCCAAAACCAGATTTGGAGGAAGCAATAATTGCTCAGGCTAAATCAGTAAACCAGACTAAATTCAATACTATCATCTCCCTCAAGAAAGTAAAGCTACTTTATTGTAAAAATTTGTGACTTATGACTAGACACACTGTAGCTTCCAACCAAACCAGAAAATACCTAAGACCAGTGCCTGAAAAAGACTATTAGACTACACCCAAACTCCTATTGTATGAAGCTAATTTTTTCCCAGTGCCACATACAATAAATTAGTTATATCTATGGTTTTAAAGATTAAGACAAATATACTTTGTGCAGCAATGTTTTAAATGCCATTTCAACCACAATAAGAACGCTTGTCGTACCTTAGAGTTACCTGAAGATAGAACTATCATGTTAAAAAACCATGATCAAAAAGAGCACGCTAAGTTTTCAAAGTAGCTCAATGACCAACAGTAGCTCAAAGGTTTTCAGTGAAAATTGTTGGTAAATCTTTGTAAAAGAACTTTTGCCCACTCAGTTCATAACTAGTAGAAAGCAGCTTACCTTGTGGTCTTGGTGTTCGTTTCCTGCGATCTCTAAATGCTGCTCCTGACTGCAAAGCTTCAAGCAGGCTATCCATCACTCCTGTCTCATCACCCTCTGAAAATAGGGGAAAATAATATTACTCGGTGCAACTGAAATCAGACTTTAGAAGGAAAAAAGTAAGAGTGTTGTCAAGTTTACACAACGCTTCCAACTAAGAGTTGTATACATTTTCACGTAATGGATCCTGTCAGTGCTTCAGGTATCACTGTCTAGTTTGTGTATGATGCTCCATTAAGCAAAATTGATGCCAATCCTACTGTTCTTTCAACTTAGAGATGTTATCTTGTGCATTATTGATGACATATTCAGCATGCAGACAGAGAGCTGCTGGTGAATAACTGCTGTTTCACTATTAAACTCTTTTAAGACTTTCCTGAAATAGAAACAGGTCATCTCTTTTTTATTTAATCAACATACATGGAAAATCTGATGAAACTGAATCGCACAAAGTTCAGTATTTGCTATACTGCAAATATTTTACATATTGCCTCCTGTTCTCATGATGCATTAAATCCCGGAAGAAAAAAATAATTCATCTACAGGACATGCGAGGATACATACATCCTATGCTACACATGTAACATTACACCATGGGTGCTCTTAAGGTAAGAAAAAAGATGGGAGAATCGTGCAGTGAAAGTAGGCGGCATAGCATTTCCTAAATACTGAATTTTACTTGTGCTACATCTTTCTCTTGTTTTTTTTCATATTCAAGCTAACCTGTAGCCTTTAAATTGGTGGACTTCATGGTGCATTATGGAAATCCGGGTAGAATTATTATTTCCTTTTTATGTATTTAAGTCTTTAAGTCACTTTGCACTTCAGTCCGTTAATAACACTTGATAGCAACATTTAACAACGTAAGAAACAGAGGTCAAAGAACTGCAGTGTTACAAAACTATTGATGAATGCCTCTTTTTCTGTTCACGTGTCTGTGTTATAATCCAAAACTAAAATGTAGACTAGACTTAGCAGGTAGGTGGACATTTTATTAACATCTCTCAGACTTCAAGTTAATATAAATTTGCCCATCAGAGTGGGAAGATAATTACTTTATGCAGAAGATTTACATTACAGTAAAACACTTCTGACTCACACAAAGTGTAGGAGGTTAAACGTATATTTCAAGCTCTCAAATGTTCAAATTTAAAAGCAGCTTATTAATGCAAAAGGTATTCTGCCCTGGTTCTCTACTACATTTACATTTATTAGACTAAATCCAGTCCTGATACAAGACCACACCAATCCTAAAACAGTACTTGGTTCAAATTTCTACAAGCATAAGTACTTGATACAGTTAAATTATACATCAATGTAATTTAAACCATTATGTATAATATACAACACATACATAAAGTTCTCTCCAGTGTAAGATGAACAGCAGCAGAGCAAGAATAGCAACCAGCAAAAGACTCTCAAATACCCGTTTAATTACATTCCAACTAAACCCCTTAAAAAACCAAGCTCCTGCAAAATAAATAAATTAACTTCTCTCAATTCACATTCAAATATAGAAGGACAGAATCTTGTCTAAAGCATACAAAATAATTATTTTCCTTATCCTATACTTGCTTATTAATTGATTTATTGTTGGCTCAGTATTAATTTTATTTTCTAAATCAAAGGTCTGTGAATACACTTTGCCCAAACTAATACATAACAAGTTGGTCTGAAATGTTTAATTAATACAACTGTAATACATAAAATTAGTTAATATGTTAGAATATTTTGTGTATAGAAAAAATGCATCCAATCTTCATTAAAAATTAGAGTTGGCAGTTTATTTAAAAAGACAAAAATCCTTCAATACTTCACACATGTTTATGAAGCCTTCTACTTCTTTTTTGCTGAGTGTGCTACTCTACCTGCTAATTACTGCAACTGCTAAAAACCACCCTATTTTAGGCATATCAAAAAATATACTATAAAGACACATGAATTAAGGAAGCTGTAGAACACAGCAACAAGATTTTTAACTCCCCAAAGTAAAATTCATGCTACATCTGATCTCAGCACCGCTTCTTAATCAAAGTCGTCAGGTGATTAAGTGGGAACTGGACAAAAAAGTGCATTTTCAGTTAGCCTTCATTAAAATCCCCAAATAGAATTCAGCATAAATGTCAGACTTTCCATATAGTTCTTGCTGAGTTACTTCAGATATTACCAGCTCTCTCCTTCATTTGCCCCCACCCTTTTTTTTTTTAATAAATATATTACCTATAGCAAATTGCAGACACAAATCAGAAACGAAGACAAAAAACTACCAGAAGCTTCTAAACTGGTAAATTTATTGCCAACAGAAATTGTCACTAGAAATAAAATACATGATGCTTATTTCCCTTCTAGACATACTCCACTGTACACAGGGATGGGAGTTTCACCTGGAACAAGTAATTTTCTTCCTCCTCCTTTCTTTTCCAAGTTGGTCCCCAGCATTAAAGAGACAGCAAATGTATGCATGCAAGCAAAAAAATTGCAACCTGTTCCCATCCTAAGACTGGCTCTATAAGACTTTGATTAGCCTTAGCAAAGAGCCAGATTCACTGTAGGTATTAAGCAACCAAAAAGGCAAAAAAAATCTTAATTGTTATTTGATGTGTTAACTACGAGCCAAACCTGCTTTTATTTGGACTTCCCACTAGTATTCTATTGCAGAGCTGGTTCAGCACATAGGATCTCTTTTGAAAATGGGTGTGGTTACAGAAAGATTTGTCTTCTCATAGAGCCCACAATTTAGATCAGTGTTAGTCAACAGATTCTGGCCACTTTCACTCATGATAATGAAGAAAAAAATAACTCTCTTCTTTCATAGAACAGCACTATTGCTTTGCATGCTGCTGGAGAGCCCCAAGCAAGCTGAGAGGTACAGACAGAGAAAAAAAGGATATGACACAATGAGCAAATAAAGTCACACTTGAGACGAGCAGGCAATCTTATTATCAGGATACATAAACTTTTCATAATTTTTGTCCAGTTATAGGAAACAGAAGAAGGGAAAAAGAAAAATCCACTTATGAATGCCAAGGAATTGTCACATCATGCATCTATAAACAAATTTGCTACGTATAAAGGCAATACTCTGGATTTCATACTTTGCTTTTATAAATAACAACAGAACTTAGATGAACTGGTCATAATAAGCATTTAGTATTTGTGGTTAGATTTTTATGTTAAATGACATACTAAACATTAGTACTCTGACACTAGACCGCCAATTTTAAAAAAGGAGACCTTTGGTAGACCATAAAAGATTAAATCAAAAACTGAAGATCTGGATGTACAAAAGGGTACAGGGTGAAGAATTAAAGAGTATTATAAACAGAACAGTGACTATTGCTAGAGATGTATAATAATCCCAACATAGTCAAACTGAGCAAACTTTTCACTTCAATGTTAATGCACATAAATAGTACGACAAAGACAGGATAGATAAATGAATATGGATGACTAATGCCAAATCAGCTAATATAAAGTTCTCTCTGCTGATGTGGAAGGAAATTGCAAATCTCTATGATGCCAACGTACCATTTGAAAGGGCCAAATACCTACTATTACTGTGACTATTATTTGAGAATAGCAAATATAAAATTTGTTTACAAGAAAAAACAAAACATTAGCTGGGTGAAAAAACACATGATAGTTTTCATCTGACAGTATGAAAGACCTCTCAAATCAACTTTGAAGACAACAGAACACAAGACAGATTATGGTTCGTTCAGAGATATTAGACTAAATTTATGGTTTATGGTTTCTGTTAATGCAATATACTGCACTATAGAAAAGTTCTCTCATTTATCTGGTCTTCAACATTTGATATAATGGCTGCTTAATTAATTAGTGGAAGGTGCAAAAGATGATCATCAGTAAACTATCTGACTTAGTAATGACAAAAGGCTGCTTATAGATGTTTTAACATTTGAGAGCTTATCAGCTGAATTTTTCTGAAAACCTAATTAGTGGATTTGTCTTAACAGATGACGTACAAATAGAAAATACTACCATTTTGGAAGATCAAAATAAGCATAAGATTTGGAATAATAAAAAAAATGAAAATAATAGAAATAGAATGAGTGTGTATGACTTCAGGTGAAAGCCAGAACCTCCTCATTAGGGAATGACCAAGAGCTCCAATGTCAAGAGGTGACCAAAGAAACAATGATGAATCACCAATCTTGATCAGCGTGTTAAAAAGCTTGATTATGGCATTCAAAGAAGAAAAATCACAACTGGAAAAGCCTTTACAATAACCAGGGGAGTAGATTCTAACAAGAAATGCCTAAGGCAGCACAATGTCTTTAGATTACATAAAGCAGCCACTGAAAAGGGGTATGACAATCTCTGTCTGTGCTTAGAGTCTGTAAAGTACCAAGAGAGAAAACTTATCCCAACAGCTAATTTCCCCAAGACCCTCTCTTGGCACAGCAGCAAACAAGAAAACATTTTGGCTGAATTAGTGGAAATATCTTTGCAATCAAAAATTATGTTTTAGAATGCATTCGCAAACAAGACTGTGGGAATAAAGTAGTCGAGGTTTTAAGGTGAAGCAAAAAATTCTGAAAGGAACTATATGACATAGCACAGGCAATAGCAAGAGCATGTCTCATGATTTTTATAATCCACTGTACCTAAAACATCAGTCTGCAACTCCTTGTTGATGGCATATCTTCAAAAAGGGTATGTGACAAAACGGGCAATGAAGAATACAAGAAACCAATTATTAGCACTTAGCCTGCTGCATACGTTACAGCATGAGGAACACAATTCCTGGGTACCTGTAGTCATCAACCAAGCCTTTACTTCTGAGCAAGTGTCTTTATTTTCAAATGACTTCTCGTGCAGATACGGCCTTTATATTCCAAATAATAATTGGTTGTTTAGAATATTTATCAAGACAAAAATATATTAGGAAAGCGTACGGTCAGGTAAGACTAGCCTGTCTTGTTTTTTCTCCATATAACACAAGAATTCAAAACTTTACAACCAATTAGCATTTAATTTTAAAGTACTTCCCAAAAAAGTAAATATCAGATAGAAACAAAGCATATAATCTGTTTCCAAAACATTATTTTTAAACTTCAGCTTTCCAAAGATAGATAGCCTGTCCCAAACTCAAGCCATTCTTTATATTTTATCTATCAGCAAATGGCACTTGAAGATGGAATGACAATATTAACTTCACAATTATAAATATTTAGAAACAAGGCAGGAAAAAATATTTTCTATAAAGGCAAAATCAATGTAAATGTGCCTCTGCATGTGCAATACTATTGTAGAAAAGACTTCAATAGTATTACACAATCCCTAAGCCTCCCTTTGTAAAACATAAATTCAAGATTTAAAAAAAAAACAGTAATCAATACATGAAGGACTAAAAGTTTCAAGCATGCTTTTAGACAAGTCCTCATATCACTGACTGAGTCTCCCTTCTGCTTTGTACCTACTTCTATATTTTTCAATTGTCACCTTCCTTACATGGAAATCTCTCTTTGACGAGTACTTAAGGCAGGACACGTTAAAAAAAAAATAATCAAGATGCTTTGCTGTTCTATATGCCTTGTGGTGGTTGCATCCACTGTATGAGAATTTGCATAAAAACAGTTCAAGCAGTTAACACAGTCCAGAGAAAAAGCTTATGAAGCACATCAGGTCTCTTACCCAACGGAGCTGACATTTAACCTACCTCTGGAACAAAGCAGAGGGATTAAAGTATCTTCCCTTTTGAAAACAATTATTTGAAACAGCCTGCTTTTGCACTGTATTATTCCTATATCTGACAAAGATGTAGAACTAAGATTCCCCAGTACAGGTAGGTAATTTATTTTAGTATAATCTGTACACTGTTAAATTAACCACGTGGACTGTTTTATAAAGGAAGAAAAGAAACATTTGAGAATGATGAAGTATGTTTATCTTATTTTTCACAGAGCAAACGCAATCCTTCACCTGCTTCTGTAGCCATTTTTTCTCTGTTTCAACAGAATTCCTCTGAAACAGAGGAAACATTTCAACACAGAAATGAAGATAAAATATTTCCTTTGCTATCACTCCTAGCACCTTATGAAATACGACTCTTGAGTTAGATTTAGCATCCTCTTTGTCGATACTACATTCCTTTATCACTTCCTGACAAATTGCATCCAAACGTCAAGAACAGACCCCAACATCCATACGTCCCGATATTAAATGCAAAATACTGTTCTTTTCCATCTATAATTCTGATCATTAAAATGAAAATTGAAGTTGACAAAAAATATACACGTAAAGTATGATTCTTTTGCTAGCCTGAGTAGCAATAAAAGCTACAGCTGAGCCAGGACAAAAGGGTTTAGTGTCTTTTTTTTTAAAAAAAAAAAACAAACCTGCTACTAATAGTTCACATTAGAAACTGAAATGTATTTAGTTTGTTGTAGCCTATGAGACTTCTGAAGTCGTTCTTGCAATTAGAACAACAATGCTGAAAGATCACACTAGAAAACATGCGACAGTGCTCTGTTTAGTGCCTAGCCTGAACTTTGAAGGACAAGTGTATGTAAAATCAGAGCTCTTTCATAGACTTCACATAACAATGGGAATATTTAACTTTTTGGCTTGCCTCTGATTCAGCATTCTTGAACTTGCTTCTGTGGTAGTGGCCAGCTCTGATGTTTTCAACTTTAGTTTCTCTTCACTAAACAATCGCACTGACTTATTCTAAAAATAGGCCCTTACCTTCTTCAAGAAAAAAGTATCAACTTCCCTGAAGCCAAGCTCACTTCTATAAGCTACTTTTAAAAAGAATTTTAAAAATATTTAACTTCCTTTTTCGCTCAAATATTTTTTTGAGTAAAAGTACTGAAAGATTTTAACTTCCATACTTCTCCTCCATTACATAACAAACAGAAAGAACAGATTTAAGTGAGGTCTTAAAGTAAATTTGGAAGAGGTAAGAGGTTTTATCTAAACATCACCTCCCTCACATCAGCTACATTTCCATGCACCAAATAAACAATCAGGATTTTCTCAGCTCAAAATTTTCAGTACGTACTAAACAAATCTAACTTTCCGATTCAGATTGAAAGAACTAGAAACTTGTTGAGACCAATTTCAGTTTCTTTTTGTGGCCTCTACTGCAGAAAGTTTTACCTCAGCCCTCGGCATATCATCATCTAACAAAAGGTAGCAATCTGTCTTTTTGATAGATTATTATCTTCCAGCAGGAAGGACCTTCATGATGACTGCTTTTTCAGCTTGCACTAGAAAGAAGGCTATTTTGATTAGAACATAGAATCCCCCAGTAACTACTACTTACCTTAAATAAAATATAAGAACTGGTGTAGCACTACCAGTGGCAAAAATGAAACAACAAAACAGCTTAGACTTTTTAAATTACTTGAATAACTTATGAGAACAGACTACAGAAACCACACTTCACTTGAAGCCTCAACAGAGTTCAGTCCATGCATTCAAAGCATGATCCACCTCCTATCTGTTTGGTTTCTTCAGTTCAGATTCACAGCTAAGGCTCCAAGAGATCCTGGGAACATGCTCTTGTTTCCGGAGCATTTTGCTGCCTTCCTTTTATTTGCCTGCCCCAACTCGGTCAAAATGACTATAGGAATACCTATATATTTTACTGGTGCACCTTCACTTGCCAGTAAAGGCAATACTATCATGTACTTTGCAAAACATCCTGTACTCTTGTGATTACAAATATACTAATTGTAAAATAATTTAGGTTAATAAACTGTTCATAGAACTTCCCAGGAAACTTTTCCTAAATTTAGGCCCTTACTGAAAGAGTACAGCCGAATGCCACATTAGGTAACACATGCATTCTACCCGCTTGCTTCTCCAAATGGTTTCAAAATTACACTTCTACTCACATATTGTACTAGCAAAACTACCCTGCTTTGCTTTGAACTTTTAAGTACTTAAGACTAATGTGTGTCCTGTATACACTTTTAAACAAGATTTTTTATTCATAATCAGTACCAGAATTTTTAATTGCAATATATTATCTTTTAAAAGTCAGTTTTCAGTGTCCTTTGGAAAGTACGTTTTTGTGTTCTTCACATGTATTTGCACTTTATTCATTTGCTAAATTTATTTTGCATGCATAATAAATATCTTCAGGAAGCAGTCTTCCTCGGCATTTTGCACTAGAATACAATCTCATGACTGTTATTTACTTTTTAATTAAAGGAGAACAAGTTAGGACAGTATGACTGATAAGTGAACCTATACCTCATGTCAGTTTATGAAGCAAGGCAAATCCTTGCTTACATACCAATTAGGCTTATTGTTTATGGTAACCTGATCTCAGGCTTACATAAAATTAAAAGGGTAAGAAAAAAACATGCTTTGTTTTACTGGCAGGTTACTGAAAACAATTTTTCAAATACGCACACTTTTTCATTTTCAGAAATGTCACCATGGTCAAGGTCTACTTCAGTAGGACTGTATTTAATTGAAATGCATCAGCATCCCCCCGGGGCCTCATTCTGAATGGACTTATGCTCCTTGCAAGGATGATTTTCACTGAACTTTAAAAAAAAAAAATGTAATGTGTATTACTTAGTAACAAATGGGAAGACATTGCCTCTATGTGGGAAGATTGTGTAGCTCAAAATTAAAAAAAAAAAAAAAAATATATATATATGATACCTAAACAATTAAATGCATCTGTAATGAAATCCTGCTACTGTTTGAAGTTAAAGTGCTAAGCAACTTTTAATGTATGTGATTAGCAGATAGATAAGGCAGCACAAAATCATCACAGCTTTTTGCATTAGAAAATAATTTTCTTTTTAAAATATCTCATAGTTTAACAACTGCTCCAATATTTTAAGGAAGAAACTAGTCTTGGAAATTCATTTTGAGGAATGGTGCTTTCTTACATATTCTTGCTGATTTATTTTTGGTTTTTACTATTATTCTTTAATCTCGTAGTGACCTCAATTTGTATTTAAATTACTCCAAGTCCTAAAACAAGTTTAGTCAATTGTACTAATGGATGTAACAGATAACAGATTCCAGTGCCAAAACCAGAAGTGGCCAATGTTGGTCTTAAATTGATTTTGAGATGACAATTACGAAGTCAAATAGGGAACAAAGATATCTCTCTGTGACACTTAACAAAATATTTATCAGACAGTAACTGGTTTATACGAGCCTTTCTACATTTAACAAAATCTTTTGTAGCTGACCTTTTCTTTTTGAAGTTTGCAAGAAAGAAACCTTCTAAAAATACATTTTATTTTAGAGCAAAACTAACTACATACCAATATGATTGAGAACCGATTATCTTTCATCAAATACCCTACAGAATTCTTGGCCACCTCCTGACAGCCCTACCTGTGTACGTTCATTTTTATCATGCATTTAACCCCCCAAAAAGGGAAGCAATTAGTTCAGACTAAGCTGTCAAACTTCATTTCTTAGCATGATAGCTCAAAATATATCAAATTTGAAAAAAAAAAAAAAAAACATTCCAGCTAAGAATGTTTACACAGAAAAATGCCATGGCAAATGTCAAGCTCTAACTTATTCATGTTTTTGAATCCTTTCTACACAGATTCTGAAGCAGCTCTGAAATCAACATTGGTTTCCATGATGATTAAGCAATTTCAGGTGGACTGCACAAGTAAGGAATCTCAATATAACACAGACAGCAAAACTTAGCAGAATTTAGGATGTGTAGCTCAAGCTGTTTCCAACAGGAAATTTACTGTTGACCCTCACATGTTACAGGATTTACCTAGAATCTACTAACTAACCAAGTCTCACTGAAATCACAGAAAGCTTCATTCAAAAGAGTAACTGTTATAGAGTATATCATTACAAAAATACAGAAGATAGCAGAAAACACACACAGTTTCAGAACTCATTTATCATCTAGAGCCCAACCTTGAATATAAATTTCCTCATTAAACAGCTACCTGGTTTGTTATACTGGTTCAGACCAACTATCAGTTCTTTGACTTTCCTGTAAAATCTCTAGCTGATAGTTTCTCATTACTAGAGTATTTCATTGTCTAAAGACATTTTGGTTTTAGCTTTTGACGGCTCTCTGAAAAACATCTTTTATGTAGTGAAATTGAACATTCTATACTCTCAAGACAAATGTTACTACGTTATGGCTCTCACCCAATGGAATATGATGTCTCTCTAGGTTTAAAATCTAAATTTCCGGACCTGCAAAGTCACACACATTTATTGCCCATCTGGCAATGTCTAAAAAAACCAAGCATATTTCTACTTTCTGCTTTCATACAAATCCAGCAGCAGAGTCTCTGTTTCTGACTGACATTTAAAAGATGAAATACAATATGTTTAGAATTTTTTAAATCTTCTACCAGTGAATTGCACAACTCACCAATGGCCAACAATTTCAAGTTGAAAGTCTGATTATACAACTAACAAAGAACCACTGAAATTGATGCCATGAAGTTCAGGCTAGGTTAATTAGATCTCTACTTTTGAGAAGAAAGTGGCTTTTACCATTAAAATAAATGTTCTCTGGTGCCTTACAGAACTTTTCCTTTTAAGTATATATTGCCTTATCATCAGCCTTTTAAATTACCTTGAAGTACAACGACTGCATGGGGGTATAAAACTGCACTAACATTTGTGGAAGTGTTATATCATTATTCAATACTTCATATGGAAAACTATTAGTGAAAATCTATTATGATATATATTGGCAATTAATCATTATTTAATTTATGGAGTTAACTCAGAGCATCCAGCTCGGGGGCGCCCCAACATAAAAAGGACATGGATCTGTTAGAACAGGTCCAGCAGAGGCCACAAAGATGCTGCGAAGGCTGGAGCCCCTCTTCTGTGAGGACAGGCTGAGAGAGTTGGGGGGGTTCAGCCTGGAGAAGAGAAGGCTCCAGGGAGACTTTATAGCAGCTTTCCAGTACCTAAAGGGGCTACAGGAAAGCTGGGGAGGAACTCTTTAACAGGGAGTGGAGCAGTAAGACAAGGGGTAATGGCTTCAAAGCTGAAGACAGAAGATCTAGATCAGATACTAGAAAGAATTTTTTTATTCTGAGACTGGCCGAGGCTGCCCACAGAAGTTGTGGATGCCCCATCCCTGGAGGGGTTCAAGGCCAGGATGGACGGGGCTTTGAGCAACCTGGTCTGGTGGGAGGTGTCCCTGCCCAGGGCAGGGGGTTGGAACTAGCTGGCCTTTAATGTCCCTTCCGATCCAAAACATTCTATGATGAATCTTACATACACTACTGTTAAGCAACTAGGGGTAGGAGTGTGTATTTAAGAGTAGAAAGAGGCTCTTCAACATGATATTCTTTCCTACACAATTTAGGAAATTATTCTCATGAAGACGGCATCTTAACAGTTCTAGAAATTAGATACTACAGCCATAGATAACTGTAATGATTCTATTAAGACAGAATATAGTCACCGAACTTGTCCCGCCATTACAATCAATTAAGTTCTACATGCAATTCCCTTCCTTGCAAACTGATTCCTGAACAAACTTCTTAATAAAAAGTTAGTCCATCATCTAATTTAATTATTTCAGAAATGCTTTTCACCACTTGAAGTTCTACAATATATATAAACACAATGTTACATAAAAATTACTTTTGAGATAAAGAATATTACTGGTATTTTCAAAATTAACAATAATACCAACTTTTGGAACTCATATACTTTCTCTAAGGAGAAGCTGAATTTGCACAGACAACTATCCAAAGTTAACACTTGTTACTGTTCAGTAAATAGTCCCCAAGAAACCTACTTTTAAGAGAAAATAAGCCAATTTTTCTGCCTTTCTTCTAATTATCCTAACCTCAGATTTCTAATAATTATTTTTCTTCCCCTGACAAATTACCTTATCAAATCAGTTTACTTGGAAGGTACCATATGCCATATTCATAAACAGATTTTTTTTCCATTGCAAAAATTTAAAAGGTGAGATTAAATTTTAAGTTGTAATTTCTAACTTCTTGTCCATGCTCACATCTATTTGCATTTCTCCTGAGCCGGTTCTGACCCATATTAATAACATTTACAGTAATTTTGACATTCCCTCATTCTCAAGATGGCTTCACACTCCTGCATAAACAGATCTTAAAAAATTTTAGCAACTCAGGCATAATTGTTTTGAAGACGAAAAATCAAATCTCATCCTGGCTTTATAGATGCTCACATTTAAGCATAATGTAAGCCTCCATCTAAATTTTTCTGTGAATATGATATTTCAGGAAGAGTGCAGCATATTCAAACAGACCATCAACATCAATATGAAAGATAATGACTTCCCAAAGGAATTGTAACTCATTGGCACCCAGCACCATAAACTAATAATCTGTAGAATGTAAATAAGACCCAAGTTTTATCACTGCAGGTACCCCATGCAATTACTAGCCAATGTATAAATTCAAAGGATTAAGGCTAACACATTTACAAAATAATATGCATCTTGTAATAAACTTAGTATTGATTTCTATTTATGCTAAAGGACATAGAAGGAAGACACAACAATCAGGAAAGCACAGAATCATTTGAAAGCTCTAGCAAGAGTAACCTTGAATTGCATCCTGCAACAGTCAATGTAACTGTAACAACAGTTCAAAGGAAACATAACAGAATTACTGCTGATACTAGTATGTACCAGTCTGAATAAATAGCACATTAATTCTTATATATGAGTACTTGAAAGGGAAAAGCAGGAATATCCATAAACCACTAGCACAGAACTTCATTTCCATCATCTGCATTAGGGGAGAACGTTAATACGTCTTTAAAACAATTAATTCAATACTAATTGGGACTGAGGAAGCTCATTCTATCTTTTATCCTAATACTGGTAGTTAAAAGGTGATTTTAATTGCCAAAGTAATCAGATATAATGAAGAGCAAAACTGTTTCTGATTAAATAAGATTTGCACCAGAATTGCTGTTATACGATTTGAAGCTCCTAGAAAGCTGTCTTCAGTTCTTTCTCTCTCTTATTCAGATATGCACACAGAAGCAATGCTGCAACAATTTTGCACATGTTAAATCAGATGGAAGTCATGAAAGACTATGAATAAATGGATCATCGCCCAGTCTGCTATAGCCCTCAAAAACAGGAAACACTGCTGAAAAATAGCTACAAAGTTCTTTTTCCATACAGCTAGTGAATGCTAAAGAGAAGAAGGGACTGTTAAACCCTTTTCCTACAGAACGCCTCTTCTGTAATGAAAAAGAATGGTTCATGATTTAGACTGTGAAATTTGGGACCTCTAGGTGTGTGGGTAAGCCACTTAAGTCTTTTTTTTGTCTCCATGTTTCACCAGGAAAACGGGCAAACAGAAGTACCTTTCTATTCCAGGAAATATAACAGATGCATGAACAGTAGTAGAGTGAAAATAACTCCAAAAAGGACCAAATACTGGCAAGCCCTACAGCTACAACTGAGGAGGTAGAGCTGACCATCCAGAAGTAATATTGTCTGGAAGTAACAGAGTTCAACAGTTGCCAGAATGTCTTGTTATGGATTTGACTGTAAAACAGATCACAGTGAGAGACGTTCAGGCACTACATAATGGGAAATACATATTAACAGTAAGAAATTTTTAAGTGGACGTTACAGTATTAAACAACTGATCTCACTATAAATGGTTTTAAGGTGTAGTTTCAAATCAATGATATATGAAATACACTTTCCCTAAGAACAGTTTAAAATTCATTCTGAAAAACAGTAATGCAAATAAGAGTGGAATTCCATGACAAATAAAAATTTATTTCTCTTGGCCAAATTCAACCAACTCTAGTAATTTTGATAGCATTTTTAAGTTGAAAATTTTAATCTATCAACAACAACTTCTATATGTATATTAATATCTTCCTCAAAACTGCTTGAGCATGTCACAGATAGGGAAAAGCAGCATTAAATTCTCAAAAATATTTCTCAGAAATTTTGGGGTGTTCCATAAACTGAGCACTACGTAATGCCATGCCCATCACACTCCTTTTACAGAAAGTCACAAAAGTTGCCTTTGGTTGCCACTACGCAGCCTTTTATGTGCAAAACAGCTCATTTGTGTCAACAATTTTATACTGAATAATGCCAAATCTATTGACTGCAACTGAAGAAAGAACTTCCAATACTACTGACTTCAACATAAACCACAGGCTGAAAAGATCTTGGTCTTATTTAATATTTATTTTTGTTTAACTGAGAACGACTTAACCTTTCTGTATGTATTAGTGTCCTCATTTACAAAACCTAATACACATTGATATAACAAAGTGTTCTTGAGGCAAAGAGAAGCGTACGTGTTGGGTAAGTTCCTACTGCAATTTTTCATTTTAGAAGGCATATGTTGATTTTGTCACTATCAGCCCATTTTTGGTTTTGCACAAGAAAACTTTCATTTTGAAATGTGGACATGTTTTAAGACTCGGAATTACTGAAGTTTGTACAATGCTGCACAGTGTAAATCATTTCAAAGTTTACATGGAGATGAGAGCTTTTCTCTACTTTTACATTCATCATTACTTTATACATTTTGGAACGTTTAGTGGGAATTGTATTAGTCTACACATAGTATTCACATGGCATCTCTATTACACTAGGTACTCCACAAACCACAAAACACCAAACTGAGCAACTTGATCTTTAAAATACTGGTAACTCTAAGGTTACTTTATAACCAGGAATTATACAGGATAGTTCTTAATTCTGGCCACACTGCAGTTTTCCACTCTCTCAGTTACAACAAGAAACTGCAATTAATTTCAATATTTAATTAATTCTAATTTGGATTCTCTAGTGGCCACAAAAAAGTTGTAGCTATTTAACCAGGTAACAGCAAAAAAATACTTACTATAGAGCTACACATTAAAAGCATGGGAAATGAAGGAACCCTATTGCTTTGACCTGAAAGGCTACAGCAATGCGTTAAAATTTTATTCTTGAAGATACAGCTAGAGAAATAACTGAGTTAGGTTAAGATACCCTTTGGGTGAAAATCACCTTGTCAAAATGACAGCTTGAGAGGACATCTGTCTCCTTCCTCTAAGTCTTCTGTGTCACATTCACTTAGACAAATTTGCAAACTATTTATATAAGCAGCAATGAGCATACAGAAGTAAATGTACCAAGAAAAAAATAGTTACTTGGAAAAAACAGTTAATTGAATATCAATGTCGTGGAATCCACTGGGGATGGAGTTATCCCCCCCACCTCCTGCCACAGCAAGAGAGTTCTAATATGTGAAAAGGATATTTCAATATATTTAAAAATTGGAAAAATTATTTTAGAAGTATTAAGCTAACTTTGTGTCATTGGTTTAGAAATATTAGTCATTTAAATGGCAGTTTCAGTGCATTTGGCCATGTACACTTATTGACAAATTTGCAGTTTCAGTAAAAAAGAAATAGAATGCAAAACTAAACTTCAGTTATCTGTTGATCGGAAAATTCCTTCACGATGAAAAGCAAAATGCTATCAGTATACTGAGGCATCTATGTTACTGCTGAGCGTGGTCCACTCCTCACCTGCTTAAAAATTAAACAGATGTAGACAGGTGCGCTCTCACTGACTGATCTGAAGCAATTTATGAAGGCGTAGCTTTGACCCGTTAGCTACAGCCCTTAAACACAGACAGATTCACTGACAACAGTATCCAAGCGGGCTTCTTATACTTTCCAACAGCTAATAAAACTAGTTAACTTACACTGTTTTAAGGGCTAAATTAACCTCTCAGTATGCCTTCAAGCACACTGGTAAGGGGAGCGTGATGATGCAATGTTTAGGTTCTTCTTACCCTGCTCACAGGAAAGTGCCTGTCCGTATTACAGAGGACCTTTTTTTGTCAGGCGATAGATACTAAAGAAAGATTAGTCAAACGCTGAAAGAATGGATTAGAAAAGTTTCACTAGATATTTCCATGAACTTAACATCACAAAACACCTGCACTTAAATTTATATTTTGCTTATAGTTAAACTAACATTATTAGAAGAATCTTTATATGACATGGAATTCAAGTTTGTCATCTATACAAAGCAACAGAGTTGTTCACTAAAACTTATGCTACAGTATATTCCATGCAGTGTCACTACCATTTCAAGCAAGGCAAAAAATAGTAGGAACCATGATACTACTGCAGAAACCCTCCAAACCAGCCGTAGGGAAATAAAAATAACAGAAAAAGAAAAAAAAAAAATCAAAAAAACAGCAAAGCTCTGAGGCTTTGTGGAAAAGTGGTGTACACAAACACATAGGAAATTTTAAAAGATTCCCACATAAATAGTTTGTTTTCTATCGTGGTATTCAAATTACAGTACATCAATATAAATTCAGGTTTAAATCTCAGAATGCAAAGGATGACATATTGGGAAAAACAATTTATCAGAATCTGCAAATACAATAGCAACCCTAATTTATGATTTCTTAAAATATAATAAATAGCACATATAAAGTAATCATAGAAGAAAGATTTTTTCTTTTGTAAATAAAACTTGTTCTCCCTTTGTCCATTTCTTTATTTTTGAAAATGTACATATGGGTTGCTGATTTTTACCAAATTTAAATTGTGAAACTACTGAGCAGATAAAAAGCGCTACAGGACTACCTGCTGAAATCATTGTAAATATGATTTAGTCTGACAAATTAATGCTTAAGTAAAGGATGCATTTGTAAGAGTTATTGATAGAAGTGTAACTGCAGGTTCTAGAGTAAGGTGGTTGCCAAACAGGAAGGGGAGGGTGGCTGGCTAACAGTCCTTGAGGACTGCCTGTCCACATACAAGTCATATTGTCACTAGTGAAGGAAAATTTACTGATATGCCAGAAATACCAGCATTCTAAATATATGTGACGCAAAATAGTGTTGTCACTATTACATGACAATATTATTGCACTACTGCATTTGCAGTGATGCAAATTCTGACCAGTACTTTGTATTTTCATGGCTGTGTTCACCTCCACAGTCATCCCATTAAAGGTAGGAGTGAGTCCGTTTGCCTGGTGTAGTATTTTTCATCCTTATATAAAACTGACTTTACAGATACTGTACATAAACCCTTGAAAGGCAGTATTATTTCTAAACTTATCTCCATTCGATCAATCTTCAGCATCACGCTATGTTATAGTTTGTCATAATTATATGGTTTACTGCAACATCATCCTTACACAAAGTTAATACATCATCACATCTTCCATAACATTCATCATAACAAAAAAAAAAAACCAGCATTTTTCCAGGAGTATGCACCTGATAGACTGTTCAGTGGATAAAAAGGACAAGTGTTTTACAGCTGGGTCAGATTAACACAAACTCATGGAAACTGAACAGAAAACTGCAGCCTCAAAAAAATCTCTTGCACTACCCTATGTACAGTTTTACTCTACTTGCCTTCTGGAGTCAAAGGGGTCAAGAATGAAGCCTGTATTTTACAACCTTCTGGAAATCTGCACAGTATCATGAACAGAAGCACACAATTCCTCCTGCTTTCTTACTTTCCTCTCTCTTAGGGTGGCCTCATGCAAAATACAATCTTCTCACAGCTGACAAGCTCAACACATTGCTTTTTATCATGCTGAAATGCCACACTCTGCTTCAGCTCCAAGCTCAACCAAATTTTCTAGCTCCTAATAGGACTGTTGGGAGAACATCCATTATAACATGGATCCTCCAAGCCCCAAAAGACAGACATTAATTGCCACACTACCTTGATTATAGAGATGTTTACAGAATGAAATTAACAACAAAGCAAGTAAGATACTTCTTCTTGGAAGTAAATCCATATGAAAAAAATCAATTAACTGCTGCAAATGAAAACAATCCAATAATTCACAACAAAACAACTTGAAAGGAACATTAAACATTAAGTGGCAGATATGGAATTACACAACCAAGTAGGCTAAAACAAAACAGAACTTTCACTGAAAAAGTTAACCTTTTTTTCAGCTTTCAAAACAGACAGCAAGTATTTTTCATATTGATCAGCAACAGCCTTCAGTTTTTTACTACTTACTTTCTTTTTCTTTTAAAAAATCTCTCTACTAAAAATGATGCCTTACCTTTGTTCATATCAATCAACTGCTGCTTCTTCTTCTGTCGCTCCAGTTTCTCTCGTTCAGCCTTCTCTTTTGCCAGTTTGGCTCTCTTTGTTTTCTCCTCCAGTTCCCTTCTTTTGTTGTTTTCTTTTAACGCTTCCTGCATTACATAAAATGAACACGGGTGTCTATATATTGAGGGAAACTAGAAGGAATAACAAAAATAACCTTGTTTGCACTGACACTGCATTTACACCTAGGGAGGGGGGAAGGGGTGGGAACAGGGACTAGCGCCCAATACTTCATGCATCTTCAGAAATCTTAAAGGAAATGTAACTTACCATACTAGTTGTACACATTAGCATTATTAGATAATCAGAAGAATGAAGACTGAAATAGCTTTGCATTTATGGTGAATTTAAAAGTTCCAAATTTTTCAATGTCAACATATTAATATTTTTTTCTATTAAAACTACATCCACCTTAAACCTTTATTGTGCTGTTAGAAGGGATGAGAGGGCGATGAAGCCAAGTTCTTATGATAATGGAATTCAATTACAAGTAATGGAAACTCAGTTACTGATTTTTTAGCTGCAATTCCTCATATATTTCTGTTGAAACATCCAAGGCAGTCTGGATCACTTAAATAGACAAAACACATCACAAGTAATGAAAGAGAGTTGAATTTACAGATTAAAGTCTCTGAGTCGATGCTACACAAACTACCAAACTAAAAACTACAAATGTAAGAGATTATCCCTGCATTTAAAACAAACAAACAAAAACACCCATACCCCCCAAAAAACCCCAAAACCAACAACAAAACGAACAACCACTCTACACAATCTTGCCTCCATCTGATCTAGTCTAGAAGACATCCTCCTTTCCAAAGGAGGTTCATCTTGATTTCTTGCTGTGGTGGGTTGACCTTGGCTGGCTGCCAGACCCCCACCGAGCCCTTCTCTCACTCGCCCTCCTCAGCAGGATGGGGAGAGAACCAGGTGAGGAGCTCACGGGTTGAGATAGGGCCACAACTGACCAATTACTGTAATGGGCAAAACACTCGGTGAAGAATAATTTAATTTACTGCCAATTAAAATAGAGTTGGATGGTGAAAAACAATACAGAAGAGAAAAGGTCTTTCCCCCTTCCCCCCTTCTTCTCAGGCTCAACTTCACTCCTTCACTCCCAGCTCCTCCATGCCCCCCTCGCCCCTTGAGCAACGCAGTAGGGATAAAGGGGGGTAATAAAGTGCTGCAGTCAGTCCATTACAGTTCCTGACACTCTTTCCTCCTCATACCTTTTACCTACTGCATTGCGGGTCCGCCCTGCAGCCTACCCTCCTTCAGGATAAACCTGCTCCAGCACGGGTCTTCTCCCCGGGCTGCAGGGGAATCCCCGCCCGGGGGCCTGGAGCGCCTTCCTCCCCTCCTCCTTCGCTGGCCCTGCCGCTCCCAGGGCTCTTTCTCACAACTTTTACCTCAGTCTTCGCTGCCACGCAACATTTTGCCTTCTTTTTAACAGGTTTTTACAGAGGCGCCACCGGCCTCACTGCCGGCCCCCGCTCTGCCTTCCGGCGGGGCTGTAGCGGAAGCGGCGGGAACCGGCGGGAACCCGCCAGAACCGGCGGGAACCGGCTGTGTCCCTCACAGGGCAGCCCCCGTCTCTCCTCACAGAGGCCGTCCCGCCGCCAGCTCCCAGACAGGTAAATGCATTACATTTACTCATCACTTCTTTTCACAAATACCTTCGTAACTCCTTTTACGTTGCCTGCTCTCTCAAAAACAAAAGAGAAATATTTGAATTCCCTTAAGCTGTTCCCCAAGATCCTAAATTTCTCCTTAGTTTTGCCTTTCTTAAGATTAATTTATCATGAAGAAATTCACTGAAATCCGTCATGATGGAATTTCACCTAATGTCATGGGCAGACATGATAAATGTTGGGGATAATTTTCTTATTTATATTCACAACAGCTACAAATTTATTGCTCCCTTTCCTCTCCAGCTCACAGTACACTAACACCCTCTGCCTACAAGTGCTGCAGGCCTGGGCTTGGGGTGATTTTGGGATCCCAACACACTATATCCAACAAGTAATAATAGTAAAGAAGAAACTGAATCCAAAAATGTCCAGAATTAACACCACGTACTCTCTAATGATTTTTCAGCTTTAAAATCTGAACAGTCAATGCTAAGCACAGGGCACAAGATACATGGTTTCCATGCAACTGTTTATTTCCTATACAATTTAATCATGCATTAAAACCTAGGAAAATCATCTATGTTCACAAATGCAAACAAAGAAAAACATGGTTTTGTGTATGTTCTTGTAAATACCCAATACACTACATCAGTTATTATTCCACAAGTAAAATGTCTTTTAAGAAATTTGGGGCAGGCTCATATGACATGGTTATATACATTCCTCAGAAATGACTTATCAAATATTTATAAATGACTATTCACTTTAATGTGTACACGCTAAGAAAAAAGTACAAACAATGACACTCGCTTAAAAAAAAAAATCCCATCTAAAGCACCCTTAAATGTAAAGATTTATAAAAATTATATTAGCTTTCGGTAATCCAAGACTCCTGCATGCTTCCAAACACAGAATATTCACTCAAGCAAAGGACAGGATATTTCAGTGTGCATATTAAGGGTTTACTGAGGTAAAATACTACCTATAGCCCCTTCTTTGAGAGCTGGTACTGTTTTTCAGAGATGCTGGATACCACAGTTCCCAGTGATGTTACTTGTGGACGCACTTGAAAATTGAACCAAGAACTGCATTTGCTGTACCATCACATAACCGATCACACTGAGAAACACCTTTTCTTTCAGAAAAGAGAAAAGAGAATTACAGGAGAAAATCAATGTTTTATCCTTTTTGGTTTTGGACAGTTCTGTCTCTGCACATTCAATCACACTTGACAGAGATTTCATTTTACTGCAACTTCACGGGCTGTAATGAAAGTAAATGCCCACAATCTTATGAAAGAAAGCAAATAAGAAATGTCATGGCTGAACTAGTAGCCCACTAGCCATTGACATACTATGATTACATCATAGATTCTGTCACATTTTCTAACAGGAAGACTGCAGTAGACTGAACTAAACAAGCTGTAAAGTTATTGTATCTGGAAATTCACTTTGAGACAGACTCCACAAGTCCTAACTGAAGGGAGGTCATATAAAAATACAGATTGCAGCTCGTAAAATATGGTGGCTACCAATGATGATACAAACAAAAGCTATTCAAAATAAAGGTTTAATCTTCCTGAAGAACAATTAGATAACAAAACACTGATAACTGTGAGTGAGAGTGCCTATTTTCATCTACCTACCCCCATCCCTGCATATACATTTATACATACAAACAAAAATAAACAAACCCCACCATTCCAACACATGCAGCACAGGAAGCACAAAGTGGTGAGCTGTGCCTGTCCGTTATTTCTTCAAAATGCAGATTTCCTAGTATTTTACTTTCTTCCAGGATATAAATGCCTCAGAACATCTTCATATATAGTCTCCTTCCAGAGACTATAAAGGAAAAGTCAGGGACAGCAAGTAAGAATCCACTAACTGCTAACCTGAAATACCAGAGCTTTTTCCACACAACCTGTTGATACAAGAAGTATAGTTTGCAGCATTAACCCCCGGAACCTTCTGCAGTGGCCAAACTGGGAACTCTGCAAGGCAGGACAGAGAAACCCCAGCAGGGATCACAGCAACTTGCCTCTGGGGCTCTCAGGCCCTAGATTGGCCATTTCAGAACTAACAGTGCAATGCAGCACTGCACACATCAGCTTCAGAAGCATTTTCCTAACAAGATAAAAGGATTAGTCTAGAGGAAAAAAAAGCATCTAATCCACTCTTAGTTTTGATGTAGTACCCCAGTAACTGCTTGGTAACAGCTCTAGTATTTCTGGTTATTGTTGATGGATTCTTTCCTGCCATCCTCAATTCTACCAACTCAATAGTGGACACCCTACCTACTCAAATAGTTTTATGCCACATTCCTTGAAATTTAACATACCTGGTTTTCATCTACATACCAATTCAAAATTGATATTGTGAAAAAAAAAAAATAAAGATGATCTATTTGAATCATCACCATTGTTCAGTGCACACAATCCCTTTCCTTCGTAAAGTACCTCAGAACCAAACCACCTGGAATGTACTTGTTTGCTATTTCTCTCCATCAGGCAGTCTGGCTCTTAACCATTTCATATTTGTTATGTCACTTACTACTGCACATTTAGTCAGAGCTGGTTGAAAGTCTGCAATAAATCATTTGCTAGAACATAGTGCCAGATGTGCTGAAAGCAAAATAAATATATATTCATCTGTATTTATAAACATACTTTATATTTGAATTAATATTGCTAACAAATTCGATCAGTTCTTCAAAGCTGATTGAAGATGACTGTAAATAAAGGTAAAGAAAATTTCAACTGAGATGTAGTGGTTTCTACAGCATTTGCTCTGCCTGAATTATACTACCAGTCTTTTAAGTTTCCTTTTCTACAGTTTTACTCAAAGGGTTATTCTTCTCTCTCATATAGTTTCAATTACTTCATTATTTACTATATCCTCACTTTCTAGACTTCCGGACTGCAGATAAACCTAACAGTTTCTAATACAAAGGTGATATGATTCTATACCTGCCTTACCACAGGGCCCATTTGAGCCTCACCAATCCAAAGGTAAGCCTTAAGTTCAAAGAAATGTGTACATGATCTCATGCTTTCACCTCTCTTTTCTTTGTCATACTTTGATACTCCTCCATATCTATTCTCTTCCAAACTCCTGGGTTTCAGTGGACTTCTTTTAATGTAGAACAGTGCTATTTCAAGTTATCAGGTTATTTTTAAGTATTGAATACCAGTGGTATCCTTTCTGTGTGGGTTTGCAGGCTAAATTACTGCAAGGTAGAGATCACTGTAAATACTGAAAAAAGTAATTGGCATTGCTTATACAAGATGGGGAAAAAAACCAGCTTTTTTTTTTTACTCAATGTAGCTCAACCTACAAAAAAGGTTTACACCTAGTGTATACCTCATAGGTATACACTACACAACTATATATATTGCCTAATTAAAGAATAAAACCAAACTAAGTTACAAATCAGACAAAGGTCACAAAGCAAGAAGCAATCCACAGTTAAGAATAAAAGCCTTCCCAACAGCTTTGAAAAACATTTCAGGAAGTATTCATCTAGATACTGTCTTTTCAAAACATTTAAGTGCATGCAAAAACTCAAATAATTTTCAAGTGAATCTCAACAGACAGAAATACTTTCATGTATACAACCGCCTTTTTTGATGTGCTATTAATGACCATCTGTATTTTTGGTTGGTGCACAACAGCATGCAGTTAAAAGTTAGAGAAATTTTGAGTGTGCATTTTTGTGGTGTTGTTTTGTGGTGTTTTTTTTTCTTAATGAAGACAAAACCAAATTATTGTGTCTTCTAGCAGGGAAATAGATTCAGGAAGGAATATTATTTCTTGTTAAGGGAGCTAGTTGAAGTGGCACGTAGTTTGATGTTCCCCCTTGTGTTTATTGGGGTTCACCGAAGTAAGGCTTTTGTACTCAGGACTGCCAGTTTATAGCTTTGCTTCCTCAAGCAGCAAATAAAAAATTAATGTATGTCTTGCATTCTCTACATATCTTAAGTTTTGACAAACAAACATTCACACACCAACATGGTTGTAAATAGGCTCTCAAAGGTAAATTATTAAAAACATGAAGAAAACAAACTGTAATGCACAAATCTCCTTGGATATTAAAGATGCAGTTGCCTACAAAGCAGTCATGCACCAATAACGAAGGCTCCCTGTGATCCCTCAGGCCCTCCCTAAATTTGCCTTGCAACTGCAAAATATGTTAACTGAAGTTGCCACAAAAATAAAATAAAATAATCTTGTGTAGGCATAACTCATTAGGAACAATGAACTCAGATTAACTTCCAGTTAATCTACAGAAATAAAGAGAGTTAAAATACAGCAGATTGAGCAATCGGTTTACACGTAAAAAAAACCCAAACAATCTTTCATGACTATTCCTTGGAGGATAACATATTCAAATACATTGTTATCCTTATGAAAATAATAGAAAAGAGATGCAATGAGCTGGTATTAAACAAGAGCAAACAAATTGAATTTCCTGATGGACGGTCATGAAACAGTAAGTAGAAAAGATTATGTTTGGGATACTGGCCCATGGTTCACGCACCAGAGCCATTACACCTGACATGAAATGTCTATGGCATGCCATCACAGATTAATATTTTTGGCAAGTGTAGCTGCTTTTGTATATTCAGGCAGGGAGAAGGGTTTTGCTGCTGGCTTATCAGCTGTGTTGGAAAAATCACTTAAAACTGTTTAGCAGTGTAAGGTAGAAGAGGTTTTCATTGGTTACTGGACCAAGTTTTAAGGCTGCCAATGACAATATATATGGTATGGCTTAATTACTTAACAGTATATGTTTGAATAATTACACAAAAGCCCTCGAGTGGACAGATTTGGGACTATTTTAATAGCATAGGACCTTGAAAATGATGTGTTGAAAGGTAAAGTTTCTGGCTGGGAATTCTCGACAAATTTTAATAGAGGCTGTGAGAATTAAACACAATGCAGTGTATATTGATAAAAAACATTTAAATAACAAAATGAAATTGCCTGGGTTTGAAAGATTTTGCATGCGTCCTTCAAGACAGGGCTGATGGACTATCAGAAGAAAATGTTCTACTGGTTGTGTGGCATTACACTCCAAAGAAATGATAAATGGGGAAAAAACACACTGAAGGGATACACTTATTCATCTGCAATTTTTTTCTGGACAATTTTTGCACCTTCTACTTCATGCTTCATATTATATTTTGACAGGATAATCCAATTCTATTAGCTTGCTTTTCCTAAACGTGATAAGCAAGCAAATATGAACTTAGGAAGTGAATGAGCTATAATTTACTACAACATCAGCAAGCTAATTGGAGATGCAATAATGCAGTGATCAATCTGAAATCACAATTAAGACAAACATGGATTCAAATTATCAAATTATCTTAATATGGTATATGAACAAACAGAATGATGAGGCTAAGACTGTATGAAACACCCTTGTGGAGATGATAGAGAGAAGTCAGATTCCTTCGAGCTCATGACAGCTTTTTAGAAATAGGTTAGGTGCAGATGTAGCCTGTAAGCACCCTTTATGGAAGAGTCTCTTTTAGACTTAGAATCCTGCTAAAGGGAGGCACTTAAAGCAGTAGTAAGGTCTACTGGTTTACAAGAGGTTCGCAACATCTGGGTTAAATTCACAGCTTATGTATTGTGATAGTCAAAATTCCAAATTATGCCTGGCAGAGTGGAATGGGGAATCAAAAATTCTCAATTAAATATTATAATCTTGCAAGATAATGCCTGGGAATAATGACATTACTCAGTTGGACTTGCTGACACCAGCAGTGAATGGAGAGTATGTTTAAAACTATCAAACGGAAAATTCTAGAAAAGGTTTTAACCCTATTCCTTTTTAAGATTGGGAAACTTAACTTCACAGTTTCCTCTAGACCCTGTTTTCCCATATTACTTCTGAAAATATTACTTAAGCAAAGGCCTCACTACCATGAAATATAACATCCTATCCCTGTCTGTGCTACTTGTAATTTCTACAGTTACCTACCTTTAAGTGCTTGCAAATGCAAATGTAATTCAGGTTAATTTCTTTTATTATTTATTTTTACATCCTTTGGATAGCTTCCAAGAGAAACATCATCCGTACCTTTCCGATCATGAGTAGCCACTTATCTAGCAGTACTAACAGCTTGTTGATAGAGGTGATGAGTTACCACTGTGGGAATTCTTTAGCTTCTGATTCCATTACTTATAAACTTTCCTAGCCTTCATCTAATTACTTGTTCAATACCATGATTTTTAAAAAAATTCTCAAGACTGACTGACTGTATACAATCAAATGAGAATTTAGAGAGCTTGCAACAAGGTCTCTGGATTTTTGGGGCAGGGCTTGCTATATACTGTCTGTTAATAAGGACAATGTTTCACTTCTGATACTCTGTTTTCACTTTCTCTTGGGAAATTTCGCTGCAGAAAATACTTCTTGCTCATTATTCTTTATTTTTTCATAGCTACCTGCTAGCTTGGAACTGTTATCTCTCAGACTACATTAAAGAACTGTTACTTTTTAGGCAGAAGGGAGAAACTGTATTCCCAGACAAATAACCAGGGAGAAAAATAAATAAATACAGTCTTTCTTTTAATCCATTCCTGAATTACAAACTCAATTTATGAGTTTGAAAGCTGGGAATTTAGCTTGACTATGTATTACATTTCATAGTAAATCATATGTTTATTATGTATTAATTTATGTATTGTATATTCATTGATTTATATTACTGTAGCCAATGACCTGCAGTATCCAAGGGACATTTCAAAAAAGCCAGAGAAAAAATGTTCCTGAGTCATGGAGCTTGAAGTTTACTTTGAAGCAACTTACAAGCAAACAAATATTAGAAAGAAAAGGTCTTAGAGGTGCATTTACACTCTAGATGCTGAAGCCACTGTGGTGAATGTTTTTTCTTGTGAAGACAACAAAACACATGGTTTCCTGTCTGGCCCAGGGCATCAATCTTATAAAATCTAGAAAGATCACAGTAGTGGTCACCCAATAAGAAGTGTCAGTTTACTAGTGATTTAATATGTCTTAACATTTTGGGGGGGGTGGGGGGTGTTCCACTTTCTGGATCTTGTATTACAGGGTTACTGTAAAAGATCCCAGCCACAGAGTAATCATCAATCAATAGTGAGCATTGATTCAAAAGGGCAGTTTATTTCATAGGTCTTTTACAAGAACCCATGTCTCATTCTGCCAGTTGATGAGTGCTGACATCTGCTTAAATATTTACTTACACTAGAACACAAACCTTTTATAATGTAATTTAAAGATTTAATTCCTTATCCAAAGAGCTGCATTTACACAAATGTTTTCTAGGTGACGGAAGCAGTCACCATTGATAAAACTGTCTATAAAAAATAACACTTCACTGAAGGAAAAACCTTCTTTGCATTTCATAATAATTATGCCCATAAATGCCTGTTACTGCTTCAAATTATACCAAACTATTCATATATAGGCATTATTACAACTGTTTTTTTAGACTCAAAATTTACCTTTAAAACTGCATTAAAGGGAGAGCCCACAGAGCAAACAAAATCTGAAACATTTAAGAACTGTATTAGAAAAAAGAACATTTCCTATCTAATACTGTTAAACGTTTCATACAACTTTTGCAAAGCACACAACCTGATTTAAAGGAAGTTTACCTCAATTTGCAAATATAGGCATAACAGATTTATTGGATATTTTAAAATTCTGTAGCACCAACAGAAACACTCAGAATGTAAAAGAATACAAATATTTCAGATAATTTGATATGAACTCTGTGAGACAGCAGGTTAAAGAACCAAACCAGAAAAGAACAAACTGGCATTTTGCTTCAGGCAACTGATTAATCATTATTTGATAAGAGCTTGAAACTATATGAAACCAAAATGTATTACGTTACAATTGTTCTCAGGGACAATAGATATTTGTGTTTACTTTCAATGGAAGAAAGGACTCAATCAATAAAATAAAAAAGCATGTCTTCTTCAAATAGTCCTAAGTATAAAAGGCATATTATTTTTCAGTGGATCTACTATTTTAACTGCAAAAAAGAAAAGAAAAAAAAAACACACACACACAAAAAAAACCCACAAAAAAACCCACCACAAAAAAAAATCCCAAACAAAACCCCCTTGTTACTACTTTTGATTCAATTTCTCTGTAATTGTCAGCTCCAAGAGAAGAATAAATACAACTTTATCCACACACGCGCCCCTGCCTTGATTTTGAATCATGTCCCATTCAGGAAGGAAAGTCATGCTTAAGTGCTTTACTGATTTCTTGTGATATGCCTTGAATACAATGAGGTTATCAAGTCATACATAAGCACCAAATCAAAGACGTTAACATAGATAGAGGTGACACAAGTACCAAGAAAAATCTATTTAAAAGCTCACTTCAAAGGTTTAAATATTCTACCTTATCTTCGGGGGGAGGGGAATACTGAGCAGAAAGCAGTGCGTCTCAGAGACCATGAGGGACATAATTTATAACTCTTAAGAGGTAGAGAGGTAACATGATGCAAACTTTATTTCGCTGTCTCACTATACCCTTGGCTCTAACTATGTTTCCTGCAAAAATGGTTAGAGAAGGTTGGGGATAAAACGGAAGCAGATATAGAACAATAAATAAATAAACTGTTTCTTCTGTCTGCATCTCTAGGCTGATTCACTGTATTGCAGCTCAATAACTGAAATGGCTCTCAAGGAGCATTTGGTTACATTATTGATCAAAGGTGCTGTAAGTTTATTTGGTGATTTGCAACCATATGACAGGCAGTTTCAATGGTGTTACTTAGACTGCGAGTTCCTAAATATGCAGCGTTTTTTTTCTCCTCCTAACATCACACAACGGCTCCAAAAAAGCTTATTCTCTCTCACACAAATGTAGACTGATGTGGATAAAAGCTAGAGTACAAAAGATGAATTTGGAACTTGAATAGAAACTTTATATCTGGACAGTTTTAAAGACACAAACCAACAAACAACAAAATGTCCACAGATAAGTCAATTTCTGGGGTAATTGTCTATTGCTGGGAAAAATATATAGAAAGTGTTCCAACAGCAATCAATACATCTCACAAAGAAACTGTTAAAGGTCAGCTGCTGTATCAGCCTACACTGCCTACTTATAATTTCCTTTCCACTTGTTGTTTAGGGATAACAGAATAACAACTTATTTATATGGCAAATTTTGTTGGAAAATAACTTGAAGAGAAACTACTGGACCCAAAGGAGTATCACTGTATTGCTGATACACTTTGATCAGAGGAGTGAAAGATGAAAAAACAATGTTGACTGTTCAAGAATTTTTTTTCTCCTATACTCTATATTTTGTCATTTAGCCTAACAACTCCTGAATGCTTAGACCATGTGGAGACGCATTTATTAAATACTGTTTCTGTTCAACTAGCAAAAGTCAAGCAATTAGGAAAGATGATATATGTATTTATTTTTTTATTTCAAGTAATCAAAGATGGGCATTATTTTCCCTTCATGGCACCGCCTCTAATGATCATCAAAAGTCTTTACCATGAGTTTTCAAATAACCAGCTGTTTTCTTAATATTAAAATAGCTTGATATGAGCATAATAAGACAAATGCCTATCAAGCTCCAAACATGCTTTTAAATATATGTATACATACACATACAAACACACACAGAGTTTTCTGGGGATATGCCATTCAGAATATTTTTCTAATTTAATTCTTTTACATTCATCTTTAAGAATGTTCCTATATATTCCATCTTTTTCAAATAAACTAGCTGAATTGCATGATTCTATAACAGAAGATATTCTTATCTTTAGTTGCTAATGAAAAAAGAAAAATTGTCATTACAATCAAACTACTTAGTCTGTATTCTCACTTTTATATAGCGGAATCATACGCAGAATCACAGGTTAAGCGAGGGGCAATACAAGTAATAGCTGTTGTACAAAGGTAGCAGAACAGGAACACAGCAAAGTGGAAGGAAAGCTATACTATCCAGGAGGAATACTGCCCAGGGAGTAATTAAGAAAGTCAAAGCAATGAGAAGGACTTTCATAGCTACAGTGACAGACAAAGGAATATTTCTTCACTTGAAAGGGTTGTCAAGCATTTGAACAGGCTGCCCAGGGAAGTGGTTGACTTACCATCCCTGGAGGTATTTAAAAGATGTGGTGCTGAGGGATGTGGTTTAGTGGTAACTTGGCAGTGCTGGGTTAACATTTGGACTTGATGATCTTAATGGTCTCTTCCAATCAAAACAATTCTATGATAAAGGAAAAATGTAGGTCTGCTGCTGAACGGAGCATGGAACCTAACATCAAAGAAGAGGCTGAGATATTCTGGGCCACCTTCATCTCAATCTTTGCCATCACTGTCTGACAGGCAGTTTGGGCAACTCACTGATGTCACTGCAAGGCCCCTACTCCATCAAAAAATTGTGGAACTCGAGGGACATCTCTAATGCCTTGAAAAGGCAAATATTATGCGGCATGGTGATACTGAAAACTCAGTTGGACAAGGTCCCATGCAGCCTGAAAAAACTTCTACACTAGCCCTGCTTTGAGCAGGATGTCAAACTTAATTACCCTCTCAGCATCTCCCTCCAACCTAAATTATCTGATGATTTTGTGGTTTGTCTTGTAATAAATTCCTAACACCAGAAGTGTTAGCAACAAAAACAGAAGCAGAAATCTGAAGAGCTTCTGAACTTCTAAGTTAAAGTTGCTAGCAGGAGATGAAACAAACTTTATCACAACAGGTAGGCATTAGCCATAACATAGGAGAATGAAAAAGAGGAAAAAAACAAGTCATCAATATTGTATTATTATACTTCAGTCATTTATCAAAACACTAAAAAAAGTTAATGGGACTGCTTAGAGAAAGCGTGCAGGCATTATGACAATTTGAACTCAACAAATTTAATAAATATGCATGCTCTAGGCAATATTTGGAGATGCTGTATATCGTCAGTCTTTTCTGATTGCTCCTGAATTCTTATCAGTATTACAAGTTTCCCTGTCTCTTTCCTTTCGGGAAACTTCATGCAGGCATCAAAATGTTGCAGAAAATCTCAATTCTTTTTAGTAATTTTTTCCTTACATATATATATAAAGAAATACTGTACTGTGAACTTTTAATGCTTGCCCTAGGCCTTCTTCAAGTGTCTGGAAAAAGAATAAATCCTTAAACAAGAATCTTTATGCCACTAAAGTCTACAAGGTTCTGCTCTAGTGGATAAAGTAAGCCAAGAAATTCTCAAAAGACCTAATTACAATTACAACTACTACTACTGTATATATCTGAACAAGTGAATTGACTGAAGCCCAAATGATGCTAAGGAAAAGAAAGTGTCTCCTTAAGCTATGTAAGCCTCAGATTTCACTTTTTTTATATAGAAGCATTATTATTTAAATTAGTACGCATCATATATGTGGTCCAAGTTAATTTCCTTATTTAATAACCTTTTTTTAAGAGGCTTAGAAGATAAAAGGACAGATAAAAATTTTAAAGACCATAGCATCAAATGGGTATAACTAACTATCTAGACAAACATGTAGCAAATTATTTTGTCCACTTTCTATAATTACAAAGCAATGCAAGAAATTAGCCCTGCTTTTCTGTAAACTCAGACTATTTGTGTTATGTCTTCTATTTGGAATGCAAGTTTAATATTCCAGACTAGAACACAGAGCTTGAGAGTTCTGTCTTGATAAACTAGATTAATTTACAGAGACTCAGTCTTTGGAAGAATTTTCTACTCCAGAAAAGCATCTTATTGCAGTTTTTAGGTAAAAAGTAAATATCATATGGATATCCTAAGAAGAACAGACCATGCATAGGTTTGTAGAAATTGAAAAAACAGGAAGCCCCCCAGTCTCTGAAATACCTGGTGGATTGTGACTTTTGCTAGAAGTAACAGAAGTTTGTATCTATAATGATGTCCCCTTAACACAGGAGGCACTTTGCGTCGATTAGGTAAAAAGATACTAATTTCTTGCAATGCATTAATTTGCTGAGTGTATTTACATTGCAAGATGAAGGGTTTAGGTGAGTTGTTACCAGAATGTGACAATCTCAAACGAAGGATGATAAGAATGTGTGTGTGAGGTTATTGTGTTCCTCAGTAACAAGTGACCACTAGTTCACAACTACATAGCGCCTACCAAAAGGCGGCCTTTCTCTTGATTTGTCCATAGCTACTCCTTATAGCAAAATCTTAAAAAGAAGGAAAGTCCATTAAAATTTATTTGGTGTACAAATGAAATACAAGAGACGAATTACATTTGAAAAAAGCAGAGTAGTTACAGTCTGCTGCAAATATAAAACCTACTTGCTCAAGATCAAATCTAGCAGAAGAAAAGGATTCAACTTCAGAGGGTCTTTTACCTGTGCCAAATGCTTTCATGACAGCCTCTTCTCCTCCTGCTAAATAACAGCAATAACAATGACAACAAAATCAAGGCAAGTCTGCTGACTGCTCTCAGTACTGTCTGGCACACAGAACAACACAGGTATTTGGGTGCTTACATAGAAAGAGCAAAGTCATGTAGATTCTGGCAAATAAACCCCAGATAATATTTCTCAGTATAAATAATGAGGGTAGTTTAGACAATTTACACCCTGTTCCATATCTATAGAGATGTATTTGCAGATGTAAGATGCGTAACATGTATAGAGCATTAACCAGAATATAATAATTAACAGTAGTTTGCATAAGCAGTCTCAATACCTTGATTACTCCGATTCCTATAACTATTTCAGTGCTTAAAAATAAAGTTAGAACTGTTCTAACTTTTGACAGCTTCCTGAAACAGTGAGAATTGAATATTTGGAGCTTTGTTATAGGTACAAATTGAGCGAGTTCATACTGAAGAAAAAGTTATTCTCAATTCAAATTAAAATTCTTCTGTGACTAAATACACCATCTGAACAACCTAGATTGTGAATGTGAATAAAGTATTTCACTAAATGTTCCTAAAACAGAACCTCATTTAAGTGAGGTAAAATGCAAATTTATTTATTTTTTTTCTGGGTGGGGGCAGGCAGCGGGGAGGAGACAGCAGAATTTAGGACAATTAAGGCCAAATAAGAATCACCTCTTTGCAGATAGGGGAACTTAGATGCATTGCATGTCCATACATTTGAAATTTTGGCACCACAACTCTTGTGGCAATTCCTTCATAACCTGTGCTTTTAACACAAGATTTTTCTTCAGTTGCCCCTTTGTTCTTTAAGGGAGCCACTTTGTCAAAATCATGGACGTAGGCAAAGCATATAACTATTATAATCATACATCATATAGCCACTATATTAATGGCTAAATGAAGGAACAAACAATTATTTCTGCAGAATACAACATTAATATAGAAAATACAAAATTATTGTACCTTGAAGGTCAAGAGATTTGCCCTCTGTAGGAATATATACAAATAAGTCTCACAGAATTCCCCTCTCCTTAACTAGCATTCAATAAGCAGGGATAAAATGTAGTCAGCTAGATTGTATTTCATCTTTTTATCAAAATAATTAGCAAGACCCAATCAGTTATACCCATACAGAAACATTGAAAAGAACAAGTGTTACTGAAATCATAATATGAAAATATGTATCATTAGTACTATATGATCTAGTCCAAAGTTCACAACACTGAGAAAAGTCAATAGTCAAATTATTATCACTATATTTTTTTTTAAGTCTTAAGTACAGCTTTTTGCTGTGAAATGGAGATCTTCTACATAAGATTCAGTAACACCCTCACCACCGAATTCAACGCTTCATTGTTACAAAATTACTTACAGAAACTCATTCTAAACCTGAAACATTGACAATTTCATCTGTTCTGGAGCTGTGATGTACACATGGTAGTTTCTTTTCTGCTCTTGGTTCATTTGGAAAGGCCACAAAAACATTCCAGCTTTGTATTAGAAGTGTTATTGCACTTCTTATTTAATTTCTCACATTTACCCACTGAAAACCTGAAATACTACTTTTTTCCCCTCCCTTGGTATTACTCAGTCATTCCAAAGAAATACATGAATCTCTTAAAAATATTCTCCCTGAAAATTCTGTGATAACCACTGAAGAGCAACAGGCCATCAGCCAGATTTTTATGCAAAAGGAAGGAAAAAAAGAGTAAGCAATTGAAAGTATTTTCATTCCAATACACCTTCTAGAAAACATTTGCCCTTTACCTCCTGTCACCTTCATAGCCGTTGAAATAAATATTTGAGGAAAGACTTTTGTCACAATATTTGGACAGTACTAGTCTGAAGTCTGTTTCAAGCAGTTACAATAGAGCAGATTTCCAGGCTCAGATATTCACATTAGAAAATGTAAGCCTTGGATTTATGAAGAAGCAAAAGCGCTGAGATGTCCCATGACAACTATTCCTGTTCTTGACAAGTCTTCACCCAGATGTGTTGGCGTACTTACTAAAGAATTGGTGTATAATTTCAGCAAATTTAAAATGAATAGTTAAATATATTGGAGTAAAAGTTTTGTAATAAAGTGAACATGGTATGAAAATTATGTTTTAAAGCAGTCCTCCATCACACTGAAACTGAAAGTCCTTATTATTGCATGATAAATTAAGGCAGCTACTGGCAACAGACAGATCAGTGAGCCACAGCTGTATGGCAAATGGTGGTATTTCCAAGTGACGTGAATATTCTCTAGAGACACAATGTGACATTCTAGGCATCTGTTGCCCCTGTACTCTTCCTATGGTGCAGCTAATTATGGCTCCCAGACAGCCACTAGGAAGGATGACATTAAACCCATTAAAAAAACTCAGATGCTTAAAATTAAATTCTTAAGTTCCTTCTTAAAAAAGCCATACCCTGACAAGAACCACACTGGATGAGTGGAAATAGTAATATAAGCATCTAAGTGAACTTCATGAGTTCTGTCAGCTCATCAAAAGTCTCGGCCTTAGCGTCGCAGCAGCATCATTAAGGCATCAGCCAGATTCCAACACAACGGGAATGTAGACACGCCCATTCAGGTCTTGATATTAACGCATTTTTCAGTATCACACCTGTTAGTTGTGCTTCAACCATCAAGCAAGTTTTTTAAAATAGGAAAAATATTTTCTGATTATCCATATGTCTCAACCACACCGACAGTTGAGTTGGCAAGTTACAAACTGGAAGATGAAAGTTATCAGTGACCAAAATCTAAATTATTCTGGAAACATTAATCCAATTTCCTGCCATAGAACAAAACATAAAGTTAACCATAACATGAGAAATAGAAAAACAAGAGGAAAGAAATCAAATTGGGAGAAAGAAGAAATAAGAATATGGATAATGTTTTGTAGACATTACTCACCAAAAATAGAGTTCTGAAGTTGCTCAGATCGCCAAAGAATTCTTCTATGCTTATTGCTTTGGGATCAAAGGTAAAGTATTCTCCCAAATTTTCATACAATTTAGTCATGTTGTTGTGCATATTGGACAATTTTTCATATTGCTCTCGGGCACTCTCAGCAAAGCTGTAAGGTTTTGTTAAGGCAAATGATTCAAATGTAAAACAATCTAACAGTAAAAACAAACAGTAAAGAAAACTCAGTACAAAGGTTAGATCTGGAATATTTGCTAGTGCTGTCCTGCATTCAAATATCACATTTTTATGTAGTAATGCTTACATATCTGCAAGTCCAAATTTCATTAAATGATCTCTTCCCAATGACAAAGATTTGCCATTAATACACTATACTACTGATTTCGTAAAATTTCAATGTATCTTGGACATATTTATTCCAATAAATGATTTTGTCAAATACATTCTGTGAAAAGACATACTGAAAATTCATTTTCTATGAGACTCTGACTGTAATTCCCCACTCTGTTCAAGTGGTATCATGTATCCTGAATCACATACCTAGATTTTATCTGTCAAAGTTGCATTCTGCAGAACTACCATTGACAAAAGTATATAGTATGACATCTTGGCCTTTTGTTACGGGTGTGTCTTTTTGCGGATTCTTTAATGCCTAACAACATAGCTCAACTCGTGCCTCAAGCTTCCTGTACTGGGTAAACGTATTTGGGGCACTGTCTCCTCTTAACTGTGTAATTTCACAGAACTTATAAAAATGGAATATCCACCCACCTGCCCCAGTTAACTGACAAAAAGCTTTGAAAAATTATTAGTAAGAAAAACACCATGGAACAACACAAGTATTTTTTTTCTTTAGGGACTATGGAAGTCTAGAAATGAAATGAGTGATTTCCATCCCAGCAGTCATCATTGGAAGTTGGACATAATCCTTTTAAATAGAAGAATGCAGCACTTTTTTCCCCCATAAAAAAAAAACCAACTATTTTTAGAACAATTCATTTGCAAATATAGGAAGGGAGCAAGCTACTAAGGGAAACACTAGTTTGCCTTGAAGCAAGTAAGGTCAGACTGCTGTTTTCTTCTGTTGTGCCTGTTTATGCCTACAAAGTCACAAATCACTGTAAAAAAAACTAGCTAGTACATGATTAAACCAGTTCTGCTGATACTGAATTGTAGCTGATGAAAGTGTTTGTGCTGTACATATCAAAACCCAAGAATAAAAGACACAAGTTATTCCCTGAACTACAAAAACCATGCAGCCTGGCTCCCTGTGGCTTTTCCTTGTAACGACGCTCTTCCATGCGGATTCTGATTCTTAATACAGCAGAGCTCATGCCTCAACCTTTCTCCATACTCGAGTCTCTAATCTGAGACTTAGTCTAGTATCACATTTCTAATTGCTCGATATCTTTGAGATCTCCATCTCTCTGCAAAATAATAAACAACCTGGAAACTAATTAGGGGAAAGAGACATACAGAGAAATTATATAAACCATTTCTTTTTGAGATTAGACTAAATCCAAAAATGATTCTTCAGATAATAGTCAACAAATTGCAGAATAAAGAAAGAAGTTCAGGGAATAGTCTATTCATGATATTTCCAGAGTGTTTGGATACTGCTGAGTACTTAGAAGGGTATCATTTCACCAGCTACGTGCAAGAGTAACAAGGCTGAAAATATCCTCCACCAGAAAGAGGCCTAACATTTCACTTGGATTTTCCTGCTTTAATTAATGGGAGAGTATGCAAATAATAATTTAAAACTTAGTTTCTAAATTTATGTCGAAAACTATATATAAACTAAATTTTACTCCTAGGAAACTTATTTTCCAGGTAATCCTCTACTCTTCATTAAGGCTTCAGTAGCATAAAAGGAAAGCTGTATTCTTTTGTTAGATTAAAATATTCATTTAGAATGGCAAAAAGAAGGAACCAATAACGTGATGGACTTTAACATACAAATATCAAGATTTTGAAACAGTAATATCTACCTACATAGTTTTATACCAGTGCAAACACAGTAATAATACCTATGTTTGCAGTTTATTGAAAAAGTTTAACTTGCTTGGTTAGAATTTCAAGCTTGGACTGTTGAATCGCTCATCTTAATAGAAGACAAGCTTGGTATAGTTCAATCTTCAATGACATTTAACTACACAAAAGGAAATGAAAGTTTAATGGCAAGAATACATTAAATAGGTAATAATGGCACATTACTGAATTATTGAGCACAGTCTAAAAATTCTAGAAAAACATGAATTGCATTAGAGTCAGCAGGTGACTGTGTTGAACAACTCACCAAAAATATTAGAGAAAAAGAAATATGAAGGTATATAATCCTACAAATTGTATCTGTGTTTCCTTTAAAAACAGCCTCATAGAATATAATATAAAACCAAATTAACATAGTAAAAATGACTGAAAAGTCTGAAATAAAAACAGGAAAAAGCTTTGAACATTCCAGATTTGAAATTAATTCCTTGAGACAAAGCTCCCAGAGTCAAATTTTCCATTCAGGTTGCACATTCAACATGAGAAATAACAACAGTAAGCACTAAAAAGAAAAAGCCAATACTGCTACTGAAACCAGAATATATTTTAAAGTAACTCTGCAGAAACACACTGGATAAATAATAATGTTGAAATTACAGTATAAGCATCAAACTACAAAGAAGAAAGACCATTAACAGGTGTCTTGTAAGACAAAAAACAGTCAGTAAGATGGATATGATGAGCAAGAGAGAGAATACAGTAGTTTATCTATACTTAATTTTGAAGAAAACAAGCCAGTGCTGTAGAGACAGTAGTTTCCAGTCATAAACCATGTCATATTAACAAAGTCACTCTTTGTCACACTCTGTATGCTTCACACAATCATCATACTTATAAAACATTAGTAACTTAAACCAGCACCTAGAAATCTACCTCAGTCGTTGCAAAGACTCAGTCAATGCAGCCATTCCAGAGAAGCGAAGCCGTTGTTGCCTACACTATTTCATAAAAAAACATTGTTGCAAAATCTAAGCTATCAAAACCTTGCATAATAGAAATCCTTAATTCCACCAGTTTTCATTAATACAGATTGGAGCTTTAATGAGTGGTCATTTAAAAACCGTAAACAAAGTTTCATTCTTACTCTACTGAACCAAAACAAAAATCACAGAACTATCAAGTGTAAAGATGCTTGTTCAACTAGGAAAAAATACCTTATTCACAAGGTTGTTTTTTAATTTCTGTCATAAGCATAAGAAAATCTAAACCAAGACTTTACTGCAAAGACTATTATTTGAAAAATTAAAAAAAAAACAAACACCACCAAAAACCCCATTTAGAAACATTTTCCCATCTTCAGTACCATACCTTTCTCCCAAAGTTCCACATAAACCAAGAAAAATGAGTTTGTAAATCTGAATATATGGAGAGTTATTGCTTTAATAAAATTAGGAAATACATCACTGCACCAATTACAGAACAATACCTAACCACCATCTCGACAACTCTTTACCTATAATCCTTACTGAAGTTTTGAAATACTTATTTTAATGGGTACTAGATAAAGGAAAGTTTATGCCCTTTAATTAATTTCCTTTTTTTCATTTTAGTACTACTGCAGATGGCAACTACACAAAATTACCCTGAGATTTTCTAAGTGTAAAGTTTGTATTTTTCAAGTGCTATTGCAGTTTAAAATTTATAGGTGTCTTCCAAAGACACTATTGTATTTCATTGGTTTCAACACATCACCCTGAGGTTAATAAATCAATCAATCACTGGTCAGTAACTGGTACCAAAAAATTAACAATGTATGCTTTACCATGCAATCCAGTAAAATTCTCTGTGCATCATGTCACAAAGAACTCTAAAGAAAATGCAAAAAAAGTAACGAAAGAAAACTGCATGTCTTTTAAACTACAAAGATTCAGGTAAATGCAGAGCATTAACTTCCATTACTCTTACTACTTTATTAACTTTTGCTGCCAAATTGCAGTTATTTACTAATTCTACTCTTTCCTGACTTCGTTGTGTTACGAGATAGGCTGGCAAACTTCCACACTTTTTTTTTTCCCTTTCCTTTTTTTTTTTTTTAGTTTTCCTTTTTTTTTTAAAAAAAAAGGGTTTATGTGTTTGCATTACAGCTGCCAGCTTAAGTTTCCATCCAGTTCTGTAATTGGCTTGATAATGAACACACCAGGAAAGGAAAAAAAAAATGTTTAGATACCCAGATGGATAAGGACTTCTGCAGTGAGAATATTCAGTGTGGTTTCATTATCAGAATACAAGTAAATACTAGTAAGGCTGTATAAAGGCAGTTGTAATCACTGAAAATATCTTTTCTGTAAGTCAACCATTTTTTTTACACTTTGAAATATGACCAGATGACTACAGTTTGCTGGCATCTCAGTGCAAAGCCTAAATTAATTCACTTAATTAAGCAAGCAGTGGATACAAATGTTACCATGACACTATGCTACCACATTATGTGAGAGATAAAGAATCACTAATTACCATCAATAGTAGAATTACATTCTTTATGTCCATATTAGGACCACTACCATGGTACTTCTGTGCTTTCTTCCATGTAAACAGGAGAAAAAAAGATCACAGAAGTCAAGGTTAAAAACTCTGCTGGAGGGAAGTCATTGCTTCTACAATAACATCTGCTATGAACTTACCATCAATATATCAATAACTTAAATTAGAGAGTTAATAAAGTACCTGAACACACAAAAAACTCACTTGCCCAAAGGCAAGACTTATTACTGTCAGCATTTACAAAGAAAAAATAGCCAACACTGACAGCTTGGCATTCATCAACAATAAATATGCCATAGTAAAAAGAACATTGGTAATTTAACTATAATTATAAAAAAATGCACTGATGTTCCAGCAGCTAAGGAGGCCCATCTCCAGGGCATATAAAAATGCTATAGTCACTATAAAAATAGAATTTCAAGGATATTGACCACAAGTCTGAAATAGTAAAACAAGCAGAGCACAGAGTTGATGTCTTTGATATCTCCAGCAGACAAAAGAATGCACTGCAAGACAAAGAGAAGATACCTGCCAGAAAGTCCTTAACGCTTTCCAACAGCATTTCAGAGACTGAATAGAAGTTCTTTTGACACGTCCTTCCAGCTACTGATTACAGGAAGCTGAAAACAAGAGAAAGCATCATTCCATCGGAAAAGTTTTTCATGTAATGCTTGATTCTCAAAAGTTTGTGCTGACAAAAAAAATTCATTTAAGAGGCAGCTGGCATTATGCTACAGATGGATTAACTCCTAATAGACACCAAAAACACAAGGACAAAAGAAAACAAAGATCCACTGGGACTAGAAATGGAAGATGTTCTCATTTATAAATATACTCAACCTAAAGGGAAAGAATCTATGGATTTAGTGTATTATATAAACTGGCACTATAACGAGGAAGTAAAAAATAATCAGCTGGGGATTTTCTAGGAAAAGAAGATTTTGCTTTGGAAAGCAAATTCACCTAAATTTTATTTAAATATCTGATCTACTTGGTTTTCAATTAACTTCAGTTTTACTGAATGTATCAAGGTTTCTTATTCTATTATACACATTGATCCTAATATTCACTACAGACAGAAACTTCTCAAAAGACAGCAGAGCATCATTTAAAAAACAGAAACATGGCTTCATTATAAACCTCCATATGATCTCCTTTAAATTTGTCCACACCAGTCTCTTCAGGTGCATTTCTGTTGGCTTCTGATAATAAATTTTATATGACACATTAGTTTTAGATAAAAATTATAGTAACTCATAGTATATACTTTACAATGGGAAAACTGGTAATCCATTTATTTCCAATGTAAATAACTTTTTTCTTAAAATAATGCAATTTTTAAAACCGTGCAGTGTTTGATAATTTATAAGTGGCAGATTGATTAATCTGCATTGAGGAGAGCAAAATGTCCATCAACTGTATCACTGCGCAATGATAACGCTCTGAGCCTTCATAATTCTACATACAGTGAGGCTGAAAACACATATGTCAATGTGCATTCTTTCATGCTAAATACACAATTTGAAACAACTTATTATCCTGTTAGCTATTCTAAACTCCCAAATACTCATTTACTGTTCTGATAATTGACAAATTCCATCAGAATGCTCTGTGTCTCAGATAATACAGTTTAATTAAAACTGGCTTCTTAAAATTTCTAGGACAAATTATATGTTTAAATGTTTCTCTCCTGCCCTGAGCCGAACTCTGGAATTTACATCAGTACTTAAAGCAGCAGGGGATGCAGATGCACGTCCAAATGTCACCTTATTATTCCAGAGACCCACATACACACTACAACTCTTCAACAGGACAGATAGATCTGGAATATGTGGAACAACTGGCATACCAACAGTAGGTGTTTGGATAAAATCACAACTTCATCATTAATCCACAGCAGAATATATAAATTTTAACAGTACAAAACCAGTCTATTTTCTTTACTGTTTATTCTTCTGTTTTGAAGAAACAGAAGCAAGTTTAACTTCCCATTAACTATCAGTCAGCTCAATCATGTTTCATGTTACTGCAGACACTGGGGGAAAATTAATAAACGTGCTGAAAAACTGCCTATTCAAAAAGCTTGAAAGTAAAATTGTTGGAGCCCAAAATTACGTAGTTGGGGGAGAACTAATTAGGCAGAAAGAAATATGTAAATAATGACACAACAGCTGATATTTGTTTGTATGCCTTCACAGTGTAGTAGATAAAGCATACAACAGTGGGACTGGAAAACATTCGTGACACCACTCATCATAAATGTTGCATTTTACTAATATCAATGGGGGGGATCACCAGATCGGCTTGCAAATTACCTTTACTCATAGGTGGCACTTGACATCCTCAGCAGTAAGAAATTAGCAATAGAAGGAAATTAAGCGTACAGTAGAGCAGGCAAGAAATGAGAAAACAATTAGAAGGCTCTGTTTCCACAAAGCCATCTGCATTTGTACCTAAAGGTATTTTAATGAAAATTCACAACCAAATTCATATTTGGCCTTCTATATTTCTGAGTCTGAATCAAGTGTTGAGTAACCACCAAGCTGAGCTTGGTGACCAGTGGAACAGGTTGTCCAGAGAGGCTGTGGAATTTTGGAGATCTCAAAAGCCATCTGGACATGGTTCCATGAGCCTGCTCTACGCTGAGCATGCGGGTTGGAAAATATGACCTGCAGAGGTCCCTTCCAGACTCCACCATTGTGCGGTTCTGCAAAATCTAAATGAACACGGATTTGGTTACTCTGTTTATACAGAATTTTAACTTCAATATATAACATCTCAAATAATTTCTTTCCCTCTAAGCTAGATATAACGCAACTTCAGTCCGTTAAAAAAAATCCCAAATTTAAAAATAAGTTTCAAACACTGTACTTTACCCAAATACAGCTTTTCTTACTCCAGTCATGCCAAAATTAAATCAGACTATGAGAACTGCTGAAAAGAAACATGAAAAACTGAGAACAAACCATTTACCAGAATCTTCACTATGAACTATAAACACCTAGTTTTAAAATTACCTTGTGGAATAGTTCATTATTTCAACAAATCAAATGGTTATTTAAACTTGGTTTTCAATAAAATGGAATATTCTCATCATCATCAAAATTTTACAACACTAACAATTCAGCTAAAGCAAGTATAAGGACCACATAATTGAGTTTATTTATCTGCGCTGGGTTTGATGTAGCCTCCCTGTCTGCACGGAAGCCAACTCATTGTCTGACTTGACAAAAAAGAACCAAACCCGTGCTTCAAACTCATCCATGAAAATAATGGAAACCCTTGGCATGATCAGCTGAAATGAAAAGCCTAAGGAGATGGCTTGCTTATCTATTGCCATACGCTGTTCCTAGAGCAGAACGAACATGGGTGCACTTATCTCCCATGGGTACACTTATCTACTACTAATGTTAAAGAAATACACGTCAACAAGAACACAAATGTTTTTGTAATTATTTCTGAACAACTACCACTCAGTGTGCAAATTTACTAAAAAAATATTTCAACCATTTCAAAACTCTTGCAAACCATTTCAGAGCGGGATTCTGGATCAAGGAACTGCAAAACTAGGCAAAAAATGTTTAAATAGCTAGAAGAGGAAGTTTGATTCAATAGTGTCATCATCTTTAATAAAGGATGTACCAGCGCTCTTAGTTTCTAATCTCCAAGCTCATTCATAATAGAGCATTCTTTGAACTGAACTGGAGAAACACAAACAGAACTTACTAGCTGCAGACGGAAATTGAGCTTTAATAACAGTAACTCATTTACACTGATAGCTTTATTTTCACCTGCTATCAGTATGTAAACAGATGCTAACAATTTTATCATTCACACTACATACATAATGTATCTCTGTGACTACACAGAAGACAAGACTTGTGGAGCATACACAGATAATTATGAATCACAATTATATACCTAATCTTTTCTTCCTGTTGAAAGCTTTTGCAAGAAATAGAAGTAAAAAAATATTGCAGAAATCTTCATTACAATACAATTCACCTACCCAAATCAGAACTCAAAGAAACCAAGACCCAGAGAAGGAGCCCCATTTTATGTTTACACAAAATCATGTACTTCTGAAGAGCTTTAAAGACTCACTAATAAAACAGCCATAAAAAGCTCTGTGTGAGAATTTCTTTCTCATTACAAAGCAAATTACCTCATCACTCAGCATCGGACAGATTAGCCCAGAAAACACCACCCAGAGAAGAACATTTACTTCTCAGTTACCATACAGGAAAGAGGTCTGTTCCTCTCCCTGGCCTTCATTGCGTTAGTACCTGAAGAAGTCATTAACCATCAGCATTATTCAATACAACTGCACTCACTGTGTACAGACACTGGCTCGGTGTTTGTGTTCTTAATGAAGCACAGATGGATGATAACCAGCTGATAACAATGCTGGCTATGACCTGCTCCTTCTCCCGAAATTGCAGGATCATGCTTACGTTCACATTAATTAAGGTGAGGCTTTCCGACTTGACTCTAAATGGCCATAAAACTTTCATCTTGACAAACACTAGAAAAATCATCAATGTACTCCTAGCTCTAAGCAATCATATCAATTCCTAATTTTCATGCATTCAAACTTCTCAATAATGAAAATATTATTTCCATTGATTCTACATTCACCACTTTACTATGCACAAGAGAAAGCTTACACCAACATCATTTCAACACTCCCTTTTTTATTTATACTTCTGTTAATCAGGACACAAAGATCAGCGCTCATTTCTCTAAAAGTCCCATAGGAACTCTCTAGGCAAAAACTGATCAACAAGGGCCTATTTTATAAAATATTCAGTCAAAGGAACAAAGCTCCACAGGCTGCTTCCTAAATTCGTTTATATTGGAAAAGGCTGCTTGAAGACTTATGATGCCGATTTAGGAATTTCCTGTGGTAGTACAAAGAAGAAAACTTTAAAAGTAAATAAGAGTACTTGGCTTCTCAAACAGAGCCCATAAAAGGCAGCATTTATAAAGCCACAGGCTAGAGAGAAGGGAAGATCTTGTCTATCTTAAATAAAAATACTTTTAAAAAAATTTTCAACTCCAAAATTGGAGTCCATGACAGGACCAGAGGAAATGGTTTGAAGTTGCGGCAGGGAGGTTTAAATTGGATATTAGGAAGAATTACTGTGCTGAGAGTGGTCAGGCACTGGAACAGCCTGCCCAGGGAGGTGGTGGGGTCGCCATCCCTGGAGGTATTTAAGAAAAGTGTAGACATGGCTCTTCAGGGCATGCTCTAGTGCCTGAGATTGTTGGTTTGCTTCTCTTTGTGGGTGGGTGTGGTGGGGTTTTTTTGTTGTTTTGGTTTGGTTTTGGTTTTTTGTTCTTGTTTTTTGTGGTTGGACTCAATGATCCCAAAGGTCCCTTCCAACCAGGAAGATTCTGTGCTTCTGTAATCTCCAAAGTCCATACTCCCATTTTTAACAGAAGACAGAAAGATCAACATGTCTAAAAGCTTTACAGCTCCCAAAAGCTAAACAAACCTTTCATCCTGACAAAAACAAAGCTTTATTTCTACTGATGAAAGTCACCAGAATTCTGCAACTGCATTTGCAAGAACATGCTGAGAGGAAATGAGTTTACTGACACTGCCTGCCAGGTGAAAAACATCCTTTTAAGAGAAAGGCACAATGGCATTCCTGAATGAAAGAGGTGGACTATTTAGCTTCATTGGTTCTGAAAGTTGTGAGAGCTGTTAAAAAATAACGAAAAAAATAAGATTATAGCAGAATGAAATAGATATAGGTACAGATACAACTTCAGAACCAGCGTGTATTGGTTACGTATTACATCATCTTCCCTTCCTGTTCTGAAGCCTTTTTAGACGCACAGCACGAACTTCAAAGTGACAATGGCACAAAGAGGGGACAACTGATGGGTGAGGGGGAACAACAGACACTAAATGACAGAACGGAAGAAAGGCAAAAAGAGTCTTCTAAAGTTACAGAAGAACGTAAAGAATTCTCCAGTTTGCTATTCCAGCTTGGTAACACTTTACAGCTTATTTTCCTGTATTTGTACAAAATTCATAGATCATTGATCAGATGCTTCACAGTCACAGATCACATTTTTCCCTGGAATCCCATATGAAGAAATGTGAAAAGTAGTCACTCCCTGTATAGTTTATGCAGGTGCTTTTCCAGCACCTTTCACAAAAGAAATCATCAAATTCTTAATTCAAATTTGTGATATTTTGGTTTAAAAAAAAAAATTGAAACAATATAAAGAGTGGTACTTGTAGCTAATTCATTTCTTCAGGTGGCAAAAAATTAATTATAATCACTATTCATACATTAATTAGAAAGGAACATAGAAGACATGATAGTCACAAATATATCAAACAGAAAATGTTGCAAGAGTAATGGATTTCTAGTATTACTTCCCTGGAGAACAATTAGATAAAAATCTGTTTAGATGAATAAAAACAAGAAAGAAAACAACTAAAATACAGCTACTACAAACAAAATAATTCTGCAAAATTTGTTTTGCATATAATATTCAAATTAATTAAATGTGACTGTTTCAAATAACACAAAGCATTGACAAATAATGTTCTAACAACAACAACAAAAAAAAAAATCAGTTGTTGATACCTGTTTCACCAAAGCCCCAGTAAGGTAGCCCCTCCTAAAAAATATTATATTAGCTTTGGAACGCACAATGAGACACCTTAAACAACAATTACAGCTTTGTGTGCCCTAAATCTTTCAGAGAAACTGCAGCCACATTCACTTTTTCTTTGATCACGTAGTTTTTCCTCACTTCATCTGGATTTAATTAAGAGAGGTATGTTTGAGCTGTCAATTGTAGCCTGTTTTACCAAGCTTCAGTCAGTAGATCTGTTGGTTACTTCATCTAGAAAAGATTTTTTGGTGAAGTGTGGGGAAGGAAAAGAGAAGCAACTCCTTATATTTCTAGGCTTCCTTTAATGCAGCAGTGTCACAAGTCCTCATTTTTAGCAATCTGAAAAAGTTAAGATCCTATGTGTCAAGAGCCTACATGTTCAAAATCAAGGAAGAAAAGGAACGATTTTACATCACCTGATTTTAAAAAAGCATGGAATAGATTTATTCAAATTGAAATTTGTTTAGTGCAAACAACTGTTGAAGTGTTCACAAATTCAAGCACAGGAGAAAATGAGAGTGAAAGACTACACTCAAAAAATGGGAGTCTCTTTTGCACCTAAATAGTATTTGGAATCCCAGTTGCATACTTAACACCACATATCATACATGATTTGATTAAAACGGCGCATGTCCTTCCCCCTCCAGATATTAATACCAAAAATATGTAACCATAACTTTTTGGGATATTATTTGCTAGGAACAGATCACTGTAGGCACAAAAATAGCCTTGCCCCAAATGAGTGGGATTAAAACAAGAAAAAAAGTCAGGAAATTGAAGTAATCCCTCAAATTTCCCTCCCAGCCAAAATTTCACGTTATTTCTTAAACAAATGTTCTGGTCAGACAGAAAAGCAAAGAGCATAATCACAGGCCAATCAGGATCTGGAATGAAAGTTTCTTGTACTCAGACACACTGCTTTTTTTTTTTTAAAAAAAAAAAAAAAAGGGACACTTTCTTGATGACATTCTTCCCCTCCAAAAAGTTTTTTTTTAATTTCATTGTCTTTTCGGGGGTGGAGAAGGGTAGGAGCACAAAACAGTTCCATCTACATCAACATTTCTAACAAAGCAATGTCTCATGACAGTTTGATTTCAGTATCTAATGCTGCAGCTCCAGGGCTGTAGAGAGCCCACTCTCCCTCTACTTTCAGATTTTAAAACAAGTGTACAGCAATTAGAAAATGGATCTCTAATGAATTATCATTCTAGCAGCGCACAGTTCTTTACTATCTTTTAGTGATCTGGACAACGTGGTTTAATACAAATTTAAGGATGAAAGCACAGTTTCCCTCAGGCAATTAGTCACAATCAAGAAGCCTTTAGATTTCCATGTATTTAAAGTAGATTTTTGTTCATAGACTTTTATTTTTTACAATTTCCTAAACTAGCAGGCTTTTCCTCCTATCTAATTTTTCTTGTGTCTGTGTAGATTACTCTCAAACAATTTTCTCTCAGTAGTTCACCAATTTATAGTCTAAAAATGCATTTCAGCAACCTTTTTATACTTTTCTCCTTTCTTGAATAAAATCCTCTTTCAATCACGTTCAGTAATAGCTTTGAAGCACAATTCTAGGTACAGTCTTCAAGGTGCAGAATAGAACGGAGCTCCCTCATGTGGTGCATCTACATAATCTCAGGGATTAAACAAAAAATCCAACACAAATCTGTAGTCCAGTATCTGGATTTAAACAGATAACCTATAAAACTTTGTGCTATATAATTTACAGAATATATGTTTTTCAGTAAATAAAAAATAGAAAAATAAGCTATTTGAAGTTCTTAATTGCCACACAGCTACCTGTTGCATATCATTATGCCTCACCATTTCTAACATTTCTCAATTTCTTTCTTTATTCATGCTATAATGGAACCTGCAGACACATTCCTGTTCACCAGAATTGCCCTCACATCAGGGCTTTCCTTCTTAACAAGAAATGAAGATCTGAAGTTAGAAATATACTGTCAGTAAGAAAACTGATTATCTGTAACACTATTCTAATTTACAATGTTCCATAGTTCTTGTATTTTCAAATATTTACTTTTTGAAAACTGTACCTTAGTACAGACCAGTTAAAATTCAAAGGATTGTTTTCCAAAGGGATTTGTCATTTCTTTTCCTGATATAGTGGTATGAGAAACATTACACATTAAAACATGACACATTTTTAGATGATTTTTCAAGTTCAATCTAAGTAGTGATTATACCTATATAATCCTCTAGTTATCACCTGGAACATCGTGGGTCTTTTAGTTTGCTTTAGGGAAAATGAATCAAATAGGAGAAAAGGGGAAGGGGAAGGGAAATGCTCTTGGAAAAAAGGTGTTGTGTGTTGAATCTGGCAGAAAGACATTTTGCAGCTGATTTAATTCTTTCTGCAGACACTTGAATGAAAGGTAAACCAAAAAGGGGAGAGAAGAGCCTTTTAAGGAGTAACACTAAGGTAACAAAAAAAAAAGTGTCAACTGACTCTGAAAATAAAGCTGAATTGGGTAAATTGACCAGCCAGGAAGAAAAGTTCTTCAAAAAAAAAGCTTCTAATGGACACAACTGAGTGCATATAAGCACAAAGTTTTAATTTAATTCACAGATTGAATATTTTATGAAAAATTCTACTTTTCATGATGATGCGTTATTAACACTTGTCTTTCATATTTTTTTTGCTCTTTTTGTTTCTCATTTTGCTCTCCTTCCCTCCAAGCCCAGTTACATATCTTTGTGACACCCCCCTCAAACCTGACAGCCCTAATTTCAACTCCATGTAAAACAATTTGCAAACTTGCCTGACTTCCTCGCTGTCCAGTATCTACGCACAGCGTAACAAAACCCCTGAAGTCAACACCATTAAAATGCTATCTCTACAAAGCAAAGAACATATTCTTAGCAAAACTCTAATTAATTAATCTTCTTCCATGAGGGACTGTGAACACACCATCTATACTGCATTTTCAACTGTGTTCGGTTCTTGTATTTTTACCTTACAAAACAGAAGGTAATGTAGAATTTCTCTTACCAAAAAGCTGTATTCTCATGAATGCACATGTCCAACACTGTTTTTCTCAAATATAGTATGACATACTTTTCCAGAGTTATTCTCATGCTATTAAGCCCTGACCCCTGACAATTCTCCCAGGGGTCAGGAGACCTTGTTTTTGCATTTTTTACTGATTCATGATCTGATAATTTAACTGACACCCTCTTTGCCTTTTGTTACAGACTCTTCCTGAAACTTCCTGAATAAAGTGGACTTCAGTCCCTGAAGAGCCTGACTGAACCTTACTCCATTAAATATATTGCTCCTTATCATCATCCTGTGTTTATGCCCTGAAGGCAGTCTGCAGTCCGGTCATGTCTCAAAGCAAATCAACAATTTTCATGTAAGTGGCCAAGCATTGAAACAATGATTCACTAATCTCTCTCTGTTGGCTTATATCATATTTTGCTCATAACAGAATATCTCATGATAAATAATGCAGGCCCGTGTAGAATTCATTCTTCATCAAGGAACATTAAGATATTAAAATACAGGAATATAAAAAAAAAAAAGGTCAGGTATCAAGCAAAAGCATAGCAAAGTATTATTAAAAACCCCTATTAGGACGAAAACAAACATCTGGACTCCTGCCAGATTTGACTTGTTCAATTTAAAGTTTTCCAAGTTGTATTTTACTGAGCAACACACAGACACAATTAACATAAAATATCCCAACATGAAATATCTCAATGGTATCACTGTTATTCCATAGTATGTAATAAAAGCAGACTAACAATTCTTTTGATACATAGTGCACCACAGAGGACAACACAGGATTTCAGTATACCTTGTTGAAAATGTCATACTTTGTGTGATTAAAAAAAGGCCACACAAACCCACCCATATTTATTCCAGAAAGCTTCATTTTGCCTCATTAAAGCTAAGGAAGAGAGGTAGGAAAAAAAGGAGATGGCTTTAGATTTGCAACGTTCACGAAAAAGCTGCTATGCCACATACCCTACAGGAAGCCCTTGGAATTCCACACTGGCTGTTCAACTTTACAGATTTAATGTAGAAGAAGGACTGAGTTTCTTCAACCCCTATTTCTCACCTAACTCTAAGTATCACATTTACTCAGTAGAAATAAAGCAGAGAGCATAAATATGAAGGCTAAAACTGTTCTCAAATCTCCATTCCTCAACCCTCTTCTGTCAAAGAAACAGTTTAAGGAAAATATATTTAGTGTAATACTGTCTCTCAGTAGGAAGACTGGACTTGACCAAGCAGGAAGATACCAAAGGTTGTTTTTATTAAAAGGTTGAACTCATCTTTAATTGGAAAGTCTAATTCTACAAGAGTTGCAGTTTACTAACCACGGATGCTCAAAGCACATTAGTAAGTGAATGAAAATGAAATTTCATTTAAAACGGCTAGTATAAAAAAAACCCTGCATAGTGATTCTAAAATTGTAAAATGTAATACTTCCTTCAACTCCCATAAGGATAGTTACAGTATCACGACAAACTGATTTTTCCACTAATTTAGGAAGTTTATTTGGGAAAACTATTAGAAACACCCCCATTTACAGTATTAAATAACAAACCAACCCCAACTGGTTTTCATTCATGACCAGAAAAGGAGACTCATTATATTAGGACAGTAAAATAATTTGCCTTGTTTCAGTAATGTGTCTTTATAAGTCAACTTTGTACAAAGATTCACAGCTTTTACCAGCTGCATCTTATGGAACACAATGGGAAAATGTGTTGCAGGTCTAAAATATTTACACGTGACAGAAACACTGTATTTAACCTTAGATTAATTCAATGATGTCTGTTCACCTTCACGACAAAAACCTAGTCACAGAAAATGTAGCACCAGTCATGCAAATACTTCAAAGCTATCTAAGTGGGGGATTATTTTTCTTTTCGGGGTGAAAAATGAGGTAAGTGAAAGGATTATTAAGTGCCACAAGGCCATACTGACATTTCTCAGGGGAAATGAAATTGAATAGCAACAGTTATATCATGACTGTCACTGAACAACAGAATCTCCTAAAAATCTTTCTAAAAGGTTTTTTCTCCTAAAAATTTCCTAAAAAAATTTTTAAAAAATAATTTAAAAATTCAGCTTCTGGGGTTGTCTGTGTGTTGAGCGCTGCTGTGCTGCTCAGGATTGAGACCTCCCAAATACATTTCTGATCTTGTGCCTTCTAATTACAATAGGTCTCGGCCATATTTCTGACCTGCTATTTTTGAAACCTATAAAAAGGCCAGTCTGTGCAAGCAGTTCATTGTATATGCTGGGGAGATGCACTCTCTAAAGACTAAGCAAACAGCTTAAGTACACTGAGCTCAACAACATCAAATAACAGTTGTATTTTTTTCCTCAATAGCTTAATAATGTCAATTAAATATACATAACTAAACATTGCTCAAATTGCTTGTAATCTGATTTTGAACTTGGCAGGGTCAGTTCTTCAATAGGATTCAAAATGCTGAGATGCTATAAGCTTGAACAATTAGCAATGCAAAAATGGAGAAAGAAAACAAGGTTTATTCATTGATGCCCTGAATTTTCTAATTTGGATAAGAAAAGCAGATTATATGTATGTACTAATTCTTCCTATCTTCTATCACAGTGCTTTCAGAAGTGGGATTTTCTGCCTGTGCTGATGAAATACGTCAGACCTTCAGATGTACTTCTAAGAATTACAAGCACGATCAGTTTAATCAAGTGTGTCTTGGTTGCTTTAGCATACCCATTTAAATATGATGCGAGTGTTCAGAGATAAAAGGCTTCTAAATGTAACCTCTCATAAAATGATACACTGTTGATTTCCTATTCAAAAGTGCGTTTCAGTGATTCTTTTCTTGCATTTGGGGCAAGACAAAATAATGCAAATTTAGGACATACACATTTGGTGGCTGTCAAACAGCTAAGCTAGTCACCGAAATCTCAAATCTGATACTCAAACCACAAATTTAGCTTTCTTAGAGGTACGTAAGCTTAGTACAGAACATCTTGGATGCAAAATTAAATGTATACCAACCACACTATTATTTTTTTTCCCCCTTTGTTCATCATGTCAATCAACAAGGCAAATTTGAGTAAAAAGACTACAGAGTATGCAGTAGAAGGTAGGAGTTCTTAAGAGCATTTTAATATCTCATTAACAATGAATTCAAAATTGACCCAAGGCTGTAGTGGGGGGGAAAATGGTATTCCTAGTACCTAAATGAACATTATACTTAAAGAAGTTCCTTGCAACATTACCAGCTTCTATCCTTGCAAATGCACTAGGATAACAGAAACCCAGAGGACTTGAACATCAGACAGGAGAAGAAGTTGCTTGCAGTCAAAAGCAGGCCTAAACATTAATTTATACAAGTCAAAAAAAAAAAAAAAAGTCCCACCTTAAGTATAAAATAAATTGTAAAGCAGAAGATGGCCTCAGCTGATCCTCTTAAGATAAATCAAGTAAATCGAAGTTCACAAGAGCTGAGTGAAGCTTAAACTTAGTCAGTTTTTCTACACTGGAAAAAAAAAGGATTTTCAAGCTCCATTGTTTCTAGCCTTTCCTCATTTACAAACAGTATCAATAATATGAATTTAGTGTTATTTGTTCTGGTTTCTCTATAGTAGCAAAGAAGAACTAACATAATTGATGGTTGAAAAGATTAATAAAATTGGTTGACTAAGCATTTAATCAAGTATTAATTTTTTTCTAAGGTAAGACTCAGAGAGAACAGCTGACATTTTGATCTCTTGAACTGGAGTAAATCACTCCTGTTTCATTTCCTTCCACTGAATGAACTCATAAGTCTTTGCAAACAAGACTTTATTCCCTGGTGCTACACATCTGAAGACATGGATTCTGCTGACTGTTCCTTGGAGTTTGTTTCTAACTGTAAGCAGAAGGCTTAGCTTTAAACAAATGCTCAGCACTAAGAGTAACAAAACACCCTGATTACATTTGTATAATGGAACCACAACTAAAAAGAAAAAAACAACCATGCTACATCCAGCAGCTAGGTCTTCCTCTTCATCACAGAACTCAATACTTCATCACTTTCAAACTACAGTAAGTGCTTTTTCACTGCCTTTCTGGACAATGTAGATTTAAGGGAGGAGGAAAAGAGAGGAGGGAGGAACCTCTTTTAGTCAAGAATTGCCCTTTCCAAGGAAAGCCTTTTCCAAATGTCATTTTTTAGATAGCAAGAACAAAAACTTTATAGAAATATTTCAAGAAAAGGCATGTGTATAAAATTGTCTTAAGGATTATACATGACCTAGAATTTAACAAATCATTGAATGGTTCTCTTCTCCAGTTCTTAAAGTGCTGAAAAATGCCTCTACATTTAAAAACACATTGAAATACATTCAGGCAAAAGATGGTTAATTCAAATGTAGGGGTATATACAAAAGTTCCTAGAAGTTTTCCCCTTTTGAGGTGATTTTTGAGAAGCCCCTAGTTAGGAGCAAATTCAGACACTAATGTACATTTCCACGCAGAAATGAAGGCATCAGTGCGTTTCAAACTGCCTGAAAAACAAAAACATGCTTTCCTAAAAATGACATCTCAAAACACTTGAAGTGAATTATTTTTCCGTAACAAGCTGGAAGGAAATCCCAAGTGTTAACAGACAAGAAAAGTGTTAATGCCATTAACATTCTTTCAGCACTCCATGTCAGTGTGTAAACGATGTCCTGCTGCTCAGTCACTCAGAGGAAAAAAGCCTCACAGCATTTTCCAGATGCTGACATTCTGATTCAGAGTATATTTGTTTCTTCCCTCGTGATGTGCTGTAAGAGATTCTGCAGTACAGCACTTCCTATGAGAGAATTAGCAGTTGATGTTTAGTGCGTATTATCTAACATTCTTGGTGCATAGAAGTCACACACACACTTAAATTAGGCCTCTCCCCAGATCATTTCACTGCCACTGAAGTACATCAAGTAAGGAACTAGTAAAACTCATTTAGTTGTGAGTCAATAGTCATTATTGGATAGAACTATGAGCATAAATACATATCAAGCGAGAGTATATGCCTTTCAAGGTGGCAGCTTTTTATTTCATGAAAAGAATTCTTTTTTGATAAATGCTGTTCCTTTCTGAAAATTAAAATTAGTTCACAAATCACTGTCGTTCCATTTAATAAGATGAATACACACAGCTTTGAATTATTTTTTTAATCTGCAGTAATTTTTGTTCTTTCATTAACGGTTCCCTTAATTTTGCAATTCTTTAAAAATAAGCTTTTAGTTCTTCAACTGTATGCAATCAGCTAGAAAAACCAAGAGGCACCATTTATTGCTCTGGTAGACAAAAGATTTTAACAAGATTAGGCGTGTTTCTGTCTCTTACTAAGGTAAATGATACACCCGAAAACCAGAAAAGCTACCAAAAAAAAAAAAAAAATCTTCATTTAGGGAAAAAACTAGTACACCTAGGATACGTTATATAAATAATGTAAAATTGCTTATATATAATTGCTTAAAAGCACAACAGCAAGCAGCCAGTGTCTCTAAGCAGGCGGGTAACAAAAAGAATGAACCCAGTGGCCGATGACCCAGCAGTGCCCTCCTGCCCCCAGCTCCACCACTGCCCCTTCCCCTCCCAACAAAGCACCTGCCTCACTTCCAGGGGACTAAATCTTTGGCACTGGGGGAGACAGGGTGCACATGTTGGGAAAGGGGAAGAAGTAGTATTTATTATTTATGTATCTATAGTTCTAAGTCAAGGTTAATTAATAAGTTAACTCTGTACAACTTGCCATTACTCCCTCTGAAATAGCTTTTCATTCTCATCTTAAAATTCAACAACATTTAAAGTTAAACCCCATTAAACTGAGTATCTTCCTCAGTCCCCAACTAGACACTCGTGCTTCAACGTCACTAAAAACAAAACAGCAAGTAAGTATAAAATTCAGAGTTTTCCATTAAAAAAAAAAAAATCTTCAATTAGACACACACAAACACTGAAATAAAACAAAGAGTGGAAGCCAGATTTGTCATAGCTGTAATTACTGTTCTGAACTGTTGAATCAGAGTCCCCAGTGGTGCATGAAGCTCGGCTAATTATAAAAGAAACCTCTCGCATTTAAAGTTAAAGTATTTACAATTTGCCCTTCACGTAAAGTACAACTCTAGCCATGGATCAGATCATGAAAAATTCCTCTCAAGAATGACACGTAAATTACATAATACAGCATGAAATTCATGGAAAGAATATTGTAATCTCTCTTGGGTTTGGTTCGGTTTGTTGGTATGGGTTTTACTTACCCATACTATATTTCACTTTCTGCTATCACACAGCTGTAATCCTCAGTTTGAAATCAACTCACTCTGGTGGCCAACCATACAGGTCAGCTTCCCAGTCCCAAAGACTTCTGAGACTGCTGTGAGCATTCCTTAAAACTTAAGCAATTAAATACTTACAGAAAAGCCCAATATAAGACATCCTAGAACTCTCTACTGAGAGCTGATTTACGTTCAGACATCTCAATTTTCTGAAACACTCAAGCAGTCAGAGAAATGTTCAGCCTGAAATTCTTTAACTTTCTAATCTCAGTACGTGCTATCAACAACAATTTTTCAATGAGCTGACAGAAGCAAAGAAATACAGAGTGAAGACTAAGATATCATTTCCCCCCCACCCAACAGTTATTCTTCAATCTAAAAAACAATACGAGAGTGCAGAAAATTTAAAAATATTGCATGATAAGCAGAAACAAATTTGATCAGTTGACATAACTGGAGATGACTTCCTAAAAAAGAAAACCTCCATTTATCAGGTCATCTATTAATTATGAAAACATAAATCCTTAGGCAGAATCAGTTCATTTCTTACAGTCTTATCTATTCTGTCAAGTCAACCAAATTCACTAGCATGATAAAAGCTGTCAGGCGTCTACAGTCCTCGGTGCCTGTTTTAATTACCAGGAATTGGTAATCTGGCTCTGACATCAATGTACGTGTGCCAAAGGAAGGCCGCTCAGGAGACTTTCAGCAATTACTTTTCAAAATTTCATAGGATCCTCCTATTTTTGCTAATACAAAAGGGCATTACTACATTAAGAACAAAGAACAAAACACTCTTGCATTGCCAGATGATCCTTCTTCTTTAAGAAATTCAGGTGATAAACTGCAGGAAAAGGTAAACATTACCTACTTGGCTCTTTTTGCTAACCGAATCACTTGAGTGATGCAAGTCATTTTTCTAAGTACTGTAAATACATAGGTAGCAAACCAACAAATGGTAAAGCATTGACTCAACACAACTGAAAACTAATGTATATAACCTGTAAAACAGAGCTGTCAAGCTTAACAAGAAAATATGGCTGCAAAAGGAGCATTTCAATATGTTGGTTTGATTTATGAACAGAAGTGGGGCTTCTTAAAAGAATTCAGCTTACGGACACGCTGAGAAACAAAGGCAATATTCTAAGATTTTCTTATGTGAAGGTATCACAGGAAAATAATAAGCGCTTTTTTTTGTTTGTTTAATAGGGAACTGATAAATGTGATTACTAGCAAGTCTCCTAACCTTGCAAATAAGAGAAGGTGAAAGAGAATATTTAAGTAACAAGAAACAATTTTCCACTTAGTCATGAGTTGTCTCACTTAAGCTACTTTTCTGCAGCCTTGTCAGGAATGTAAATAAATCCATATGGGGAAGATACTTAATATCTTCTTGTGAATTTCTGTCACTGAATCCATTCAGATGGTTAATCCAGCTAAAACTTACTTTCCAAATACACAGTAGTTAAGAGAACCTCTTCGTTACATTCACCTACTACGTGTGATGAGCAGCTAAAAAATGGCTCTAGACATCAATCCCGTCTTGTTGATTTTGTGGGGTTTTTTCCTCCTTTGAAAAACCCAGGAACCCGTGACTTCTGTCTGTTCACAGTAAGAACGAACAGATGTCCCAACCTATCTGAGCTTCTATAAATGCCCGATGTGCCTTGGACTTACAGACTATGCGTGGCCATGTACCATATTCCAAATACTTCCACATTGACAGAAATGGGGTTTGTGCAAAATACAACCTGTAAACTTCTTCTAAGAAGAAAATGACTTCTGCTTAGTCTTTCTCACAGTTTTGTGAGCTTGCTGCCTCTACGGTATACCTTACTTGGTACTTTATACTTTTGAGCCAAAGTAAAGCTGGATATATGAAAATTTTGGAGGGAAACGGGCTAGACAAACATCATTTGGTATTCTCCCACAGCTTTTGTTTGCTAGTGCTTAAAGAACCTACAGTCCCTACCCCTACAGAAATAAAAGAGCAAATCAGTTTGAGTACAAAACATGTAAATGCTTTTTCTCTAAAATTATCTGTCATAAATAAATAAAACTATTAACAAAATTCTTACTCTCCCTTTCAAAAAACAATATATCTGAAGCTAAAATAATTAATATTCCCCTGCTGATAGTTCTCTGGATTGAAATGATTCAACGATTATCATTAAATAACATTCTTAAGGCAAAAAAAAACATACTACTACTTTTATGACCACCTACTGTAACTACTTATTTCAAGTAAGGTATCTGGTTTCCTCCCTTGAAAGCCTGACTATAAATGCTTTAAGCTATACTCAGTGATATATCTTCTTACTTTCAGCACGTTCTGTTCTGCTTTACTCTGTGCTAGAATAAAAGCAAGGAAGAAGAGACTTCAAACTTATTTGCAAGTGTTGTATATACTTAACCAGACGATCAAAGCGCTCAGATCACCAACGAAGACATGCAAAAAGGATATGCTCATCTTTTCTACGAACTTATCATGTTCATCTTGGGTTTTAGGGAAATTCTCAATGTCATTTTCTAGGCGCTGGATCTGATGGTTCATTGAATCAAGGTTGCTCTTCAGAGTCTGGGCTGAAACTAAGAAAAAAAAAATAACAATGAGTAAAAGGTTTCCAAATTCCAGAAAGGGAATCAGAAGGGGAAAAAACAATGTCAGTATGAATAGTCTTGAGAAGAGTATTTCCATGAAGTAGACACACATTTTTCTGAATTACTGCTCATAAAAATCCCACTTCTCATAAAAATTAAGTGAAAATATCTAATGTGATATACCAAATCATCATATTTTATGTTGAAATGTCACCACTTAATTCTACTATTAGTTCAAATTATTCAATTTCTATTTAAATTTATTGGTAAAAATTCTAATATTTCATTCTTTTAAATCTAATTCGAAGATTAAAAAGTAACTAAGGTTCAAAGAGATTTTACCTTATTAATGCATGTACTTGGTTAAATGAATGATCTTATTAATGCATGTACTCAGTTACAGAAGTTATTTAAGGAATAGACATGGAGAAGAGATCAAATATTTTTCTTTTATTGAAATTAAACCAGTTTCTAGAAAACAACTTCTGTGAAACCCTCTGTTAACATCAAAGATAGATCTGAATAAAAAAAAGCTACTGATAATTGAAAAGTAGTAAAGGACTCGCAGTCCAGAACCCAGAAAAAAAAAAAAGACACAAGAGAGGCTACTCTAAAGAAAAATTCTGCCATATGCTATTCTAATGTAAACCACTATTTCTGTCATTTGTCATTAAACAACCACTAACTGATATATCATGAGAGAAATCTCCATGGGGAACCTTAACATCAAGATTTGGAAGGTGAAGCAATACCACAACACAGAAATTCCAGAACTAGATGAACAGTGAGAGTGTCTGCAGAGAAGTCCCTGGTCAAATTGTAATATTTAAACAAACTGAACCCATGATACTGAGTTTTACGACATAATCCATGAAGTCCACTTCTCATTCTCATTTTTATCATAAACAGCAGTTTGAAAAGCACTTCCTGTCAATTTGAAGATGCATTTTAGAACAAAATTCTATCTTCAGTTCTTTGTGTCCTCTTGTATAGTTTACCAATACATGCTCTCAGGCACAAGTAGACAATCTCAGCAGCACCCTTCCCAAAGAGCACTCTAACACTGGCACCATTTCTCCTCCTTCCTCTAAAACGAATGCAGAATATTTCAAGTATACTCTTTTTCAGAGGCAATATAAACGCTGCAAACTACTGAATCTTTAATGACAGTGGATATAATGCCAGTCAGTTCTTAAAAAGACAGTGCCACAAACAACTTTTGATATGTGGAATCAGAGGTGAGAGCATCCAGCACATTATCTACTCTTCAGTAACTGGCCAAATCAATGCTCTGTGTTGACTGCAGGCAGCTGCTCTACAAAGCAAACATTGTAGATTTGTATCCCAGCGAACCCAAGGTTTCTTTGCATAGTCAAGACAAGGACACAAATTTTTGGGTTTTTTTACAGGTATTTCCGCTTTTTATTACTTTTTGATGGTGAGCCATTTTTCCAAAAAGCTGCATAGAGTTTTTTCAAAACAATGGTTTATTTTCCTATTTCCTTGTAATTTAAAAAGCAGGGCTGTGACTATGTCAAATTAAACAGTAGCAGGAATTTGATTTCAGATGGCTTGAAAAGCAGTATATGGGAAATAAAAATCCTGCAAATACGGAAGCTGTTCCCAGAACAAAATTAATTCTACACTCTTTGTAAGCAACGATTCGTATCAGCCGTAACACCACTGATTCAACTTTTCACAAGCACATTCAAACACATAAGGTGCCAATACAGCTGTCTTTATCACAGACATAATCTTGATTTTATTTTCAATTTTATCTATTTTATACTGGGTACCAAAGGAACTACTAGTCATATAATGTTAAAATTATAGTGAAACACCTTTTTAAGCTTAACTGAACTGGGGGAAAAATAAAGAAGTCTATACAGACCACAGCATCCTTGAAGCTATTATCTTAACATTCGAAAATTAACCTTGAACTCAACCACTAAGCAGTCGGAACAGTTCTGCAGGTTATGGCTGCGTTAGTTTAATCATTTGCTATTATTGTCAGAAAAGGAGCACACACTTTTGCTTGAGCTGAAGAACTTCAATTACTATAATATTTTTATAGGCTATTATGCAGTTGGATAGGGAGACAAACAGCACTGGAGTAAAATGCTAGAACTGAAAAATAAATTAGGAAGATGCAAATGGTAATTTTGTTGGTAAAAATAGCAGCTGGCAAGTAAATAAGCAACATAACAGATAAAGTTTAACCGTTTTCAGCAATTTGAAAATATTCAAATGCAGGACCACTTAGCAAGAGTAGTAGTTTATTTTTGTCTGAAATTTTAAAGTGCAAAGAAATTCAGCAAGCAATGACAAATAAGACGTCTTCGACTCTGTGATTAAAAAGGGAGAAAAAGCATTTTCATTAACTCTGTTTTATAAAACTAAGTTCAGAAAACAGTTTAGATTAGGTGCACACTGATTTTGAAAGTACGAGGGAACTCTATCCAAGCAAGGAGGCTGCACTCAAAAGCTGCGCTTCCCATAACTAACTTCTCTATACACTGAATTATCAAAAAGTATTGTATAATGTTCATTTTTGCATACATTTTTTTTTGGCTAGCCCAAGCAAATGTACAAGTTTCTGCTCAATCAATTTATGAAGCTGCTGTTCTGCAAGACAAGCTTAAAAAGACTACATAACCGAAAACATATATATAGACTATAATAAAATATCTGCATTTCCGCCTATAAAACTGTTTTATTAGAGATTTACTACTTCGCTAATGTGAAGAGGAGGCAACATGAATACCTTTTACTCTTTCAGGGAAAATAATGTGAATTTCTTAGAAGTCTTGCAAGGTTTTAATTTATGGAAGCATAAACTCTACATGCAGCAAAATGCCGTTTCTCTGAAACCATTCCATAAACCCATGTACTAAAAAGACTCTGTCACTACACTCCTCAAAGCTGGTGATTGCAAGACAAAGGCTTGTTCACCTTCAATTTGCCCATCATTCAACACGAAAATTAGGCATCCTAATGGAACTAGTCTAAAAATCTACCTGAAAGGTAGCAGTTGGTCTTCAGTGGCACACAAGCACTGTTAAGAACCATTACTGGGGAAGCTTCTCTGGAGCAGTAATGACAAAACTATTCCATTTATGTTGCAGCAAGAGAACACAACCAAGTAAATCCAGCACTCAAACATCCGATTTCAAGATAGGAACAATGAGGCAAACACTCGAACACAGGAAAAAAAACCATCATCAACAGCAGCCAGAAAAAACCTCCATAACCCCTCCACACGCTAGAAAGAGCCATCCCCAAAAAAGGGAAGCAGCCTACAAGAAGTCTGGACATTGCCCTGTATTAGCAGCAAAGATAAAATATTTGCCAATTTGCCACGCTTCAAAAGTAAAACAAATCAACAGGAATAAAAAATCTACCTCACCACCCTCACAGCTTTCTAGCAATATTGAAATCCCCATCCATAGTGGAAAGGCAAGCATTTAAAAAATGGGAAAATTTTAGAAATCAAAAGAAAGTTAAATTTGCTGACATGGGAAGTAGTGGAGGCAGTTGGCAGAAACAAGTTTAGAAAAGGACTACTTAGATTTATATATAACAGGTCCATAAACTGGTATCAGAAGGAATCAATCGGTAGGGGTGTAACACTTAATATGTCTCTGAGAACATGTGTGGCTGGTGGAGAAAACAGATGGGAGAGAGGGCAGTGCCCTCCCTAAAACCACTGGGCAGAGCATCAGGCTGGGTGCACCACTGGGCCCTCAGTACATCCTTATGCCTCAAGTTAAAATCCACATAAACTCCAAAACCTACGTATGGACTCATCTTCAAGGCCAAAGAGAGGACAAAAAGGCAGCGAGAGATATCAATCTGTACCAAACTGGCCCTTATGTAGCACTAAGAAAAGACTCACTTGTGGAGAGCACCTCCAACTCTAAGATGGAAAGAAATACATCTTTAACATGTGTACCTCAAACCACTAGAATAAAAGGATTTGAGACAGAGGAAAAATCCATCTCCAGAAATTAAACATGTACGTCTCAACTAACAAAAGCTTTATCACACAAACTTACTATTAACATATAGAATTAATATAAGCAAGGTGAAGATAAAGTTATGCTTATTAATATATTATCAGATTCTTTTTTTAATGTCAGTGGAAAACTAATACAAGCACCAAGATTTATCAATATTCTCTTTGCACAAATACTGAATGAAGCTCAGTTAATCATGCATCATTAAATCTATGAGTTATTAAAAGATTACTTTGTATATTATTATTTATTTGTAATAGAAATCCAGTCATTGAGGCAAAGACACAATGTCATTTTGACATGAAAGGTGATAATTTTTTTTCTTCACTGTTTCCCCTATATTAATTCCTCCTCTCTAAAAAACAAACAAACAAAAAAATCCCATCCACTGATTTTGCAGAAAGCAGTGGCACAGACTGCACACGAAGGAAGGCTTAGTGGATGTCTGGTAGACCACTTTAGTCCTAGAAAAATGCTCCAAGCAGTTAATCCCATGTTAATGTCAAATGCTAGCTAGTCTCCACAGTCAAGCTAAGCATTTTATATTTACAGTAATACAGTAATAGTGCCACAGGACAGACTAATCCTTTCTGAAATAAGATTGCGTCAGACAGAGTCCTCCACTATAACAAGGGGTGAAATAATACATCTAGATTAGGTGCAGTGTCTCTTGCATAATAAATGCAAAGGGTCTCTGATCACGATGCAAAACAGGGATGGCCATCTCCTCATTTAGTGAAAACTCAAAAGTGAGAGCCAGCAATGTAAATGACTTCAGTAAGCAAGGGCAAGTCTATATGAAGCAAATGAACAGTGGATTTGCAAGTCTAGACGGTATTTGTGCCATAACTACATTCCCAGCATACTAATGATTATTTATTTCTTACTGCCTGAGGGCAGACAGAAGTAGTCTTCACAAACGTCTGAAAAACAGTTTGAGGGGAAATAGGTGAGGCAAATCCATAATCTCCAGGAATTACAATCATTGATTCCTCAATTCATACCACTAAGTAAGTTTATATTTATTAAGAGAATAAACGTTCTGGTGGAGTTAGGTGAACAGTGGAGCTACAGCCTGCTTGAGGAGCCTGAGTACCACAGCATGTGCGCTCATGCGCTTGTGTGTATCTCAGTATGCCTGTATATTACACATCTGTGTGTATATGTACATATACTGTGATAATTCTCTCACAAGTGTACATATGTATACATTTATACACCTATTTTTTGTGTGATACAGGTTTACCATGCTATGTATATGTCTCACAGGCACGCAATTATATGTACATGCATTTATATGTGTGTATACAAACACACCCACTCATATATACCTCTACCTTTGCTATATACTACACCATACCTGTACCACACAAAACAACCCATACTTGATGCTTTATGGCTGAAGAGCTTCCGGACTAGAAAGCAGTACAGCTCCCTTAACATGTTATTTCTCAAGTAATTTACAAGTCACTATTCATATTAGAAATGTTTACTAACACAGCTATGCTGTCTGCAGGATACAAGCTGTGGTCAATCATGCTGTCACACTTCGATATACAGATAAACCGTTGTGCTACAAAGGTAAAACCAGCATTAGAAGAATGATTCTGAAAAGCATGGTACAGATATGCCTGTGGTCAGAACTCCTCCTCAAGGGACAGGGAGGGCGGAAAAATGTGTAGATACCACCTTGCATTGTTTCCTTTGTCAAAAACTAGTTGTTCATCCATGTTAGAGTGACAGACCTAGAACAAACTTCAACAGTAAAAATAACTCTCTATTGAAATATTTTTCCCAGGATTGACACTGAACTTAATCATTAGAAGTTCTAAAGAGGAAACTAAATAAACACTCAAGACAGGTGGGGTCAGACAAATTTAAGATTACATCCAACTAAGCCTACTAATGATAACAAGCAAACACTCCTCTTTCCAGATCAATGCCATGTGTTTTTTACAGAACTTAGGCAGAAGTAAAAAAGAAGTATTGAAAATTACATTCTTAAGCCAACAGTGTCTAGAGTTCAAAGCATAACCCCAAATATGGCAAAAGAAATTATTATTAATTTCATAAGCTCAAAAGAAAAGTTAGAAATTCTTAAGACTGGAGATTTAAACACCTTGAGATCAAAGCAAAAAAACCTGGAGAATATTATAACTAGCTAAGGCACATCACCATCCTCTGCTTCCAAAAAAGGGTATGTTTTCTGACTCTCAAGAGTCAATACATCATGCATATTACACTTTTCTTCTTGTAAAACTTCCACGGTTGGTTTTTTTTTTTCCCTGAATCTTTTAAAGTTTAGGAAAAATAGCATTCTGCCCAAATGGTAATGCTTTGTTTATATATTATGACAACGTACTGTAAATGAAAACATGTAATTAGAAAAAGCTTTCAAATAGATTTTTAACAGATACATTTCACACATAGATGTGCATTTGTACTTCTGATTTGCATGCTAAGATTTCATTCACTAGCAGAGTCTCTGCATTTTGGTTGCCTTATCGCAACATTGATATAGAATGGGGAAGGCAGGCAATGACACAGCTATGCTTTATCATTTCAGACTTCTACGGTAAAATTGTTATCTTAGTTAACCAAAGATAAAGCAATTGTGCATCGATTCTGTTGTTCTGTCCATTTGGAAGCAGAGATGAACTGCAATTTTAAGATAAAGGCACCATGTAACAAGTCCAGCCCCAGGTAGCTCTTGGTTTTAGACTGAACCTCTCATTAAACTCTAAGACACTAATTAGCTGGCAGTCTGAGATGATGTTTAATGAGGCATGTATGTGCAGAAGCTTTAGATTGCAAGATTGTTCTCCATCTAAAGAGAGATGCTCCTTCAGAGCAAAAAAGGGTTCCCATCTCAACTGTGATCAAGACCTAAAATCACCACAACAGAAATGTTTACAAAAGTATATGACATATGTCTTATCAAAGAAAGAAAACAGATAGATCTGATATAATTTAAGAAAACAATGGCAGATTTTAAACACACATCTGGAAAAACCTATACAAGAAGAAGCTAAAACATTATTAAACACAAACTTTGGGTACAAACTATGAACAGATTTTCAAGCTTCTCAGAAAAACAATAACAGCTATCTGAAGTGAGGAAATGTAATTTGAATATTACACGCACTGAAGTGCAAATGCCATTAACAGGCTTGCCTTGACAAGTGAGATAGTGGGAAAAAAAAACCCCATTGCCTGTTAGCCTAAAATCAGAAACGTCACGAGCAGCACGTCTTCCTTTTCTCCGCTGGAGCTGAGGAAATGACAAACACTGCTCAGTCCTGAGACACTCTCTATATCCACAGAAAAACAAGACATTTCTGTGGGCAGCTTATATTTAATATCAATGTACGTACAAACTGTACTCTAGTGTAGGGAATGAATCTGCTTGTCTCAGTTCCAGCAATTATGTGCCTTTGTACATGTTAAAAATAAAAGAGTAATTCTGATGCACATAACACAACTTATTAAGACATTAAGAATCAATTATAAACGGACAAAGAGTACATTATGAGCCCAAAATGCATTACCACTATCACTGTCTACAGAAGCCAGTAAAACTCCTTTCCAAAGCACAGGACAGTACAAAGTCATCTAAGTGATATATTGGAACATGAAAACCCTTCCTTTCTTTGGCCAGCTAATATTATCCAACTCATTACTGACTCAAAATTTTTTACTTCTTAAGGACAAATTAATTGGCAGAAAAAGACAAGTCTTCTGAAAAAGAAAAAACTCTGAGCCTATAAGATTCCTTCTGCTTGAATCCTGACAAGTGTTATGCTTATATTTGTGACATGCATAAATTCTGTGTGTGCCAACTTCCTCCTTTCTCTCAACTTCTCTGTCAACATCAGCCTTTTCACCAAACTTTTCCGGTTTGCCTCACTATGAGTAAACTGTAAGCAACAGTACATTGCAGACTGTAACCTTTATGAGTTGAATGTGAATTGACTTTTCATACTACAAATAAAAATCTTTTAGAAAACAGATGCCCCAATTTCAGAAACGTAACCAGAAGTATTACAAGTATCAGTGAGAACAGCACTGTGTTTGGTAGCATTCTCCATATGACCATATGGATATCTCCAGAGCACTCCAGAAACTCACCTTACTTTGATGTTAATTTGATTACGAATGTCTTTCAAGATATCAAAAGTTGAGTTAATTTTGAAAACAGAGCTTATAATCACAAAATCAGTATCTATTAAATAAGCATACTGAAGCAAAACTTCCTGGGAAAGATAAAAGGCAAATTTTAAGTGAGGCAAAGGGAAGAAGCAACTGAACAAAACACGTTCTATTCATAGCATCAAGATTTGGAAGCATTAACTGAAGACATTAAATTCTGCTATGTTTATTTCAAAAGCCTGTATATTGTACTGTCACTACTTCTCCATAGTCCAGCTTCGCTTGGTTTGCACATGGAACTGATAGATACATGCTGTAATTCACTGTGAAGCAGCTCTGGCACACTATTCAGTGGTGCACGTGTTCAAAAAATGGCAGAAAGTAAGGAATACAAAGGAAGAGAAGGAGCAAAGCTTTTGTAATACAACCTATCGGTTGTTACTAAACACTCACTGGAGAAGATATTGAACAACTTCACCCAACAGACTTCCCTTCAGGCTCTTGACTTGGAACAGAAGTTTGGTCTTTGCCCGTACCTGAGGTGCAAGCCGTGCTTCCAGAGATCTAACAACCCTTCTTGCATCAATGAAAGCATAAATTCAAGAACAGATAAGGACGAAAAGAAAGAAGTGTGTGCTGCTTTTTAGCTGTCACTCTCCCTAGCAGCTTATATTAAGGAATTCTAAATGGATTACATAATTTGAGAAGTCGTTTAAAGCAGTCTTCAAATTTGAATTGGCTTAACTACAGCCAGAAATTCTTAAATGGTTTAATTTCTGTAATAAGAAACAGCCCATGAGAGTAATTGGGACTATTCTTTAGTTTTGCCCTTCATATTTATGCTTCAGGGAGAGAATAAAATAACTTTGTTTAATGTAGAATCCAAATTGTAGCTTCAAAATTCAGAACTACAACTTTTTGCATACCATTTATTACACATTAGAAGATAGCAACTAAATGAATCCCCAGAATCTTCACAGATTGGGAAAATTTAGTAAACAGTTTTGCAGAGTGAAAGCCAATCTAGAATCCTGCTGAGTGTCCAACAGGATCTCTTTCAGAAATTGCACCTTGGAACTATAGCATAAAAAAGATCTGTGAAGTCCCTGCTTCACTGTCTTCCTTGCTGATGCTGTCAATGAAGGAGAACAAGTCTGTCAAAAAGCTTTTAATGAGATGATGCATAAGTTACCATCGATGCGGTGATGCTATTTGCAAATGCATGAGTGTTACTAGAGAAAAAGTCTTCTAGTATTTGAGTTACCCAACTGGGTATTTACTACATTCAGAAAAACACATTGAGAGAGTTTATGACATTTCAATATTGCGGTTTATGTGAATTAAAGAATGATAGAAGTCACTATACAGTGCAAGATTGACTTTTGATTATGATGCAAAATGCCAACTTCAGATTCAATTCTGGAGAGAAAAGTCACAGATGCAGGCATTAAATTTCTCACGCCAGAAGGCATTGTCTATTTTATATCCACTAATATGCCAGATTGGGCAAAATCTGTTTCAGCAATTTAAACTGCACTAGGTGGAAAATACTGCAGATCTTTTGTAAAAACACAGTTTCTTCTACTGCAACGAACTATAAAACTTTGTTTGACAGAAAAATGACGACTACTAATGAGTATGTTTTAAATTGCTACACTTTAAAGCAACAATGCTTTAAACTGTTTTCCCCACTCTAAAATTATAGTATTAAATCAGTGAAGTAAAGTACCTGTACAGAACTTAGACATTAATATTTTCTTATGGTACTTGTAATAATATATTAAGTATATACATATTTGCATTCCACAGTGCTTCTGATTGCTAGTGTTCTTTCTAGAAAGATGCCTCAACCATCAGAACCATATGCTTGCAAATTAAAGAAATAAATTTTTTTTCTCAACATGAGTGAGAAATCTGTGCTCCTGTTACCAGTACTTTTTCGTCTACTACACGGACATAACTCAGCTCCCCCAAGGCATCTTTCCCTTAGTTTTACTCAGAATGCTCCATGTTTCTTTTAACAATACTTTAAAAGAATCATTAGGTGGCATACCTTTATATCATGCACATAATTCTGTATCTTAAGAACTGGAAAAAACCCTCATTATCTCTTAAAGAGCCTGTATTATCTATACTGTATTCACAGTTAAGCTTGGCCCTTTGCTTGGAGTTCAGCTGTTCTTGGAGTTCTCCAGAACTGCTCAGCCAACCCCAAAGCCCATACTCTGTCTATACACATGAGGGATCACTAACTGGTGGCAGCATGTCAGGAGAACATACAGAATGGGCAATGAACAACCACAGGTAACAGCATTCTATATCCAACTGTTTTGAAGCAAACACCAGTGGGATGACACAAGGGCACACAACTCCATGACTCTACACAGCCCAGTAACTCCCACTCTTGGCAGAAGAGGCAAGCAGGTAACATAAGTCTGTCAAGAACTGCTAAACTTAGGAGGGTTGGACACAATGAGCAACTGATAAAGATATGTTTATGTTTTATTTTAAACAGAAGCACAGTGTTTAAACCATGAACTGTGATTTATAACTGTTGCTCTTTTAAAATCTGAAATTAAGTTGTTATTATAAAACACATGGCTAATGTTCCCACTCTTAGTTTTGTGGGCTACATATTTCTTGTTTATGATTCCTGGGAGGCTTGACACTCCAAGGAGTTTCTAGTTAAAAAAAATACATCTTTTCTAAGGAATTCCAAATTATACTTCTAACAACATGACTTTGTCTAGAAATCCCAAGCTTGTTACCGGATTTTAGGAAGGTGCCTCTTGTTTTTGTTTTGAAGTTTTCTGTTCCCCACAGAAAGGGATGGGAATTTGTCAGGTATTTAATAAAATGCCAGATTATAAAACAGTAAGAACAAACACTACAAAAAGCAGAACTGGAATAAGTAAAGTGAACAAGGTAGAAATATGAAAGAAAAGGCTTTGCATAGTTTCAGCAGTAGGGGAACAAGAAGAAAACACTCCAGACTGGGGGAAGGTAAGTGAATATCACTTCCATCAAAAAATCCTGTTTGTCACAATCTTGTGATTTTTTTTTTTATTGGTTTTCCTTTCATACAGTCTGCCTCAAGTAGGAAAGAATGCTTTTCCGATAATCTCTTGATAGTTAATCAGTTTGACCTTTGCTTATACTTTCCAGAATAAAACTGTTTCCTAATTTATTTTTACTTTTCATAAACCTCTGGGTTGATCTTCCATCTTTAAAAAGATTAAATATTTTATTATACCTAATAACAGATTATTGAAGATTTTAGTACATGCATGGGCAGTTCATCTAATCCCATTGACCTTTTCATATTAAAATCTAGTTTCATGCTTTATCTGCTATTTGTTAAAAAAAAAAAAAAATCATCTGTTGTTCAGATGCTGGTTCTTTATTCTATATGAAAATTTAAGAGAAACAAGACTTTTGTTTCACTTATGTGAAATTAAGAAAATGCATCCAAGGTTTAAAAGAGGTTGAATGTGGTAAGTCTTGTATTCGGAATTTATGTATAGTTCAAACTATGAGGCTGCCTTCTGCCTAAAAAGTAAGCAGCATAAGTCTCAAGTAATCTGTCACCTGGTTAGCTCATATTTCCTTATTTAAAATTCGTAGAGAGATAATATTTGCTGGTAGAATTCCTTCTATTTTATGTATAACTAACTGATGCCAATGTCTTCATATCTGTAGCCAATTTTTTCCAAAAGTAGCCTCCTACAGAAAAGATAAACCTAACTGTCCATCCCTGAAATCACTGGTTTATAAAACACCAAACAATAAACATGAAGTGAAAATCTTCTCTTCCACACAAAGCATCTTAACTTCCTGAGCAGAAAAAATGACCACAACTGACAGAGGAGATGAACACTACAATTAAACAAAACCCAAAAAGTACCATGGGGAAAAGTCGAAGCAAGTTGCACAGATCACATTTATTCTGCCCAAAATCTGCTGTGTTACAGAAAGCAAAGAAGGGCTGAAAGGGAAGTTTTGGTCATTAAAAATGAACTGTAATTTCTGATAAAAAGTCAGCGCTGTTTGTATGAATAAGCTTTTATCTTAAAGAATGAAACAAATTTAACTGCAATAAAACCTTTTTCATATATATTCTAAGCATGAGGATTATTAGTGACTTTGCTCCTATTAATGTGCTTTCTCTCTTTTGGATGCTATAGCTTAACTAAACTTTACTAACTCTTTTGGTTTAATTCCTCAAGTCAATTTACAGAACATCAGAGCCTTTGAATCAGACTATAAAAATCTCAAAACTTCAAGGCAAAGTGTTAGCCACAAGAGAAAATTAATAGAAGATAATCAAAAGTGCCTGGTAAACTGTTAGACTTTGTAAAGAATTTAACAAGAAATGCAGGAAACAAAAAGACTAAATTTTTAAAAAATCACCTCCAGAAAAGAATTACCAAGTGGTAGAAAACATTTCTGGAATTTGGATAGAATGACAAACTGCTACTTGCATTCATAAAGTTAATCACTATGTTACTCTATCATAGGTCCTTGTGAACACACTGGCCAGACCAGTGACGCTTACTGAGTAAAAAATAAAAATAACCAAAAAAAGAAAAAATAGTTTGAAGAAGTTACCTGACTCTGTATCGGATACCAAGAACAAACAACATTGACAGCCAACAGTGAAATTAATAGCAATTGTAAAAATCATTGTGTAATATCCACAGCAGTGCTCAGACAGAAGCAACCAGCTGTACACCAGTAAGCATGTACCTTTATTTATATATGTATGTCTATATATATACATGGTACATTCAAGTTTGTAATGTACAAGTTCTCTCTTCAATCTCTATACTGCCAGAAACCACAATACCACCCACAACCCTATATAGATAAATCAGTCCCATTTTCTCTGTAGGCATTCATGCTAATAATTAAACTATTTCATATACAGTCTGGGATCTTTAGAAAGCATATCTGTGATTATCTATTCAGATGTTAAATCAAGTGTTAAAACGAGAAACATACTGTGTGTGTACACACACACACGTGTTCACTCTCAAAGACTTCAAAGGCTTAATGATCAACTAAACATCATCATTACTCTGCTTAAACACTTCCAATATGTGATTCTCTAAGTACTTCACTGAAATATGCTGTATTATTTCCACAACCTACTACAGAAAAAGAAGTTTATTACTGTATTTCCCCTCCTCACTTTTTCTCAGGTCAATAAATCCCAGAAAAGCAAAATCCACATGGATTATCAATGCTTACAGGTTACATAATCCTACAATCTAAAATGAAATGTTGGAAGTACTTAATGTCAAAGCAAACAGCTATTACCTTTAGGTGTTTTATCCATTTGCTTACCTTTACTTGCACTCTCAACATGCTGCAATTCATCTGGAAATTTTAAGATGTCCCGGTAATTTTCCTCGCAGATTTCTGCCAGAAAATGCAATAAGGTTGTTTTCTGATCTGTTGATTTAGTATCTCGAATCTAAGAAGTAAACACAGGAGAAAACAGAGGAAAAAAATAATGGTTTTGAATAAAAATGCTCCAATAAAGTGAATATTGAATATGTAAACTCATTAGCCAAAAGTTACCTAATCAAGTGGCCTGCAAATGGTACAAATGATTTAAAAAAAGAAATTTCTCCCATTCTTTATAATTTAGGACTACAAATGGAATCTATCCCTATGCTATACTTTTTTAAAGAAAAATTAATTGTGCTGAGAATGAAACCTGAAGAGAGTCCATAAAGTTCTCAGATTTTAACATTACAAGTTCAGAATGCTTTCTTGATAAAAAAAAAAAAAAAAAGCTGTGAACAGAGATTAAACAAAACAGAATTTAGTTCATTCCTTCAATGCCCTTCACTGCCAGATTTCTAAAGGAATCCCTCTGAAATCCCACAGCTGGCCAGCATGCTACAAGTCAAAATTTGGTCTTTTACCAGTCAAGTTAGAGAAACTCCTTGTCATGAATCCACAAGTTTTTATTGAAAAGAATATAAAACATGCTGCTTTCTCCTAAAGACTTTCAGACAAATTCTACACAGACACACGAATTAAATGAACCCCATCTTACTGGAATACAAAATGACAATAGAAAAGCAAAGGTAATCCTAACTGCCAGTAAAAAACATTTAATATACCCAGTTTTATTCACAAAAAACAGCATGAAAATTGTGCACAGTGTGAAGAAATAGCTAATTGCATATTTCCACTATCCCTTCAACTACAGAGGCAATTTTTAGTGGTATGAAATAAACTAGTCTTCTTGAAGGTAATAAGACACTCTCTTTTCCATTAACCTAAGCGCATTAACTGCTAAAATCAGTTTACTGTTTTTTTAAAAGAATTCTGAAATAATTGTTAAAATACAGGGCTAGTGGGAAATTTCCAAGTAGACAGACACATGTGGCTAAATCCCACATACATGTGTGTATACAAAGGAATATCATGAACTTAAGGGAATGAGAAAATTAATTTAAGTCCAAATTTAGTTTCTCCATTTTTATGCAGCTATGAAGAATGAATGTATGAGTTCATTGGAGATTTAGTGGAAGTAGAGATTACCCCTTATTTACAAGGGCAATATAGAGAGTAGGTGTATGCAAGAGTTTGAGATAAGTGTACTTCACTTTTTATAGAGAATTAGTATTACAAGTATATCTGTAAGGATTTTTTTTAACCGCATTTTACTAACTTATCTAGTACAGTTCTTAGATAGAAGTCAGCTACAGCATACACAACAAATGAAATCACGGATTTATTTAAGAAGAATACATAAATGTATGTGTAAAATCTCCTATTTGTTTTCTCGTTCTCTAAATCACTAGAAGTTCTAATTCTATAATCCTCATGACAGGCTTGCCATCGATGTTCAATTTAATACAGGCCTTTCAGCTTTAAGGATTACCCTGTTAAGAATAAATGAGTGCAGTCGAAAAACAGGCTTTTAAAAATACAAGGTATTTAGGCAATTAAGAATGCAATTTAATTCATACCGATTCGGTGATTAAAGACTAAACAATGCTCAGTAATGGTATGCAGTTAAAAGGTTTTAATGTGTTACATACATAGAAGTTTTTCCAACTCAAAAAAATAGTAGATTTAGTGGCTAAACATCTGCATGGCAAAAAGAAATTGCATTTCAATTTGTCTGTGAACAAGAACTGTTGCAAGGATTTGCAATCTTTGATCTCTCTAACATCATCAAGTAGATAAAGCTTTTTTCTTTTTCTCTAAATGGACAAAATTATTTTGCCTTCAGAATACAACAGAAACATGTTTTGTCACCAACAGTAACATCATATTAACAAAAGTTAATATTAGCACCTGCTGAGTTGTTTAAAACCTGTAGTAAACAGTCATTCAGATCTTAAACAACTATGCCAAAGCCACCTCTTTGGCACAATCAAGAAAAACGTCTCAGCTACATTCAACCATACTTGGCTTTCAATAGCTAAGACACACCATGGGTAACATCGAGCTCTGTTTGATCTTTACAGTCAATATATATGCTTTTAAAAAATCAAGTTCTAAGCCTACTAATAAAATGAGAACATAAAGAAGAGAGGTGTTTCTTGAGTGTAGTTCTGCAGATATTACTTAAATATGAAGGAACTGGATAGGAACTGGAATGCTGACAGCAGGGCTGTGTCTTCACGTTCTCTGTATTCATAGAGTATATCTGTACACAGGTTAAGTTTTTGTATCCTCTTTTTTTAAAATGCGTGCAATTTAACATTTTTGACTTTATGGAAAAGACAATTTTGTATTTTGAATTACAAAGTCATATTTTAAGAAAGTGAAATTTGTTTTTCTTATATCCAGTTGCAGTGCCCCTTGTTTCAATTTATGACCCTTGTCTCTCATTCCTTTGCTGTACACTTTGCTAAAAAGCCTGGCTCCACCTCCACAGTAACTTATTAGTATTGAAAGGCTGCTACAGGTCCCTCCACCAAAACCTTTGGTTCCATCAGCCTCTCCTCAGTGCTCCAGCAGCCCCTGACCAGCTTGGTGGTCCTCCACTCGAGTTCATCAACAAGAAAGATTCTTTCATACAGAACACTGAACACCATGCTCCACATGCAGCCCAGCAAATTCTGAGTTCAGAGCAAAAAAAAAGGTCACTACCCATGATCTTTTATCAATAAAGCCCAGGATGCTGTTAGCCTTCATTGCTGCCAGGGCACAGCACTGACTGGCTTTTTTCCAGGCTCCAGGTGTTCTGCAGAGCTGCTTCCCATCCTCCAACAACACCTGGGCAACAGTTTAAGCCTGTCCCAAGTGCAGGACTTGGCATGCAGCACATCACAATATCACCGTGTTAAGTAAAAAATCAGCTTTACAATAATATTATTGCCCTTCAGCAGAAAGGTAAATTGTCCTTTTATAAGTAAGAGCTCTGGAAAAGGGTAAGTTTAAGATGTCAGAATTACAAACAAAGTACACTTAGGGCCCTGTCACATTAAAAGGTTAATAAACTGAAAATCAAGACCAAGTATCTAGTTTATCATCAAAAGACTAGTATTTTTAAAAAACATCAGGCAGCTGATGTTTAGTGAATGTCTTGTCAAATAAAGAAATGTCTTATTTGGGTTAGCAGACTAAGAACAAAATATGGGGGGAGGGGCTGTGGACATAAATGTTTTTTCCTCCTTCTCACTCCTTGAAAATTTATTTGTTACTTTAACAGATGACAATTAAAGCTAAGATTTAAGATTTTAAAATACCATTGCTCTTAAATACATCTTATCAGACAATTCAATCAGAAACACATGCTTCAATGAAATATTCTATAGGTTCTAAATTCCCAGTGATATGGGTTTGTACGGGAGCAAAAACGGAAAAATGACATCTATTTCCAGTCTTATTAAGTGTTCCAGTCTCACAACTGTAGGTACATATGGACACAGGCCAGTGCAAAAGAAAAGGTGGACTGTACAAAGGATTGCATTCTCAGAAGTAGCCAGAATTTCCTTACTAGTAACCAGTAACTAGTATGTTAAACAAAACACAAAACTAAATAAAATACTTGAAGAAAAAAGGATTTTTGCTGCCAACCTAATATGTACTGGAAAACAAGTTTGTGAATCCTAAAAATCCCTGCCTTTCAAATGTTTTGGGTTATGCCCTCTGTATTTTCATCCTTTTAATTCTCAAAGCATTACCATATTAGAAAAGTCATAATAGTTCTTTGAGACTTGGTAAACCGACAAAATTCACCAACAGTAACGGAATGCACCATTTGGAACACAAATAATTGCTTCTTTTCTACATCTTTAGTAGTGTTAACACACTGGAACATAAAAGCTTTTACAGAACAGTGTCTGTATATATATATGTATATATACACACACAGAACATGAACAATGCATGTCACTAACCAGGTTTTCAAAATTTATTTCTTCTTAAAGACAACACTAACACTACTGCGTTAAAATTTTCAAATCACTTTTGGTTCTGTGGCTTTTCTCTGAGAGATAGAATTTGGAAATAATACATTTAGGAAAAATTAAAAAAAAAATAAAAATAATCAGTAGATCATTGTAGGATTCAGAAAGCAGCTTCCCTCTGAATGTTGAAGGATCAATTTAAATGGTCAATACTATCAGATTCATTGCTTAGGAAAGGATTAAAGACTAATATACACAGAACATAATACTCTCAAGTACACCCATTCAAATCAAGTAATAGACAGAGTAAGATGTTTAGGTCTGTAGTTCAGAAATAACATCAATATAGCAAAAATCTCCTTTACATGTAGTATCTTAGTAAAGCATTTAAAACATCTAAATTATACCATAACCCACTTCCAGATTTATTTTTTTTTAACAGGTACTTTTGGATTAAATTTTTAGGTGTGGGGGTTAAAAGTGACAGCACATGTCATCATGGTTTAACCACCATTCGATTGAGATTTGATTATTCTATCTTTAAAAAAGCTTTCTATTTATTTTCACGAGATCGTCTAATTTTTCATATCCTAGAATTCTTTCTCACTTTAACAGAAAACAGGTGGTAGATAATTAATAAATGTACACTAGTCAGTAATAGTCAGACTAGATAAACAGCTTATCTTGTACTATTTGCACTATGAACAAGTAACATAAGATTACTTATTACATTGATCCAGCCAGAATACTACAAAAGCTTTATTAAAACAAAAGGATGTTTGCTGGAATTCACCACAAAAAGAACAGGAGCTGTACCCTACATATTCCTAAAGCAAACCTCTTTTCTCTCAATTAAATTTCTGTCCAGCAGAACTTTATAGAACTACGAGAGTTCTCCTGTCCTAGATAAGAGTGCCTGCTGTAATAGGATCCAGAATAGCAGCTGGATCATTTGCACACATTAATTGAACGCAACAACTGGTAAAAAGATTTACCTTTAGTGAATACCTACAGCCTCTCTGAACTTCACTACTTTTTCTGCCATATTTATATTTTCACAGAGTACTTAACACTCAAGCAATCAAGAATGCTCTAGTGCATGCAGAGTAGCTGCTACTACTTGCGCATGAATTCTAACGATGAGCTGTCTTATTTGAACAAAATTAAGTTCTCTGGCTTCTGCCAAAGGTTGTTCACAAATCATTTCTTTCTTCAATAATATCATACACTGCAATATAACATCTAGAAAGATAATCTGTTTTTAAGGATTTGCAATAACTACTAAGGCATCAGCTTTTTATCCATGACCAGACAGGTCTGAACTCATGCTTTCTTTTCTTTATATTTTAATAAAAGTTGTTACAGAGTAACAGATTACTGTGTAAAAAATGACCAGCTCTGTTTTAAGAATATTTCTTTTACAAAAACAAAACATTTATCCCAGATCAATACTTGCATTTTTTCTTTTCTTTTTTCAAATCATATAACCTAAGTACTATATCTACTAAACAGACAATTAAGATTGTTCAAGGATGATCAAAAAACCCCCAAATCAATACAAAACCCTGGTTTTATTTCACAGTAAATTCATCACATCAGGCTACCTCATCATTAAAACAACTTTGCTTTCTATGTGTATTCTGCACATAGAAGTGTGTACACAGAGACGTGTTCTACCTTGCTGACAGCTGGCTCAAAAAAGAAATTAAAAGCATCACGAGCAGAAAGTCCAATGATGTTAAAGTCACTGTCACTGTGTGACAATGTCCAGTCACTGGTCTAAGAAAAAACCAAAACAAAAAAACCCCTACCAACTAGAACTTACAAACATCAAGCCTTTAAAAATTATTGACTGAATATCCACTGGTTTGATTCCCATTTTTTCTAATGTTTCCTGGCTTTTTTTTCTCTGAGGCTTAAATAATTGTCTTTGGGCAAAGCATCAATATACAGTAAAGAATAGCTAAAAACGAGTCAAATCAGGTAGATTTATGATAAATTCTGTTCACATAACAAATCTGTCTGGAGAAACTTAGCTACATTTCCACTAATTTAAGCAACTTCTTCTGAGTTTGGAACCTACGAGCGATAATTCACAAGGTCTAATCAATATGTAGAGGTATTAATGACAGAATTTCATGTTTAGAATTTGGGAAGACCTCCTTTTTTGCTCCAACAACCATCACTGCCTTTGTGATTACTTTATTTTTAGACACCACCTTATAAGAAAATATACCTAGTACCTAAATGCAACAGCACAGCCAACATTTTATTAGGGAGAATGTTTAAGTACTTTCTCTAATCTCACCGTAGGGGGTGGGGGGAGCACGTCCCTCAGAAATATTTATCTTGAAAGCAAAAAAAAAGTTAACAGATTCTGTTTCCGAGGGCAAGGCTGAATTAAATAGTCATAGATTTTTGTCTCAGTTATTTTAAATGGAATTTAGCTGTAATCACAGATAGCTATGCTTCAGCAATTATTCAGTTCAGTGGAAAACAATTTGCAGGATTAGTCAATCTAAATTAGCTGTGTCAACAGCTGTGGGATGAGCACTGACATCAATTCATAAATCTATCACCTGGAGTGAGAATATCTTCTCAAATCTATGCTATGCTAGAGTACTATTCATGCAGCCATCATTTCCCTTCCCCTTCATTAACAAGTAGTTTTCTACTTAAAACATTCAATTCCCTTTAGATTCCACTACTACTGAAAACACAGCACTACATTTATAAAAAAATTCTTCAAATGGCCTCTCTTTAAAAAAAAGCTATTAGAGAATGAAAGTATTTCTCAGGTGACAGTTTTTATTTTACCAAAAATTAGCAACATCTTTGTATTAAACTACAGCAAGTAGACTCTTTCTCTACTGAAATGTCAGATCAGACTTGCTATTTATTTGAAATACTTTTCCCCCCAAGGTTAAATCTCCTTGAGGTAACACATCAGGTCTCCTCATGGTGCCCAAAAAAGGGTGTTGAAACCTGCATCCTCTTCACCAAACCTCATCAACCTTCACCAAACAAAAAGTAATTGAAAAATTCCTCTGCAAGATTTACACTAACTTTTCTTTTATTTAAATCCATTTACAAATGTTGCGAGCCTTTATTTTAAAGATACTTTCAAAGGTACTTTACAAACTGAGATAGTCAAGTTCAGATCAATGCCTTAAACACATTTTACACTATGAATAAACAAGCACTGAGCATTAAATTGTGACTGCTAGAGATTCTGAAGTTCTCACATTCCATACTTTGCCGGCACAGCTGAAGTTAAACCTAGGATAACAATGTCCATCTTGAATCCCAAATACTTACTTCAGTGACACTGCTTGAGGGATAGCTGGGTAGCAGATGGAAAGACAGACTAGTAGCTAGAGCGATTTAAAAGTATTCTGAGCTCTAGGTATATTCTATTGACAAGATGATAGTGGAGCAAATTCACATTGAAAAAGCTATTCTACCTGTATACTCTAGAAAGACTCAGAACAGACTTACAATTAAACAACTGCCTTAAATAGTCGTTGCACCGAGAAAGACACCTATAGCAGGGGACCATCCTAGAAATGTTTACTTTGTATTTGTCTATCCTTTATCAAAACCAGCAGTGCAGCCAGCAAGCTACATTGATTGAATGTCTTCCCTATTTAGGGCACTGTCTCATGTATCATGTGTTTCATCAAACAGCACTTAGAAGTTTTATAGCTTTGTCTTACCTTGCAAAGAAAACTGATGTTAAAACCAAGAGACTGTGCATTTCTGGAGCCAGAGTTCATGTAGTTTCCAAGGAACAACACTAACTCTAAAAGCTTACTAAAGTTTTCGCTCTTCTTCATCTCTTCACAAGCCAATGTAACCGCTATTATGTCAGGTTTGATATTGTTTACATGCTCTTCAAACATAAGCTTGAAAAGGATCCCATTGAGACGTGACCGCAACATTTTCACTGAACTCATCTACAAAATAAGAGACATAAAATCAGAACATGAAAAACCAAAAGCTTATTTATGCAAAATAGCTTATACTAAAAAACAATATTTTGCAGCCAGCGAGACTAGAGGTTTTTATGTCTTCATTGCCTATCTTGTATTACCAGAAATCCATACCTTCCCACAGGTATTTTTCCCCAAACTACACACTTTGCCTGAAAAAATTCAGCAAAGCAAGGTTTTGAAAATAAGAGACTGCTTTGTGTTACCAAACCATTTAACTTGTTAATTCCAAACTCACTGGCAATACATGCACACTGCCAAAGCCCTTCCCCCCAGCAAAGGAAATGTAAGCCACTTCCACCAGTTAACAAAAACCGACCATCAGCCTGGAGGTACATGGCAAACATTTTGTCACATCTCCAGTGAAGTTACCCTTGAACTCTGATATTTACCGATTTTCTAAAACTAAGCGTCTCAGTTTTTCTTCCTTCAGAAATGGCACAACAATGCTTCAAGTGTATGTGCTCATACCAGAACAAACAGTACACTTCAGACAGATTAAGCTAAAGAATTATACTCCCAGTTTTAGACTCTCTTCGTGAGCTGACATGTAAGTCTCAACTTGCTCTTGGCCCCTGGGAGAGTAATAGCAGAGAGAGATGATGAATTCTTAGGAACTCTTGTGGAAGGACATGGGAACACCTAAGTGAGTTTGAGACACAGGAGGTCAAGCTTCATTAGGCAGATAATTATATAAAGCCAGGTCAAATTAGCACTATTATTCATGAAATATTTTCTGCCGCTGCACTCATGTCAGCTGTTAATTGTGGTATTAACAGATCACATCAGTGCAAAATCTAGCAAAGTGTTAATTTTTTTGGTTTTTAACTAAAATGAAACCCAAACTGGGTTTTGTTCCATTATTATCCACACTTATAGCAAATTATAAAACAAATCAAATAAATCTTTATAGTACTGACAGCTACCAAACAAGCTCAAAGGTATTTTAACAATACGCTATGACACAGATCTGATCCTAAGACTTTTCAAGTTCATAACATCAAAAATCCCCAATCTGTGTATCCCAAAGAATAATCAGATTCAGGAGGTAGATAAAGAGGGTTTTCGCTGAAACTCGTTACAAGAAGTTCTCCATAAAAAAGCAATATACTTAAAGATACTAAAGTAAGTATATATTTCTGGTATACTCTTTCAGTTCTGATCCCATGAGATCTTGTTTTGTAGACAACATACTGCCTGCTTTTCAACTCCTTGTCTTTTCGTCCTTTTAAACAAATTTTGTAAAACTACCGCCCAAGGTACTATCACCTTTTTGTTCCCTATACTTTGCAAAAGGTGGTATAGGACTAATTCCTTCCTGATCTGATAAAAAGATAAGAGGTTATAAATCATAGCATTGGAACATGGTAAATGACAGAGATACTGAAAAGTATCTACAGAAGTTTTTTTGTATTTTGCACAAGCGATCAGTAGTATTTTCTCCTACTTAGCTGCAGAGATATTCACAAGATACGTTTAAATTTAAGAGAAAAATACGTACTGAAAAATTTTAATCCACTTAAAAATTTTCATTTAAATGCAGGAATGATTACCTTCCAAATCTAACTCCTAATTTTAATTAGCGGAACACAAAAAGATTTCTCCCCCAATGTATTCACTATCAATTGTGTTCCTGAAGCACTTTCTCCCCCCGAAAGAAAAGCTTTGTTATGTGATAAATCACAGATCCTGGCTATCAAGACAGAAAGATTTTTATGTGCCTCTGCTGCCCAAGGCTTTAGCATGGCTCCTTGATGAACCATAGTTTTTCTACTTGTGTTATCTCTTAGACAGCTACCAGAAGTAGCAGCAATAACTTTCAGAGGAAAAACTTGGGTGGCCTGAATAATGATCAATTCATACTAAAATGAACACAAATATGAAGGCACTCCAGATGGTCTCCAACTATACATATGAGCAGACTGAACAAGGAAAAGGAAAGGATCAGAAAAGAAACGTTTCAGCATAACTTGCAATCGTTTTCTATGCATCTCAATTGTCACAAATTTCTCTGTGAGCCTCTATAAGCCAACATCATGCAAAGTCTCAATGTTTCAAGACTAATCGTTCTGTTTCAGAAATATCATAATAAAAACATCTCCCTTGAAAGGATCTAGCTTCGCTGTGCTGCAGTAGATGGAAATTAAAATTAATCATATAACTTGCTTTAACTTTTATAGAACAATCTCCAATTACTGATTTTACTCAAAATGACATGGAAAAAAGCTGTCAAAAGCTTTAGATCCTGAAAACAGACTGCAACAAAACACGTATAAGCCAGCAGAACAGTGTGACTTAAACATTGTGAAGAATAATCCTTTACAACACTTCAGCTAATTTGTACTTACTTTCTTTAATGCTCTGAAGTGTCATGGAACAGTGACCATTTATTTGCTTTCTAAGGTAGTTTTACCACCAACCCAGCAGTAAGTTATAATTTCATTTGCTGATCTGCATAATATTTTAAAAGTATCTTGACAATCTCATAAGAGCTGTTTCAAGTGGGTTGTTTTATATACATTATACTCTTTCTGTGTCAATAAGAGATGACCACAAATGCTATTTTATTTCCTCCTTCCCCAACCTGCCCTATTTATTCTTTCATATGCATGTTTATAAATACATGTTTTTTCAGTGGCTGATAAACGTATCGAACTTAGAGGAATCTTCTGAAAATAGTAAGGTGCAAAAATTATATTCATTTAGAGAAAGGTCAAATTGTTTATAATTTACAAAAGTAGTGTCAAAGGCGCATAAGAAATAACACATGCATGTGATAGCATGTGGATTAGCTTCCAGCATGAACAGTTGAAGCAGCAAGAAAACAGATATTACATTTTTTCCAGCTAACTGTGAGCACTGGACTGGATGTTATTTCCCCTTCTGGGCTTTCATAAAGGTCCTTGTCTGATTTCTCTACCTAATCAAGTTCTTTATTCAGTTCTTTATCATCATCACTCAATTCTCAAGCCCTGTATTTAAACTAGGTTCAAGGGTTATTGGAGAAAGAGGCATAAAGCACAATTAAATTCGCCTCACTTCCTAAGGAAAAGCACTGACAATCCTATAATACAAATTTGTCAACTAATTCAGGCTCTTACCTGCAATATATTAAACAACTGCCTTTTTTTTTTCCTAGTAATGTTCTAAAAAGATGAATTCTTCAGCAGCTCTAGAAACTACAATGAGGCAAAACAAGCGGCAAATAAATCCAATTCAAATGACTGACTGACTCTAAACCAATGCAGGTGCAATAAACTCCTACAAGTCTTGTGGGTTTGCCTGCCTCTCCAGAAGGACAATTCAGCACAGCTAATCCTGGTTACACAGCAAACAGGGTCACAGAACCTGCATGTCTCTACAGCAACTCAGTGAACATATCCCTTTGCTTTAACAACGAAACTACTGATAAACCACTTCTTAGCAGCTGAAGGAAGTTCTGCATTCACTAGATACCAGCAAAAAAACCCTCCCACTTTCCCAGAACACACACCAAAAAGAGAATTCTTTGGTCAGCTCCAGTCACTTGTTTTATAGGTTCACTAAAGAGTTATTAACATGTGCACCACATAATTGTGGGGTGGTCATTTTGAAACTGGTAGTGTTCTTCTTAACTCGACTCCAACTCATGGTTGGTGGGAAAGAGAAGTGGGTGAAGTTCTCCAAGTTCAAATAAACTAAAACACTGCAAAAGATTATTATTTTCTTTTAGCCAGTCCTTTGAGTTGCCAGGAAATGGTTGATACTCACACTTTATAGCACAGATAAGACTTATGTTTAAACTGTTCCACTGGCACTGGAATTGAAAGCAACTACCCTTACTGAAGTTGCAGCTGTTCTCATGATATAAAAAACCTAACTCTTAAACACAAGTTTTACATTTAAAACTACGATAACATTCTGCCTAGCTTATTTGATGTTACACAACTGATTCAATTCATCTATTTTTCTTGCTGTACATCTACACAAACTTTTCTTTATATGAAGTTGTGTTGCCCAGGATATAACTTCAAAAACAGTTCAAATAACTAATTTGAATACATAATTGCTTGTAATGTTTCATCTAAATGAAAATCCAATTCTAATTTTCATTTACAGATCAGCTGAATATTAAGTTAATCAGTCTCTTCTAATAAGTTAATAATTTACTAGGTAAAGTTTTTCTACACAAATTTTAAACAACTTATTCCAATATTTATTAACTTTGATGGGCACAGTGATTAGCCAATTATCATCTCTTAATAATTAGCATACCTAAATTTACATACAAATAAGTGTATACATTTTAAATATTACTTAACATAGTCTTTCTGTCATCTTCTACTCCTAAACATATAACATCAAGATTAAGATTACTATTACTGCAAAACTCAGAAATTAATTCAACATATAGTGAAAAAAGGACTCCAGTCAAATAAAGAGCTTAAGTTAGCTGCATCTCTTCCACTTCAATGGACTGTCCAATTAAAATCAGAAACAAAACCAGCACATTAATAGTATTAATGTAGTTAGAGGCCTCTAAAAATAAGACAAAATCATTACCCATAAGGAAGTGTTAAGATTTTTTTATTCAACCAGATGGTGAAGTTGAATAACCAAACAAGCTTCAGGAAACTCATTTCCTTCACAAAGTAAACATCACTATTTGGAGATGTTTGATTAAACAAGTTTTTTTCAAATTTATGTACCATCAAATATTTCTAAATTCTAAATTTTCTGTGGTCAGCCATTCCTCAAAAGAATGCATCACCAAAAATTGGTCATGACTGTATTCGCACTGTCAGAAAATATGGGTACTTTCATGACTTTTTCGAATACAATCAAGTGAAAAAACAAGGACCACTTGGTTTCAATTCAGTAGCAATCATCAGTCAGAAGCGGCTGTTAACGCACCAACGCTTTCGCTCTTCCCAACGGTGTGTGCACAGCGCCACAGGCTTCTCCCTTCTCCTTCTGCACAGCCCAGAGAACAGACTTGGGGGGTGCCAGAGGCTGGGGTGAGACACAACTAACCAAGTCCCCCAAACCAGCCAAAGAGCTGTCCTATGCCATATACCATCATGCACAGCAAGAGAAGGCACAGAAGGAACCCCTAGATTGGTTAGGCTTCTGGCTCTACATCAGTCTACACATGTGCGACTGAGTGACTGCCTTTGGTTTATTTCTTTGCTTTTGTTTTCTCTCTTTCTTCCACTTCTCCTTCACTTACGAAACTATTTTCATCTCAACCCATGAGTTTTCTCCCAGGCACTCTTCCTTGCTTCTTCTCCATCCCACCAGGGGTGCTTAGCTGCCTATCAGGCAAGACCTGGGTTTTTTTCTGAAAAGCTGCTCTTGTCTCTGTTACCTGTTTCTACCTAAAGGGAAGGTACAGAGAAGACGGAACCAGAGGATTTTAGAAGGTGCATGGTGATAGTTCAAGAAGTGAAGCACAGGACAGCACTCAGGCAATTCTGACTGTATATAAGGAAAACATCGTTGACCTCAAAGGTGGCTGAATATTGAATGCAGTGTCACTGTCACAACTTTCCATAGCAGAAGGGGAATTTACTACTACCCACCACAGAGCAGCATGATGGGAGGATCCAGATAAACAATACACTCATCCAGAAATATCTTTATATGGAAGCTATACAGAGCAATGGAGTAAAACCTGAGCAGGGGAGGAAGGTTAAAGCAGAAGAGACAAGGTAAATATGATGTTTATAAAAAAGGGCAAAAGAAGCGACTGAGTTCAGAAAGGATTCAAGTTTTAAAGATGAGGGTGGAACATTAAGTAACTTACAGCAGTAAAATGGAGAAATGTTTTCTGAATTTCTCTGCTTATTTTAAATAGTTAACTGAATAGAATTCATACACATCAGATTATTCATTTGTCCTAATGTCACCACTTTGCTTGCCTCTATTATGTGTTTCCCTTAGACACATTTCAGATATTGCACAAAATTTAAGTGATTTCCTACTTTGTTTGGCGTTATTTCTGTAGAAGGGAAATATTCATTTGGTAAATCAATCACTCCCTGGCATCCCTTGAGTATTACCATTTCTAAAAAAGGCAGGGAGCAGAGAGTAGACAGGAATCATTCTGGCCTTCCTTCCCAGGGATCAAAAGTCTGCCTTGTTGTAGGGCTGGAAGTACTACTGACAGTTCACCACATTGTTCCATATTTGTCACATAACACACACTTTTAGAGTGACTAAAACAAAGTCTGTAAAATATAGGATATATGCATATAATATATCCATGTGAATCAGTAGATATGGATGTTCTACTATAAGATATTGCATATACATTAATATGAACATTATACTATTTTTTTATATATATTGCATGCCATAATTCCTTCAAGAAAAGCACCAAATACATATTTATAGAGATTTTTAGATTGTTACTGACCAATAAATTGATGGTAGTGTTTTCCTACTGCAGACCTTGCAATAAGACTAAGCAATGCATCTCACATTTCTTCCAAAATTCCTGTTCTCTTTTTTTTTTTTAATGAAACATTTTTTGAACTTTATGCCATTTATTAAAAAAATAAAAATCAATAGCCTAAAGTTTTTGCAAAAGGATTAATTGATATCTCTCATTTCCTAAATCCTCTTCAAAAATCTCATTAGGTGAAATTACATGTGTGTGAGCCCATGTGCCCCTGGGCAGGCGGGGCGGGGGGAGGCAAATCACTCAAAAGGCACTTATGAGGCCAAATTAAGCTCAAGTCCAAGCTCTTTAGTAAAAAGCTGGTTTCAGCCTTTCCTTTTAATACACCCTATTTCTGTTTTAATACATTTTAATGTACATAGCATCATAAAAATCCAGCAAAAGCAAACCTAGCTCTTGTGGAGTTAGGGATAAATTCTAAACACATTAGAGAGGCTATCATCATCATTATAATCTTTTAGACTGACAAAGTGAAGTGAAAACAGGAACTAATTTGCCTAAGGACTTATCAGGTCTTTGGGAGACCAGAAGCAGAAAAAAAAAGTCTTCAAGTCCTAGCTTAGTACTCTGTATCATACAATCAACTGCTAGCATGTATTAGAGTAACTTACGCAAATTTTTAATTTCATTCAGACAGGTTCTAACCATTATAATACTCCATATCCCTGCTTATGCAATAGATATACGTATTGAACGCTAATAAAAGCAACAAAATATGATCTACAATTTCAGTTCTGATATGAATCCACACCTCTTCTAGAGCTATTTTGCAAGTTTCTATGTGTTTGTATATACACGTACACATAAAATATATATATATATATATATACACACACCTACATGCATTTTTATTTTTAACCAAAGGGTATACCATGACATGACATATTATGGGCACATTAACTCTTTCAGCTGTTTACAGTTTTTGATGCAGCAGAATAATTTTATTGAAGCTGTCAATGCCTTTGAGCATTGTATGTTTGAGCACATATGTTTAACAGACATACGTGACAAGCATACAAGGCAAGACAGTCAGACAAAAGATTTGGTTGCTCTTACCTGCATACCGTAATTCCTTCCAGAAAATTACATAACGTGCATTTACAGAAATTTTTATTTTATTACTCATCAATACATAGACTGAAACTTTTTCTACTGCAGGACTTGCAACAACAGTAACCAAAATAATGTAAACCCAAAATTTTTCTTTTTAATCTCTTTGACAAAATAGGACTCTCCGGTTAATTATTGCACTAATACATACCACAACTCCAAATTGTTCTGGTTCAGAAAGATCATTATATTCATCCTTTAATTCAGCTAAGGCATTGAGTTCTTTCTGCTCAGGAAGATTCTTCACTAGATTCTAAAACAAACAAGGCATATTATTAAACTTGTTATATTCAACTAGCTGAGATCTTAAAATAACATGCTTAAAATACCACAACATGGAAATGCATGAAGAAATTATGGGAAGCTTTTTTTATGTACACAGCTTTAACACATAAGAAACACATCAAATGAAAACAGTAATTATTTAGTACAGACATCAGCACCTCTGTTACAGTCTCTAATTTGAAGAATGCCTCCTCAGTATGAAAAAGTTAGACCAAACTTCTTGATGCTGTCAGACCCTGAAGAATTATATTCTTCTATAAAAAAGATTTACAATCTTTTTTTGCCCTCATGAGTGCATCTTGCTCATTAAATATTAATCAAGAAATAACTGGTTTGTGCAAAGTAAGACATAACTCCCTAAAAAAAAAAATCTTAAGACATTCAAAATAGCTGTGCACAAACTTCACTTAAAAACACTTTACACACAAAAAAAGCCACATCTCAAAATTGTACAAATCTTCTGGGTGGCAAATATACTGGAATTTGGCAAAAAGCAGAGCTTGTTTGAAATCTAATCCATGTCCCCAAAGAAAATTGTATGCTTTATTATATGATCTTAACATCTCAAAAGACAGATATGCTAAACATATAAAATATTTATATTAAGGCTGATGAATACTTTGTTTTAAGAGATAATCAGTAAAAGTTTATGTTGTATTGACATTTTGACATACATGTTCATTGAAAATATTAATGTTATTCTTCAAGGGAATAAAGTATGCATTTGCATTCAAGCAAGCTAGCACATGTCATCAGGTCTCTGTTCAAAAAAGTTCATAATTTAAAGATCAAAAAAATAAAGTGAATTAAAATATTACTAACTGATATGATTACACTAAAACTGTCCAGACACAGAGGGTGCCCTTTACTTCATTTCCAATCTCCACTAACCACCTTAGTTCGCATTGAAGACTTATGATGACAAAAATCAAGAAACAAAAATTATTAATATTTTGGATACTGGATATGGGATCCAAAACACTGTAGTAGCTTGGAGGCATATGTGTTTCTGTGGAATTTCAAGTGGTGTTGAGTTATAGGCAAGCGCTAGCCAACGAAGAAATTAAAGGAACAGAGTTGGAGACATTTACCTATAGAAGAGACACAGAAATACCTCCAGATCTAGGTGAACACAGTGTCTCTCCTGCTTTCCTGCTGTGGCCTTTAGGGAGTTTTTTTGAGGGTCAAAAGGAGCAAAAGAAGGCAACTTGCTTCTCTATGCAGGATAATTTATAGACACTATAATCATAGATTTTTCCATGTTGGAAAGGAGCTTTCAGATCATCTAGTCCAACCATGAACCTAACACTGACAAAAAACATTATTAAACCATCTCTAAGCACTATGCCTACTCACCTTTTAAATACCTCCAGGGTTGGTGCATCTCTGGGCAGCCTGTTCCAATGCTTAATAATCCTTTCAGTGTAAAAATTTTTCCTAATATCCAATCTAAACTTCCCCTGGTGCAACTTGAGGCCATATACTCTTGTCCTATCGCCTGTGACTTGGGAGAAGAGACTGACCCCTTTCAGGGAGCTGTAGAGAGCGAGAAGGTCTCCCCTCAGCCTCCTTTTCTCCAGGCTGAACACCCCCAGCTCCCTCAGCCTCTCCTCACAAGACTTGTGCTCCAGACCCCTCACCAGTTCCGCTGCCCTTCTCTGGACCCACTCCAGCACCTCAATGTACTCCTTGTTGTGAGAGGCCCAAAACTGGACACAGTATTCAAAGCGGGGCCTCAATAGTGCCAGGTACAGGGGGACCATCACTGGCCCAGTCCTACTCACCACACAACTCCTGATACAGGCCAGGATGCTGGTGGCCTTCCCAGCCACTCTGCTGGCTCATGTTCAGCCAACAGTCGACCAACACCCCCAGGTCCTTTTCCACCAGGCAGTTCCACAGGCCTGGAACCTCCATGCGGTTGGTGCAACCCAAGTGCAGGACCTGGCACTTGGCCTTGGTGCACCTCAGACCATTGGCCTTGTCCCATCCATCCAGCCTGTCCAGATCCCTCTGCAGAGCCTTTCTACCATCCCACAGATCAACACTCCCACCCAACTTGGTGTCACCTGCAAACTTACTGCAAGTGCACTTGATCCCCTCGTCCAGATCATTGATAAAGGTGTTGAAGAGAACTGGCCCCAACACCAGCCCTGGGGAACACCACTTGTGACCAGCCACCAACTGGATTTATCTCCATTCACCACCGCTCTCTGGGCCCGGCCTCCAGACAGTTTCTCTCCCAGTGAAGAGCACTCCCGTCCAAGCCACAGGCAACCAGTTTCTCCAGGAGAATGCTGTGGCAAACTGTAGCAAAGGCCTTACAAAAGTCCAGGTAAACAACATCCACAGCCTTTCCCTCACCCACCAAGCATCCCACCAAGCAGGTCACTTTGTCATAGAAGGAGATCGGGTATGTCAAACCCAACCGGGTTTGTCAAACAGAACCTGCCTTTCATGAGCTGACTGGGCCTGCTCACCTGGGTGTCCTTCATGCCCCACATGCACTCAGGGTGATCTGTTCCATCACCTTCCCAGGCACTGAGGTTGGACTGACTAGCCTGTAGTTCCCCAGATCCTCCTTCTAACCCTTCTTGCAGATGGGCATCACATTTGCTAGACGCCAGTCAGCTGGGGCCTCCCCAGGTTGTCAGGACTGCTGGTAAATGACAGAAAGTAGCTCCACGAGCACTTCCGCCAGCTTCTTCAATACCCTCGGGTGAGTCCCATCTGGCCCCATAGACTTGTGTGCGTCCAGGTGTTGGAGCGGGTCCCTAACCATCTCCCTTTGGATTACAGGGCCTGCATTCTGCTCCCCACCCCCATCTGCTAGCTCAGGGGTCTGGCTGCTCGGGGAACAACTGACTCTACTACTTAAGACTCAGGTAAAGAAGGCATTAAGTACCTCAGCCTTCTCCTCACCCTTTGTCACCATGTTGCTGCCTTCATTTAATAAGGGATGGAAATTCTCCTTAGTCCTCCTTTTATTACTAATATATTTATAGAAACTCTTTTTATTGTTCTTAGTATCCAAAGCCATGTTCTGAAACTTGGATAAGTAAATAGTAGAACCAGCATCAGGTTTAAAGGTTTACTTCCAATAAAGTGTCTATGGAATATGCAATTCTATAGCATTTTAATTACAACACAGATCTCAGGTAAAGATAAGGTCATGCGCTACAGCTACAAAAATAAAATCTTTTGATACTTGCTGCAAAACTAGTCATAGAAGTAAAACATCTCAAAATCTGCTCCTTGAACTTGAAGTTCTTCTGGTTAGGTTATTAGCACGTCAGTTCTCCTCCCACCAGAAAAGGTGCATTGCCACACATTCCCGTAAGATATGAATAAAACTGAAGGGACATCCACACTGACACTATGAGAGAACTGATAATGACTGTTCAGGTCTATGTCACAACAAGACTCTGCTATGAAAAAAAAGTTATGTGCCTTTTAAAAATCAGAAAAGCAACTGGCACTATAGTAGTACATTTTTTCCACATATAAAAATCTTAATGGGAGAAAACTGGTACTATTAGAGATTCACCGCTTATTTTTAAAACATACCAATCTTGCCATCACTCTTGCAATATTCGTATTCATTCAGAGAATTTGATTACTGATAACTCTGCCAGGCTTGATGAAGTAGGCATTATAAGGTACAGCTTTCAGAACGGCATCAGTCTAATTTGTCAAATATGCAAGTGATAGCTAACTTAATTCTCCAAGCTGAAAGAATCAAACATTCACCCATCTTAATAAGCAAAAACACAGAGGACAAGCAGTCTCATACACAGTGTCCTTGTTACAGAAAGAATTTTTACACTTACACCGGGGAGGTATTGAGTGTCTCAGTGAGCAAAGTTCAATATACTTGACAGAGAGTCACTAGATGTCACACAATTAAACTATGGCCTTGTGTTTAAACTTAAGCATGCTTCCTTTCTTATCAACTCAAAATCATGTCCCACAAAGTTCTACTTCAAAAAAAAGCAAGGAGCTATAAAACATTCTTGCTCACTTGATTGACTGTTTAATGCTGATAAAGATCAAAGACATGAACTAATTAACATATTTTTTAAACCTATTTTCATTAGATAGACTATTTACCAAATGCTGTCATCAATCATTTGACAGTATTTGTCAAAAATGTGTATTTCAGGATACATTAATAAGCTTACTATGAAACATTATTTTTTCCATCAATGTAGAAATGCAAGTACCTACTACTAAAACTGCCTTTTTTTTAGCCACATAACCAAAAGCTGTTAACATGGTCATCCACACGCCCTTACAGTCTAGAGCTAACAGATCAACTTTTTTACCCTCAGCTTCTAAGACAGAAAGTTTGGCTCTGTTAGCACTGCAGCCCCCCATATATATGTTTAAATATGTTTACTTTCATTAATTGTATTGAATAACTGAAAATTAAGCTAAAGCATTCAGTGATTACATACTCAAATCTTTGTCACTACCTTAGGAAACAGTTTCATAATGTATTCATGATGATGTGGGTTTACACAAAAATAGGGTAAATAAAAAGAGTTTACCTAAAGATAAGTAGTAGTAGAAATCTAAGGCTGAAATTAAGAGGCTGAAACTATCACTCCCTACTCTCTGTCACAACACCCTGAATTCTGCCAAACAAGGTTGCTCAATAATCATATTTTTACAAGAATTTATCTCAAGGACACACAAGGATTTAAGAGTATTTTTTCTGAGAGTGTTTTCCTCACGGAAGAGTTACAACTGTATATAGTCTACCATGTACTCAAACTGATTAATCCAATTAATTTTAGTAAGTATTACAACATAAGTTTGAAAAGCAGCAAGAAACGAGGACTTGAGAAGCATAACTGAAAAAGCGCATTTCGATATGCTCAGTTATGCTATACCCATTTGGCTTTCACCACTTTGATATTTAGAACAAAGCAGTTTCCACATGTGCATTTTCATAAAGTATGAGTTTTGCTAAGCATGAAAGAAAGCAAGGTTTGCTTTGTAAAATTTTTCCAATCAGTAGTATTGAAAACTGTTAAACTGCTAAATTAGTTAATAACTCAGAAGATTAGAATAAAAATATACCAGAATAGACTGAACATGAAATAGATTATACAGCCCATTTACCCCACTACATTTCTAATATCTTTAGAGACAGGGAAGGAATCTCCTCCAGGTGATCAGCTAAATCTCCCTGTTATGAGAACAACTCTGCCACACTATTCCCTTCAGAAATGGACCAATTCCAAAGCCTCACTTTATTGAAGATTATAGGCAGCCGAGTTTCTAGATAGCTGCATTCATGATGAAATCATATACATTTATTCTGGTGTTAACATTGCCTTTTGCTTATGCAACTTCATTTTTCTCCCCAATGCTTATGCACATCACTCTTCTCCCATACAGTTATAATGCAGTCATATCCCCTCTCAGCTATTTATATTGCTAATCTAATCAAGCCAATCTTTTCTAGCTTCCTTCTGTAGACTGTTTCTCCATCCCTCAATCATCTTAAGTAGTTTTTAAGTTCAGCTTCTCCATTTTAAATTAATTTTTGAGAAATGCACTGAGTATTTTAGATAAGGTCTTAGAAACGCATTATTCAAAAGCATAATAATTATCCTCTCTACTGGAAATACTTGACCTGATACACCTTGCAGTCACATTTGCCTTTTTTATGGTGTACTGGCTCTGGCTCGGAGGAAGTTAATTTTCTCCATAGCAGCCCATGTGGTGCTGCTTTGACTTGTGACGAAAGTGGTGTTGGTAAAACCCCAGTGTTTCAGGTACTACACTGCACAGTGCCTGTGCAGCGCAAGGCCACCTCTGTCCTCACTCTGCAAAGGAGGCCAGGGGCGGGCAGTCTGAGCCCCCAGCCCTGAAAAGCAGGCAGGGCAAGTGGTCGGGACTGGGCGAGGGCTTAGCAACTTCACATACAGCTACACCAGTGGTGGCTGTACTTGTCCTACCAAGCATAGATTATTGCTGCTCTTCAATCATTTCCAACTGATTAGCAACCATTACAACAGCAGCTCCCAGCACTTTACAATTAACACGCAAGATCATGACTTTATACTAAAGCATAACCTATTAAATCCTTTTCCTATTAACCAGGTCTCAAGATATCCCTACATTTGTTGCAGAGATAACTATACCAATATAGTTGATAACTATACCAATATGAAATCATTCTCCATCTGAGGTATTCAAGGTGGGTTTTTTCTCCCTGTTCATTTTTGATTTTACTAATCCTGTGGGCTTCCCAATCAAATGATCTGATATCCCTGATCAATAAACACGAACTTCAGACTCCTTACTTATTTCCAAATACTACATATTGTGTGCTTTAGTTTTTTTGTGAGAAGACTTCCTCAGTAGCGAAAGATAGTATTTTTAGCAATATAAATAGATACATAAGAAATATTTTGTATTTAATTTTAGGGCTCATACTCAAAACCAATCAATTCCAGGCTGACGTGCCTGAAGCAGGACATCACAGTGAAACACAAAGTCAGACTGGAAATAGTTTCCCATCTAATGGGAACTTCCCAAGCATTATTCCATAGCAATCAAAAAAACCCCAAAAGTATTATCCCAAAGGCAATATGAATTAGAATTTCTGATATCAAATCCATGTTTTCAAACACATTAGGTTAGGTGGTGTAAGTCTCAGAATATGACACTACAAGAAGATAAACTGTATGTAGTGCTGTGAGTCCAATAGCATGAGGTCTGTGAGAAAACTGCAGCACTTCCTTTAAGGCCTCAAGAAAACAAAACTTCAGAAACGTAAGCAGGCCTTGGTGACAAGAAAAAGTGCAGAATAAAGGACAAGCAAATTTAATTTGAAAAATATAACTCCATTTACACTGTACATTTTGCAACAGAGTAATTTTGTTAAAAAACACTCACGTTACAATTTGAGGTTACGAATTACTAACTAATGGTGAAGAGACCAGGCAACTCAGTTTAACCCAGTGTACCTGAAATAACCATTTTCTAAGTCCAAGAAAGAAAGACGAAATACATTTAGAAAGCCCTGGTGGCACGGTGACAGGGGTACAAGCAGGAGACAGGGAAGAAGGACAATATAAATAGAGGCCCAATATGTTAGCTACAATGTGAATCTGTGTATGATACTCAAACCAGTTCAACACCAGTACCATTATTGTTCTACATCTGTATACCATTTTAGGTTTACATGTTTCTCTGTTGCACTGTCACTCCCCAGAGATCAGGAGGGGCAGTGTACACACTTGCTCTCCTTCTACTGTGAGGAAATGGGAAAGGAATGTAAAGAATCTGTATTCCATACTTTCTTCTCTACAGCTGAGATATTTTGGGTTCAAAATAAGATTAAACCAGGTTGAAAGCAGGCTTGATTTACCGATGGTTTCTGGCTTGTAGCAGTGTCCTGACACATTCAGGTAGTTTCATCTATCACTAGTGACAAGCAGAGCTGTTTCCACAAGAAGACTGATGGAACTGCATTGTCTACAAGCCTAAATCTGGTAAATGCTTGCCTTCAACACTGAAAAACTAGAATTAGCGGAGATTTCCTCTTGAAATGTCATCAAGTTAGAGATTCAAAAGTACTTTTGTTAACAGTGTCTTCTAAAGACAGTTTTACTGCTATGATCAACCATATTCAGAAGTGGAAGTGAAATTTAAAAAAGGCAAACAAAAAAAAATTGAAAAAAAAACTGATACATTTGTAGCTGATAGCCAGAAAACTCTAAACTATTTCTTATTAATTCTTACACCTTTACAGCATTTTCATGTGAAAAACAAACTAGGAACGAAACCAGAAACATTTTCACATACCTGAATCAAAGATTCACTCAGCTTCTCTTCATCAACCTCTAAAATTATATTTTTTATTTCTTCATAAGGCAAACGGAAAGAACCCAGAAATATTGCTGAAATTCAGTAAGAAATAATTAGAATCAAAAAGGTCAAAAAGATTGATACAAGAAAGCAAACAATTTCTAGCGACTCAAAAATTTTATCTGATCCAAAATAAAGTTTCACAATGAAGAAGCTTTCTATATAAAACAAGCAACAGATGAGGCACACTATTGCAGTTCAACTTACGAATTTCAATTCTAAGAAATGATACTATGTTAATAGTTTTAATTGTTTAATCAGCCTCAGTTGCTCCCTAGCAGCGTTATTTGTCTCTAGCAACAAAGTCATATTTTTATGAATGGCAACACACCTGCATTACTACTCAGATGTACTCAGTCACTAGAAGACTTTACCTATTATTTTTTGCTTTTAAAATTGTTTAAGTCACATTTACATAACAGTCTAGAAAAAAATTCGATGTCAAAAGGACAATAAAGAACTGGGCAAAGACACAAAACCAATACCCAAGCTCTACCACCTTTTAGGGTAACTGAAATTATACGAGAGACAATACATAGTATACCCTTCAAAGATGGGAGTTTTCAAAGCAATTTGGTCTCAGGATGTTATAACATCTCAACAGAGCCCCATTCAAAAAACCACAAAACATCCTAACACAAATGGGTTAGCCTAACTACTATGGCTGATTTTACTGCATCCATACTTTCAAAACTTGAGTTTTACACCACTTGTGTCATAGTGCATTATCTGCTTAAGAAAACGTGCTCCTGGATGAGATAATAAAGAACACAGATTTGGTTTTACTCACTCCATTTGCCACAGGCATGAGTGATATCTTATGTTCTAATTCAAATAAAATAATCTACTACTCTCCCTCCTTAACTAGAGAGAAGCAGCAAATTAAAAGTAACAGGTGGGGGCAATTTTCCTTACAATTTATAGCAGTAGTGTTTGCACCTAACTTACCCTATTTCATAATATATTTCTCTTTAGAAGTCTAATGTCCATCAAGCTCTATTTCTCCATTGCTCTAACCAGAAAAAGCCATTAGGAATGACCTCTCAACCCCAACCCAAAAAACCTACCAACATTGTGCCTTCTTTTATACTTCCACTCTAAAGCCATTAATGAAACAATCAATTTTTTGTTACCAAAAAAATATGTACTTCCTTAACATTTAACCCTTCATCATTTTTCCATATTACTTAACATCTTTCTAAGGTGTATACTGAATTCCAATTATATGTACGTAAACTACTTTTGATCTTAAGACTCATGTTCACATTAGCCAGTTTTAGAAAAAGAACATTACACATGTAAATAAAAAAAAAAGAGAGAGAACATTTAAGAACAGTTGTGTGCACACGCTACTTAGATATTCACCTAATGCATTTGACATCACTTACATAAGTTTTGTGCACTTTTTCCATCCAAAACTCTTAATTCCTTAATCTTTTTCTTCGACTGGGCCGCTTTCTTTTCTTCAGATTCTTCTACCGTCTTTTTAGCTGTAAAGAATTTATTTAATAAATTCTGATTCATTATTATAACTGTTAAATCTTACAGACTAAGTGCAACTCAGTTAAAAAACCATAATAATGCATCTACTTTGAATCAGTTCAAGGCAAAATGAATCCACTGCCTCAATGTACTGTAAATTATCCAAAGAAATGAAGTAAATGTATGAAATTAGGACTAATGTGAAATGAAAGTATTACTATGACAATAACCAATTTTTCCAAATACTATCAAATTACATTTGTGTATTTTAACCACAAAATTTGTTATCTTCAGCTCCAGTTTATGCCAGGCACCTTTAAAAATAGCATGATTTGGTGTTACCTCAAAGCACGTGAGTGCCCTCTGTTGAAATATTAATTCAAATAACATATGATTTTCTTCATCCAAACCCAATAATATATATAGTTTGAGATTTATCACACTACACTGGTAAAGAACAAAAACCAAATAAGAAAATACCACATATTTTAAATTGGAGGGGGAGGGAGGGGGGCATGGAATTAGCAAGTACCACTAGCCTTATGTTCAAGTACTTAAAATTCTATACAAAGTAACGTGGTATTGAAATATTTAAAATATATGCTGATTTTTGCATAACTTAACACACTTAATTTTCACAGAATTTTCTTAAGTATTAATTAAGTAAACCCATTAACAAGGATTTACTTCCCTTTAAATATCACATAACATATTTGGCACTAAAGGAATATAAACTTAACATGCTTAACATTAATTAAACATAATGAACATTTTAAGTTATTCAAAAGTAACTGAAAAATCTGAAAGTCAAATGGAGAGGAAGTTTTAAGCAGACTATATATGGCTTTCTTCTCTGAGCATTGTTTTTTGCTGTACTAAGTTTCATTACAGTTATCTCCTAAGAAAATATGCTTTTTTTTTTAGTTGAAGAATAACACCAAAGCCTCAGTTTCAGCCTCTTAAAACAATAGAACAAATGAGGCAGTTATTTTTCTCCTTCTATACATTATCATTAGGTAAACACCTGGCATAAAAGAATTCCACTGGGTTTATACCACTTGAATGATTAGTTTACCTTGGGCATTTTCATAGCAGTGTAGACTAAGATAGTACAAGATAGTTACCTCATCCCCAGCTACCTTTTAGAAAAAGCTAAACAAAAAAGACTATTCAACAACCAGGCAATACTTGCCCTCCCGTTGCCCCGCCATTATCCTGCAAGCCTAACTATGTAATATGACCAGCTTGCTTTGGATTTGTAGAAGGACAGAGCTACACATCAACTTAATAATACATAGATAATACTCAAAATTCCCACCAGCACTGACCCTTTAACTATAATGAACTACTGTTTAAAAACCTGAAGTGACACTCCATGAAATAATCACACCCTTACCACTAATTGTTCTCAATTAAACAAGGAAATAAAACCAGGTGCTCAACAAAACAAAACACACCCAAGAGTTAATAATTAGTTGTCCCATGAGAAGGCAATAAACATGAGGAGTTCTGTTACACAAACAGAAGCTACCAGTCTAGATTCGTGTCTGTGAGGAAAGATTCAAGATGAGTGACCTATTCCAAACTACATCTGTTTAAGAATTAATCCCTCTGGATTTCCATATGTGACTGGGTTTTTCAGGTGTTGACCAATGCATACCCTCACAATCAGCTCACAGAGTACTAAACTTGTCATGTTACTTGTGAACACTGAAAACAAACCTGCTTTGTAACCAATACACACACAAACCAAGTGTTAAGCTTCTCAGTCTCATGGCTTGCAAAACTGCAGAGCTAACAAAAATATGAAGTTGTACAAGAAACAAGAAGAAATATAGATGGTTTTGTTACCAAATTTCATCCCCCCAAAGGTACATTTTCCTTACAGTGGTAATTCACATACACCTGATCAGACACAGCAAGTGAGAGAAACATCTTGTGAGCAAGAGTTCAAAGGCCAAGGTGTTACATGAGCTCAACTCAAACCACACATTAGCTTACTCAGCTGCTACAGGATCAAAAAAGGGAAAGTGGTTTTGGGGGTTCAGTTTTTCAGCTTACAATATTTTCTAGAACGTGACAGACAGAGGATGGGCTGAGTCAGAGTTCACAAGGGGAACTGTGCCTGTATAGGGCAAACAACGGTTTTCATTATTATCCTTCCTCACCTCTTTTGGGATTGCACTCTTCTAGTGGTTGTGAAACTACTAACCTCATCCAGAGCACAAAAGATCAAATGTTCCAAAGTTTTATAACAAACCATGGCTACTCTTACCTGCTTAAGCCTGACGTGCTGTAACACCATCACTTATAAATCATCCATTTTATAAATATTTAATGTCTAGGTTAGATTAACACTTTTCCATTTGGAAAAGACCAAAGGCGGTGTTATTTCCAAAGGTTTTTATATTGTCAAGCACAAGCCTTTGAAGACTAAGTTAGCTTTACATTAATTTACAAAAACAACATGGAGAAATATTCAAACCAGATGCTTATGTGACTGCATCAAAGTCACAACCCAGCATCAACACCAACCTAAGACTCATAGGAAGAAAGAGATATTAAATTACTAGAATTCCTCCACAGTTAGACTATGCTTAAGATTACACTAAGCATCAGAGAGCTATCAAAGGCCATGCCCTTCCCTCTTCTCTTAGTGGTTCTCTCTCCCTCCAATTGCACAGTCCATTTGAGCAACGACTGTGACAGGACCATGGATTACAGATTTAAAAAAGAAAAAATTAAATAAAAAAAAAGTCACTTGGTACATTTCAGAATCAATATACTATTGCTGACCAACCTCCCAACCCTTTTCAGGTACATCTTTCTCAAGTGCCTGTTTAAAGATGAAACACGCTTTTTGGTTTGATGCCACAGAACCAGAGGGAGAGATGAAAAAAGGATTTTATAGCAGTTAACATAGGGTAGCTCAAAAAAGCAAGATGGAATTAAAAAATTAATCTAGAAGCTAAAGCATCTGTATTACTTCCTAGAGACATTTGAGTTTAGTGCTGTGATCATTCATTACAGCACTTTGATAACACCACTGGCTTACATCTTCATTCAAAATCAACTAGTTTTCAACCGACAAGTCTTCCAGTCAGTACCTAGAGCTAGTGACAGCCATACCCAGGTTTCCGTAACAAAGACAGTGATATTTTTGGGGGAAAAAAGGTGTAGCAGAGGGGAAATCTCCTTACTTTCTGACCACAACAACTTGTTAAGCAACAGGACACTGAAAGAAACAGGTCAGTTCTCCAAGTTTCAAGCTTTATGCCACAGGGTCCCTCTCCCAGACAAATCCCTGCTGAGCTAGCCATCCATCTCCAAGTACTAGTTTGCCTCTCTTGTTTCAAAAGCACAACCAGTTTTTTCCCACCTTAAATAAGGCTGCCAAATTTATGGCTCACCTGTTTCACTGCCCAGAACATACTCGCTAATCAAGTTTGAGTCAGCCCTCCACTGCATTAACAGCTCTGGAATGACAGCAGCATCCTCAGTAAGTGGTAACGCCTGCCCAGGTACTCCAGCAAGACACGCTCTGCAGAAGTCACTAAACTCTCCTTCACAAGTTCTCAGTAAGAGTCCAGAGGCCCAAGTATTCTGTCACCACACGAAAGAAGCCTGCATACCAGCAGAGCAGATTTCAGACTGAAAAGGGACTGTCAAACTGTCCTCTTGAATTTCAGATGACCATGTCTGTGATAAACGACAAAGCTAATGCACTTCTGTTGTGTTGATGCAAAGCATTTTTAAATCCCCTACCCGAAATCTATTTTTCTTCCGGAGCATTAGTCCCATTTCACACAAATTAAAGTAGATTAATATTTGGATTTATCTGGAAAATATATTTACACACACACAGATACATACACACACACAAACAGGGACACATAAATGTGTGGATTTTTTGTTTTGAAGAAATGGAGGAAATGATACTCTTGGTTGTCTAAAACTATTTCCCCATTCAGTTGGGAAGAAGTAAGAAAGCAGCAAGCATTTTTTTCAAAAACAAATTAACAGTCATTGTTAATTTGCATCCACTAATGCATAATTATCTCACACCAGTTACATCTGTAGAATGTTTGGCTTGAGCTTACTTGCCTTAACCATCTACCTTGAACAGAGGAAAGGGAAAGAGAGCCAATATGAAGGGGAAAAGGTAGTTTTAGCACAGGCAGGTGTCTCTTTGAAGACCAGAAAGCACAGATTTAAACACCAACATTACATAACCTCCTCCTTTCTTTTTTTCTTTTTTTAATTTAGATTGGAGTTCTATTGTGTTGGTAACAACATATTTGTTTATCAGCGCTGAAGGAAAAAAGCTGATGCAACATGCTGCAAGGGATTGTTTTCTGTTCACCTAATTTATGCAACACACGTGCAGCTCAAGTGTGTACCTTCAGTGATACCTTCAGCTGGGAACTCATTTATTCCCCCAGAAAGTGCACTGCTTGAAACCCACGTAGGCTTTAAAGAAAAAATGGCAACACTAAACAAAACATTATATAAGTTTAAAATACATTAAACAAGACCTGATAATCATGGCGAAAAACATACACAAACATGGTGTAATACTTCAGAGACATAATTAAGAAAAAAAATTCTACCACCAGTACTTTTGTACTTCTGTAGCCAAAAAAGTAAGCGCACGTGGCTCTTTAAAATTCCCATTCTACACCTGTTCATTAACTCAGCTACTGAATGGCATTAAAAGTCATCATGACGTATTTTTAGAAATACATACAAGTTCAGTTAATGCTACTGAAGCTGTTAAAGCATTTTACTCTGAGCTGAAGTGTCCAGTTCATATTAACCTCCTCCTTTCTTTTCTTAAATAAGCAGTGAATAATTTTAATAAAGAATTAACAGTAAAAACTGTCAGTCATGAGCGTGACGAGGATGAAAATTTAAGGCAGACAAAAAGGAGTACACTGAATTTCAATGTGGAGAAAGCAAAGATTTAGGTGAACTTTATCCTATTCGAACCTGAGGTTTCATCTCTAATTTCTATCAATTCTTTACCCATAGTGAACCAATGCCCTTACATTATCACAGGAAATGAATAATTTTATCTTATTTCCGTCCAGCAAATGGCTTACCAATTGCATTTACTGGTATTTGGCAGCAAAGGTAAATACAGAGAAGAAATTAATTGCTTTATTATTCCCTTTACCTGAAAGAAGATTAAGGGCTGTAAACTATACATACAGGACTAAGTTTCAACAGCTCAAACTATTAATTACACTGAGAACTTCACTCAAAAAATCCCAACCCACGTGATAGGACTTGGAAGAAAAAAAGAGATAAAGAGCTAGAAATGCCATTGAAAGAGTAGTAGATATTTTATAGCACAAAAATTCAGTAAACTACTCCATCATAGCAGAACTCCTTTAAGCCCAGCTAAATTGATCATATCGGGAAGCTACTGACAATTTTATATTTCTGTTTTACTTCTAAGGGCACATAGGAATAGAAGTCAGTCAAAGAAAATGGGAGAGAGAGGAAAGTCAAATATAATGTTAGTCTCAAATTTGCACTTGTTCTCTTCCTCCACCGATACACTAACGTTAAGCCTTTCCATTTGTCTAACCCCATCCTTTCCACTCTCAAATGGAACAGTGCAGCAGTTCACACAAGTTAGGCTCGTTAGTGTACCTGTTAGCAATAACCTGTGAACTTCCACCAACCACTTGTTCAGTAAAGTAGGAGAATATAAAAGTAGGAAAATAAAAGTAGGAAATATGATAAAGTAGGAAATATGACCAACCTCTTCTTCCAGACAGCATAACGAACCCTAGCAAGTTATACATGCTCAAGGAAACAGCCAGCCAAACTATGTTAAGAACCTGTTGATCATCAAGAAGTGTAAATGGGTCCAGAAGCATCCTTGAAGAAGTCGAGCCCTGTCAGTGGCAACAAGGCAGAAAATAGCATTGCAAACTAAATGGACCAGTGACCAATGAAGTATAAACAGTAAAACTAGAGAATACTCAGTGGATCCCAGAGGAGAGCCTCTGGGAGATGCCACAGTCCTGCACCTGGACTACACATTGCACAACAGAAGCCACAACTGCTCTCCTGGACCACATCGTCCCCTGCAGAACACGGTTGTCGTGCAATTTGTGAACTGCATAAACTGAGATTAAAGTGCTTTGGTACCCAAAATCATTTATAACCTCCACACTGCTGTTTGGTCTTAAACTTTGACAAATAGCAAATCATTTCCCCAAATAGCTCAAAATAAATGCAAGAGCATTAGCAGATCCAACCCACACCCTCTTGTCAATTAAGCCAGCAGCTGTGTGATCTCATGATTATTCCCAATGCCACCTGGCATTTTGCAGTTCACCTAAAATCACTGAGTTATCAATTCCTCAAGTAAAATTAATTAAGTGCTCCTGCTGTCACTCTGTCCTTTCTGCAATCAGAAGAGCTAAATACCAGGTAAAGCATTTAAAAAAAAAATAAAGAAAACAATTTTATTACAAAAAAAGCAGGTAATTGATCTGAAAGTGAATCTTAGTTTGAGTTCTCAAGATAATAAAAAAAAAAAAACAGACAAGGGAAAAAAAAACATGGAACCTCTTGCAATCCTGTATGCTTTTTGCCTAATTAATGTAATCAAGCTGAAGGAAGTGACATCAACCCAACAGATTATACACTTTAGAAGAAAAAAAAAATCATTACTTAGTTTTACAAATGAGTTTTGTCAAAAAATAGCAGGGGATCTATGGTCCTATTACTTGTTCTTATAAGAAAATTAATTGTTGTTATTATATTTGACCACCATACTTAATGACTATACGAAATATTTCTTGTTCTATCAAAATTGCCCTAAAACAGTTTTAACTAGTCTAATACTCAAGTGCAATTTTCACATCTACATCAGGGACTTGTGCAGTAAAGTTGTGCGGTTAAAGTGTACTTAATTAGCCACTCTATATTGCAGTTGCTTTCAGCTTTCTACCAACAGCTTGAAATCAAGTAAATGTCTGGGCCACAAATACTTTAAAAAAAAAAAAAGCAGCAAAGCACTACACACAACTGATTTTGCCCCCTTTATTTACACCCTTAAAGATCAAGGCAAAAGATGTTGCTTTTGCTGAAAGACAGAAAGCAAATATTAACAATTCATCACATACAAATGGTCACAGAAATACACGCGAGTGCTCCTTCTGAACACTAGAAATCAAACAGCAGGCAAACAATGATTAAACTGAAAATATCCTCACTGGGCCTACTTAACTGTGTTGTATGACGTGCTGCAAGAAGCTGGAATAACAGCTGGTAGCCTTTTCCATGAACTCTTCGCTTCCATTCCCTCCATGAATATTTATAGGGAAGAAAGCCTCCAGATTGTCCACCCCATTCCTCCCTTTGCCACTGCTTCAACCTCTGCGATGTTTATTGGGAATACGTCGGCTTTTACTCCAAAGAGATGGTTATGCTTCTCCTTGGTGGGTTTCACTGGACACTGAGACATTACCCATCTCTGCTGCCTATGTATTAGTGCTTGACTGGTGACTAAAAAGATCAGTCAATGTATTTTAGAAGTAATAAAGTAAGTATTTATGTGGGTCAGAGAAAATATTTGCTTCTAAAAACAAAATGCTGCCTATAACAGTATTTCTAATTTAGACCATCACATGTCCCAGTTATATTTTTTCCTCTGATACCAGGTCATCATCACCTCAGAACTGCTAGATAAGATAGAATCTGTAAATAATTAGAGCTAACTGGTATGCCTGTTATCCGTACAGCTATCAAAAGCAAAAGGAAAACACCAAGACTCAGACAAAACAAAAAATTCAAAGCAAAACACAATGTTAAAAAACTGCAATCATATTTTATCAAGATTTGAATAAACTCATTTTCTGTTACTATAAGTCCAGTAAACAGGAGTCTTTTAAAAGAATAGTTCAGCTATTGTTCCTTTGATTAGGCTTGTAAAAGGCACATCTTTCCCGATAAAGACACTTACGGGAATCACATTTTCCAAAGGAATTTTAGAAATATTGAAGCTAAAAAAAAAATCCCAAGAGCCAAAAATTCCTTTATACAGTCAAGTTACATAGAGATTGGTGTTTAATGGAATAGACTAAAATTTTAGTGAAAATGAAGTGCTAAATTTATTTCTTTTCCTCTTGCACTGTGATATTTGACATACAAAGCTCCTGACTAAATATTTAAACACTAAGTAAAAAACACATTACGAAATGCATATTCCAGTATCCTTTCCCTTTTCAAAGTATTTCTGTACTGTCAAGGTTTTAAACAAACATGCATGAAAAATTCTTTCAATTGTACATATCTAAATCTCCAAACCTTCTATTTGTTTACCATCTTCTAGATCTACTATATTTTTTAAGTGTAATGTGGTACATCCCAGTCACATACTCTGACCTACACAGTGAAATACACAATGCTACATTGCTATTGACTTAGTACTTAGGAAATTTGATTTTATGTGTAATAAAAAGAATTCTATTCTCCTACTAATTTAGAGTCTAAAAAAAAAAATGGTAATTAGCTGGTATTTATTGTTTAATTAAGCCAGCAGAACTCAAAAGGATGCTTTCATAGGTGTTGGGTCCAAAGCATACCTTCACATGGGAAAAGGACCAGATTAGAAATAATTGGGAAATTATCTGTCTTAATAGATTGCACTAATTTCTACAGCCAGTAAGTAGTGCCCTGTGAAGTTGAATGGTAATCACAACTTTGACAGTTGACAAATACAAATAGCAACTTTCGTCTTTATTTATAAAACGCTAAGAAATTAGTCTTCCATTAACAAATGTTTGAAATGGTGGCCTTGTGGTGGATGGTATCAAATAATCTAATTAGTTGCATGTAACATAAAACAAGCATACCTTTCAACCTAATCATATGCGGGGACAAATATTTTTCTACCTGTCAGTGACAATAACTCAGGCTACTGCAACCTTTATCTTAGAATTACTTTTGGTTTAACCAGACACGTGAAAGGACAGTGACACGTTTGGAACAGGAACTGCCACATCACACAATGTCACAGGGAAGACTCATTGCATCTTTCTAAATTACAATCATTCTGACTAATCATCATTCTAACTAAGGTCATCCCAACAGAGTTTCAATATACCCTGACAGTGAAACGTTTCTGGCATACTGATGGAACACTCTGAAAAACAAACAGTAATTGAGACATTTGATGATTCCATACTGAGACAACCAGAACCATGAGGTCCCCGCACCAATAACTGGGGTAGGTCAATTGATACTTGTTAGATAATGGCCACCACTCAGTGATGTGTTCTCTGTTTATGATGTACAATTTCAGTCCTCCTCTCTGTGATCTTTGAAAACACAGAGAAAATAAATACAAATTAGCTATTAATGACAGAAAAAGGAGGCAACAAACCAGGACAACCATCAAGCAGCAGGACTAAAGCACTGGATAACTACATATTTGTTTGAAATACAGAGAAGATGTTAGGAATGCGAAAAGATGATGAGTTCATTGAAGAGAAAACGCAATGAAGACTTTACTATGTACAAAGATGTGACCTCTGGCTTAGAAAACACCATCAACTGTTGACAGCTGGGAAGTATCACTATTTAGTTTATTCTATGTACATAGACAGACATTTAATACCTGTTAATTATCACATTTTTATTCTTTTACCTAAGCACCAGCTCTCAGGCCCCTGCTCAAGACAAAATACCAGGATCGATCGGCCTGAAGGCAGCCCTGTATGGTTGGATATGTTACTGTTGCCTTCTAACAGATCTACCTTGAAAACCCTTTCTCGAGTGTCTCAACGAGTGTTGAGAACACCCAGGTGCTCACTGAATACACATGCAATGATTATCTGCCTTCAAGAGGTAAAAGATAAATTGCTTCCACATCACAGGATTAGTCTTAGGGGACCCACCCGAGTACTAAATTAAGCCATTTGCATTGCAGCAGACTAAAAATAGTCCTGAAACACACAGCTCCCAGTCTCTCACCTTTACCAAAATAGTCAAGCCTCACTATTCGCTTCAGCACGTTTTAATCATATACGTACACATATAAAATCGACAGTATATTCTAAATTTAGCAGATGTAATATATACTTTGCTTACCTTTATATTACCAACGTAAGCAAAATTTGGCTAAAATGATCCATTAAAAAGGCAGCACGTCGGTGCTAATGATCCAGATGTCTTCAATGCAAGAACAAAAAAAATGGCAAAAGGAAAACCCCAAAACTTATTCCATGTGCACTACCATCCAGAATACACAACTTAAAGGTATTTCCACATTGACTTATAAAAATAAGCCAGTTTACCATATGGACATTTTGCTTTTAGAAAGCCTATAGGCCATACATTTCTTATTCACTTGCCTCTTCACATGGGGAAATTATTCCATAATAATATCCTACAAGAATTACAGAACACCTTACAGAACAGAATAAGATATCTAAAAGAATGAAGTTTCAGAGAAGTTTCAGTTCCCACAAGACGCACAACACTTACACAATATATAGAAAAAAACCCTGTAATTTCAACTTCACATCCTTTACAGATCATTAACAAGTAATTCAATAGCTCAACAAAATTATCAGCTTTTTACCCATGTTAATGCCTATGTACCTAGTATCTTCATTTCTCAATTAATTCAGAAGCTTAATAGCATGATTGTTAACTTTTAATCCCTTAGACAGCTTTTTAACGCATATTTCTCCCAAAAACCTTTCTTCATTTAGGTAACAGATCTAGCCTTCCTCCATGTATATATGGCAGAAATTCTTGCAATGGCAGACATTCTGCTCAAGGCAACTCCAGAGAGCACTATAGGTGAAAAAAGTATCAATCAAATAAAAGTTGCGATCTCAAAAGGAGATGAGGAATATTTTTGGGGGTGTCAGCAAAAAAGAAAGAAAAATCAGTTTTGCACATAAAATAAACAGGCATTGGGAGGGGAACATTTTTTATGACTACAACATGACTGCAGGTCAGCATGACACGTAACTGGAACTAGGGCACCAATCAGACCGTGTTTTGTCGGTTTACACTTTTACAGAAAATCCCCACATTGTATTTCATATAGAGAAATTTGAGAGAAAGTACATTTCAGAAGTGATGTAGTATGTATTGGCTATGGTTGTGCTTAAAGATGGAGGGAACAGCTCTTCAGTACAGACTCAAAAGAACTATTTTACAAGTAGGGCCATAAATTTTGCTTATAACTACATCTTAGTTTATGGTGGGTTTTTATTTATTTTAACAAATACACAGTTACGCCTGAAACTCTGCGGGAAGCTTTCAGGATATTAAAGTACAGGTGCATATTCTACTTAATACTTAGCACAAACTTCCCTAGTAAGTAGCTAATCTGTTTTCCATCCTTTCCTCCAAATTTTTATTATTCTTTTTTAACGTTCCCACCTTCACTTGGGTCACAAATTCTCAGCCAACTGTGTGGCTTTACTTCAGCCAAAGCACCCACGTTGCAACACTCAGCTTCCTCACAGTAATTGGATACGGGGCTTTCTTTACCAATATTGAAGAAGTTTCCAGAAAACATAGCTATGGCTACAAATAACACACCAGAAGGCAAAAGACATTTAAAACCATCCTGCCTAGAATTATAGAACACAGACCTAGAAGTGACAAGTGATTGGCCTCCAACTCATCATCAGTGTATTTTGTGTACATATACAGATATACATTGTTACACATGAAAAATAAGCCACCCTTTAGGAAAATTTCCACAACAGATAATCTTAACAGTTCATTTAACAAAAAATTACTGTAAAATCCATGGAATGGGCTATTTAATCACGTTCTGAACAACCAGCTTCAAAAAAAATAGATTTTTCTAATATCTAACTTAAATTCCCTTGCAAAAAATGAAGTTGCAAAAAAATACTTGAGGAAGAATATCTTCTGAGGGTTATTTTTTCTGCTTGGAATGAAAAGAATGTTTTCACTAACGTCAAATCTTTTTACCTATTCATACAGAATGTGTTTTATTCCAGGAATAGAGATTTTTATTTGTTTAAAAACAAACAAAACCCTCTTCTTATCTCGGTTCAAAACAGATTCTTTCTTCAGTTCAACTTCTGAATTTCTTTTTCATCACATTCATAGGAAAAAAACACTCTCTGTAAAAGCATTATAGATCAAGACTACTTCATGAATGTATTCATATTTCATGCTAATTAGTCTTTGTACACAATCCCTTTCCCTGGTGTGCCTAGTACATGTGTCTCTGTCCTCGAGTGCTCGTTATATGTGCTATAGTTTATTTGAGCACTGCATCACTGCGACTGAAATAGACATTTCAGAATACAAAACTGGCTTTCTTCCTCTGCTGTATTTCATAAAGCTGCTACAAACAATAGCTCTAATTCCCTTCTTAAAACAAGGCATATAGTAGGTATAGAATGTACTAGTTACTAACAAAGTCATCACCCAGCAGGCTGGAATTTCAGACCTGTGGAATATACACATGTGGGTAGCACACACTCATCTGTGTATGACGAGTAGGGATCCTTACTCTCTTCTAATGGGGACCTCTGAGACAACACTTTGAGACTTGACCTCCTCTTGACTTTGCTTTACAGTCAGAATGGATTCTTCCACCTTTCCTCTTCAAGATTTTAATTTTTAATACTCTAAGAACTAAGGTCTAACAAATTAATACATGAATTCTGTAAGTTACCACCATTTACAACACTATAACTAAGACAGCTCAGTCACAACATTGTTAAAACACATACAGAGACCTTTTAAGACAATACACGGCTTTTCTCACTTCAATTTTTTCCTTCCAAGCCTTTAACATAAAACACTACAAGTTCACCACAAACCTGATACCAACCACTTTCTGAATATCAGTTATCAGCATTTCCAAAATCAGATTTTTACGAATGAATTAATACAGAAGAGGCTTGTTAATTTGTTACAGGTTTTGAATTACCAAGCAGTTCTCAAAGTTTACTGAAGGTATACCAACAAATACCTAAAATTACTCAAGAAGTAAAAATATCATAGTCTATTTAAGCAGAAAGACTAAAATAGTTAAACCATCACAGTTCAGAAAAAAGAAATTTCTTAAATTCCTTTCTTAAATTCTACTGCTGAAGCTGAGCAGCACAGCTTTATTAATATTCTTCAGAATTATTTTCACATCCACAGATTTCTTAACGAAATGATGGTCTTACAGCAAGCATATACACACGGGACATCCTCTAGAATCTCAGTTTCACACTTAGCACTAAACCAGACAGATAATCAGTGTGTATCTATAGAAATAATACAGTCATGAAGTAACTAGCAGCATTTCTTCTTCTGTATCCTTGCTCCACAAGTCCCCGGGGGGAAGACTAACCTGTCCCAGTAACATTTCAAAGGGGTTAAGCAGTGCTAATTAAACTGTAACTGAAGGAATCGCCTCCATATTAGAGCATTTGACCTGGATTCAGAATAGCTATAATGGTGATTTTGATAATTATTTCTATAGGACTTATAAAGAATACGTTACAATATACCTTAAAGCAATCAATGAATAAAGCTAACAACTTTCAAATATCCCAGACATCAAACTATTTCCCATCTGTCTCTTAATATAATTTAATTCACATACAGACTATTTCTATTTGCTTTTCTAAAGCTGCAATTATCACAATACTTTATATAACACTACCCAAGATAATATCCAAACTACTCAATCTGAATCCTTCTGATACAAAAACAACGCTCTGAAAAAATACTAACCATTGCATATGTAAAGGTGGCAAGTTCCAGGAATAACAAATAGGAGACTTAGGAAAAGTGCATCTATCTGACCTGCCCCTCATCAATTTTTTTCCTTATGCATATACCACAAAGCACTTAAAAAAAGAGTCCTAAAAGAGACATAATTAAAAAGTACTACAGACCGAGATCTCCAGTAAAATTCCTGCATCTGTTCAACCCTATGGCATGATTATTCTGAAAGCATTATTTATGTAAGATTTTACAGGAAAACAAGACAACACACAAAAAAAATAACACAACTGAGACTAATCCTAACTTCTAAGAAAATCTAGGTAGATTTTTTTTTTTTTATCTGGGATAGTCTTCATTCACTGTCACAGGATGAAAACAACTCTACAGTACTAAGCTGGGGGAAAAAAAAATATTCCAAACTTCCTGTACGTTTCAAAGTAAAGTCTTTGCAAAGTATCAGTGTTCTCTCACATTAGTCCACCACAGACAAAACTTGTGGTCAAAATGTTATCATCGAAGTAGTTTACAAAAAGAAAGCCTTCCTTTGTTCCCAGTAATATTCACAATAATGCCTTTCATCATACAACATTGTGTTTTATCATACAGAATTAGTGTTAAATATGATTAACAAAGAACTGTCAGGTACTCCTAAAGTGAGTAAAAGACTTATTTTTTTTGCAATGGTTTTGAAATCCAAATAAGGGGATGAATATTCAGCTTCAGATCTACTTCTAGCAAATAAGTAGTATAATTGCTAGCAGGTCTTACCAACAGTACATCTATTTTACTTAGTATGGTTTTTCAATATATTATTTGTGACTCATTGTTACAAATTACCTTGCAAATAGAAAAGGGATCATTTAACTTCTTGAAAGGTAGATGTGCTGACGTGCTATTTGAAACAAAATATGAAGAACTAAAATTTAAAAACTTTGCCTCCCAATTAGAAGCTTTGTTTTGGCCCCTTCGGAATGCTACTCTCATTTTAGTCCTTTTGTACTATGAGGAATGAAACGGGTACTGATACTCTTGAAATAAAAACTACACACTCGCTCCACCAGGAGCAGGTGCTACTGAACAGTTACCATTTGCACAGTTCCTTCCTCACACACAAAAAAAGAAAACTAGACAGGAACATCCATACAAATAATTCTTGGGAGGCCTCATCTGGGATTCTCCTGAACAATAGCCCAGCTGCAGCAAAACTACATGCATCATTCCTAAGGTCAGGTTGGAAACCCCGCTTCCCTGTGTAACTACTGGAAGTTTATTTATAAAATATAACTTTTAAGGAGTTAACTTCTGCAGTTAAGCCTTAGTACCTGATGCAAAACTGAACACAAAGAACACATGTGCCTCCCCCGTCTTGTTTCTCTTGATACTTGAAACACAGCAAGACTGGATAAGGTTTGTCAGGGGCAATTTGCCCCTGACATTTCTGGGCAGAAAACCCCATATTTCATTGATTATATACAAATCTTTCATAGAATTTTTTTTCCTTAATCAAGCACTTACGTGATCGTTGTTTAAATAATTCTAAGATCATTTAAGAACAGAAAAAGCATATATATAAAAATCCAAGTATAGACACGCACAGATATAAATCTATGCTAAGTGGTAATAATTTCAGGTATCAGTTTATTTAAACAATGCAAAGCTTTGTCCATCCCTGAGTTCGACAGTTCACCTGTTGGTTAAATCCAGTTGAAAGGGAGAGGAAAAGATGAAAAATAGCAAACTAATTTTCTTCTATATGGTACTTGAATTTATTCTGTTGTTGAAAAAGAACAACAATTTCAAATACAATGAAAGATGAAAACAAACCAGCCTACTTCACTTCTATGTGAAACTGAGATATGAAGACAGATTACCCAAGCAGGCAATCTAATTAAGTGGAATTCCTGTAAGATGCAGAAACATTTGGTTCCCCTGTGCTGCAAAGCAGTATCTTCCTTTGCTTTGGATTCATACGCTTCTGAAAAGAGGGCAAGGAGAGAAGGGAAACAAACATACACATGCTGAATTAATCAGAAGACCAAGGGAGCCACCTGCAGTTAGCAATCTAGAAACAAATACATTATCTGTTACTGGGTTTTTGTTTCATTTTATTCTGCCAAAGCAATGCATATAGTTGAACTCATGCAACATATGTGTGGTTAATACTAGAGATTCCTGTATCGAACTGACACTTCTGCCTCACACCTACAAATACAGCTGTGTTACAGGAACTTTGGACAAAACTGAGCCTCCATTTAAGGCTTGTAAAAATTTAAGTTCTCTGATAAACTTTTTCCGAGTTTCTTAGCATATCAAATTCAGATCCATTTTTTAAAAGTACTAATCCCTTTTCTTTTTATTTGTAAGTACCAAATTTAAATAAATGCAAACAGCTTTTTTTTCCAGGATAATGGTGCACCAGCCTCATTCTTTGGCTGGTACTGTCTCTTTATTAAGAAACAGCTGAACAGTAATATAAACTTTTTTTTTCCCCTGCTAAAAATGTTTCATTACATCAAGCAAAAGAGAAGGGCCGATGAAGAATGATGCGTATTTCATATTGTCATTTATCAGTGAAGAATAACAGTGAATATAAGCTTTGTGATATTGACAGAGGAACACTGCACAGAAGCTAAAACACTCATTCTGATCAAAGAAAAAGCATTACCTGCTTCAGCAGACTAATTGGTCACAGAAGAGGTTAAAAATAATAGAATTCATGACAGAAAGACGTACCTGTTACCTAAGTGGGCCTGGGGAAGGAATAAAAAGCCAACTGAATCAACAGTATCTACTGATTTACATCTAAACAAGCCAATTTTACCTTCTTCCTCCCCCTCCTCAATATCTGGCAGATGTGCAAACAGAAATTAAAAAAAAAAAAACTGCAAAATAACACACCACCCTTTAAGAACAGGTGGTTTCACGGAAGGAAAGAATTACACACTACTTTCTTCAAGAGATCAAAAATCAGATGTAGAACACAAAAGACACAAAAGCTTTAGAACGCCCTTCCTGATTAAGTACATTTAGCTGATTTGGCAGTCAGTTCTACATTCCCTTTTTGCATAAAAGTACCTTGCACAACTGAAATTAGAAGGTTCAATAACATTCAAAAGACACAAACTATTGTGAACGTGCAATGGCTCAACAAGTAGCAGCAAAGGGCCTCAATCTGAAGTCCCTGCAGACCGCACATGGGTATCCGATGGGAACATAACGTGAACATCTTCTGCATGATGTTAACCAATAAGACTACACTATTTACTTGCACAAGGATATTACAGAATTAACACATTAATAGTATCAGCGAAGTGTGTTCAAACCAAAAGGGTTTTATTAATTAAAGCTTGATATAAGTATATTCAGAACATTGCATCTTCCTGGTTTAAATGATCTAATTTGTTCCACACATACAAAGAAATTAAATACAGACAGATCTTTCATACTGCTGTACTATAGAACGTCTTTGGGAAGAAGAATAATTTCACATCCTGAAGTAGGAAGGTTATTCAAATATACAGGCATGTTTATGTTTTCTTAGCAATGGAAAATACAAATTTAAGTTCTTATACGGTGTTCTGCTGGATGCAGCAAGAAAGGAAAATTAAAGCTAAAGGGGGTGGGAATAGCAGCCCACCTACATTCTGACCTTTAGTTCCCTACTCCAAGAAAGCCGACATTTAGACCTCAAACGACACGTATCCACAGAAAGTAGGAGGCAATCAAAAGACTACCGCAGCTCAGGTTTTAATAATTCACCTTAATTAGAATGCAGTCATCAAGCACTTTAAGGCAGGGAAGAATAAGGTACAGAAATTTTACCAGAACTGATGCAAGTCTTGCTAAGCTACCCCAATTAACAAACGCAAACAGAAGATGCTAGTCAATGATCTGCTAAGAAAAAAAGTTGTTAGTATCTTTTAAATAGTATTTTACCAGCAAGCTAGAACAACCCCAAGCAGACTTAAAAGGAGGAAAGTCTCCACTGTAAGATCATACAGCTTGTGGTGAAGACCATGGGATGCTGACGACTTGTTGCAACACAACAGGGGTAGATGATAAGTTTGCGTGTTAGCATCAATGTAACTGGAATAATGGCGTTTGTTCTATTTTGATTAGACTTAACACTTCATTAAATTACAATTAGATGTCGAGGTATCCATATAAGATTTGCATACTTTTTATTCATACAAACATTGAGTGCAACACCTGGACACATCTATCACACCACCTAAGTACAGTCACAGCCAGGAATCCACCCTCATCTATTTTTAGAGCCAGGCCCCTCACTAGTTCTGATAACTTTTAAAAGAACAGTCACCTTATGTTTACAATAAATTCGTTTGGATAAACATTGTTATCTGCTTACACGACTGCATAGTACAGTCTGCTGAACTGTTTGTAGTCTACAGTCTAAAAAAGAAACTTTATCACCTTCAAATAAGCATTATTAATAACATCAACAAAAGAGGATGATGATATCACCACTGTACTAATTTAAACATCACCTTTTTCCTAACCTTATCATGTCATCCTCAGAAGCAATGTCATCTCCATGGACTGTTCTTCAGCTTTTTTGGTATGTTTGTTACGCTCTTTCTTAAATTTTTACAACAACCCTTTCATACTTCTTTCAGTTGCCCATTTCAACCCTCTTCCTCCTCAAACAACAACACAAGTTTAGATACTAAAATCCTGGCACTGACCCAAAACATGAACAAGTTAAAACTAGATTTTATTTCATCCTATCAACATTCTTCTAATTTTCCATTATTACTAGCATGTTAAAACCGAGCTACAGGTGAGCCCTTAAAGTTGTTCGCTGTGGGAGATATCACTGGACAGCCACCTAAGTTCCCATATTGTATTAAAATAAACTATTTAATATATTTTATATTACGTATATATTATTACATTACACGTAAAAATAAAAAACTAAATATTTTGTTCATGTTTTGTTCAATTATAGTTTATAAGCAAGTTTGTATTTTCTCTTGTCCTTTCTCACTCAAACTCCCATAATGTGAAAAGTACAATTCAGTTATTAAAACCTTACACCAATTTTAAAAACATATTAAAATAGTCATTGAATTATATTTTAAAAGTCTAATCAAAAAGAAGCAACAGAAGTCTGATCAAGAAGTTTTCCCTTGAGGTAAGTTGGATGGATAATGAATTCTGCACTGGAACAATCCCAATAGTTACAGACTATTATGCACTAATTACTACCTTTACAGATCTACTGTACACATAATTAATTTCTTCAGAGCACCACTATCATTCTTGACTGGCAAAATACACAACCTAAATTACAAGAGCCAGAAATTAACATGATCCTTTCGGGAGAAGGCATTAACTTGCTTTGTAGTGTTTAGCAATTAGACTATCAATCAAAGAGCGAGAAGTGATTTTGATAGCAGCAGGCCAGATACACGGAGCATTGTCACATTATTACAGAGTTATCTGAGGCTGCGAGCATATGATGTATCGCTACTTATCTACAGAACCATAACATCATAATCCTTTACTTTTACCTGCTACAAGACACTTCATCATGCAGTTATATATATATTTAATATTCACAAAATTAAACACCAACATAAGGAGGTTTTGAGATTATATTCCACAAAGCATCATAGACATCACACTGTTGCTGCTGGAGTTCTTTTCCCTTATACTGGTAGCCAAAAATATAAATTTGATGCCAGTCAAAAGCAAAATTTAGAAAGGAATGTTCGAGCTGCACAACATAATATGACCTGCTTAATTTATTTGAAAGATTTGCTACTAAGTAGTTCTTGCCAAGAACACTAACATCTTAAACACTTCATTCTAGTCAGGGATTTATTTTTTTTTAAGGTATTCTACAGAAATATAAACACACACACCCCCTAACCCCACCAATAAGCAGTAGCCCAAAACATCAACAAGAAGGCATTCTTAGCTGACAACGCACCTCAATTTCACTGTGCATTAACAACAGTTAATGACTTAAGATCACATAATAGATGCACAAGGACGAGATACATTTATCTGATCACTTAGATCTCTTCTCCTCAGTTCTTAAGAAATACTGCAGGGTTCATACTAAATAATCAAGCCAAGGAGGATTCTTGATTTTATTTCAGATTCCCTTTAGACTCCATAAACTGGAAAGGACTTTTTTTTTTTCAATTAAGAAAACATTTAAGTGATCCCACAAAGCTTCAAATTCATGACACAAGTTTTAAAAAGGAAAAAACTTCACTAAGTAAAGGTTATCCTTCTTCTTAAAAAAAAAAAAAAACAAAACAAAACCAAACCAAACTTTCCTGAAGAGACTGTTGCTTACAGGTAAGATTTAAGTGTTTTAAAACTAAGAAGATAATGTTGAGCTAACAATACCTCAATAGAATTCCTTCCTCTTGCTATTTAAATATCAAAACACAAATCAATCCATGATAAGATTATTTTGGCAAACAAAATGAAAGCCTGAAATTTTCAAGTCGTGACAAAAACCGTAAAAGGATAATGCATGTTCTCACCAACAAAATCACTGCTTTCACTTTTAAGCAAAGCATGATTCACAAAATAAAATTCTGGATGGTATCGGATCCTCTTTTAGAATTAACCAGGTCAAAAGAACAAGTAACTGATCAGAAACTCATATAATCTTTACTCTTATCCTCTGCGCAACTACAGAAGGAAATATGCATCTACATGTTCCATTGCTACCACAACGCAGTAACTGTCCTACACCTTAATACAACTCAACTCATTAACAACCACCACAGTTACCCATTCATTGAAATACCATTTACTTGCCAACATGATCTGTGCGACTATATATATTGCTTCCACCTCCGCACCTGGAAGCACAATTGCAAGCTCAAAACACTCATCTAAGTAAGACCTTTAATGAAAATTTGAAGCCCTGAAGTCCATTCACCAGAGGCCCTTAAAAGACATTCAGATCACCTGCATTTCTGTCGAAGAAAAAGGGAGAAAACGCATCCAGGCTGTACTGAGATAACGATAATTAGATCTCAGCTAACTTAGTTGAAACCCCAAGATGTCAAAATCCTGTAAAGTTTGAAAGGGAATATTTTTTAATGTTTCCATTGCTCCCTGTGCAACAGATGTTTTCATAACAGTGCTCGGTAACTGAATTCTCTGACCAAATACTGCAGTTTGACTGCTAGTACTGATATCAACCTAAGGAAATATATTATACATAGATACATTATACGTTTGAAGGGACCTTTAAGATCAATCCAACCATCAAAACCATGCAGCACTTGGTATTCCCAGGCAGTCTCCATCCAAGTATTACCAGGGCCCAGCCCTGCCTAGCTTCCAAGATCAGATGAGATCGACGGTTCTCAGAGGGGTATGGCCATATAGTGATGCCCCACGTGTTTGTGGGGCACAACTATTAAATATCTAATGTTACAGTAGCAAGTAAAGATTTAACCTTATGGATACTTTTTAAAAGAAAATTTGGATCTAAGTACATTCGAAGTACAACTATTTTACCAGTCAGAGAACGTTCTTTTTTGTGCCTGGTGCTCTGTGATTGAACATTCTTAGGTTTTACAAGCAGTTAACTGATGAATGGAGTAATTCCTTAACTAAGGAAAACAGTGAAACTGTGTTTCAGAAGCATATTATTACTACTTTGCCCTTCAGCTGACCATTTTGGTCTCCAGAAGTACCACTTCCCTGCATCTTTGGCTGTGTTCCTTGAAAACAGGTGGTACTCAGAGAGCAAAGCAGCACATAGTTTAGTGACAACCAAAATTAAGTTATTCTTGGCGTATGTTAAAACAAAGCTATATTAAATGAGGAAAAGCCCCAAAGTTTCATTCTCATTGTGCCAGAGAATTATAAATAGAATTCAGAGGTTTAATCCGATTTGAGTGCTGCAACCTATATGGAATCACAAATTCTTAAGTGTGTATACTATCATTTATTTTAATTCAGTTACTATCCCCACTGGCACTCCAAAATGCCATGAAAAACAAGATAGTAAGCACTAAGTCATCAAAATTGCTTTTGGCAATTGTCAGTTTTCTTCCACTCATCCGTTTATTTGTTTTACATGCTGACTGTGTTCTCCAGAGAATATAAAAGGCACTTCTATTTGTCTTCCTATCATTCTCCTTTGATATATTAGGAGACTGCACCAAGAAATGGGGCTAAAGCAGAAGAGAAATTTTATCCTAGATTATGCTTGAAATAATTATTTTGGGGATTAATGAGCTGCCTGTGGCAGTTGAGACAAGAGGTGAGGAAGAATGGTAGGTATCATTTCATGTTTCCCTTTACAGATACCAGTTGCAGAAAAAAGCTGCTTGTGGAATGCAATTATTTGAGCCTGTGCTGCAACTAAATGCCCCAAACTCTTCTTGACTTCTAGTAGGTTTTCAAGTCTTAATATAAATTTGAACTCAAGGAAAGCCAACATTGACTTTCTCTACTAGTCAGCCAAATCAGATTTGAATGGCCTGGCTAGCATTTTGAACAGTAGTAGCATTTTGCTACATAGTAGCATTTTGAACAGTCTTTCCATCCTCTGTTACAGCATGTTATTTTCTATAACTGTTAACTGAGGACAACATAAGGAAGAACAGGAAAAATATCTGCAAGCCTATCACCACAGTAAGCTATTTGGAGAATTTATGTTGTTCCTAGTTTTCCAACTGTGCAACTATGTCAACAAGAATTTCCTCTCATATGAAATCAACAGCCATGTCAAAATTTGAAGAGGGTTTTTTTCCAGCATTTTTAATGAAGAAGCTTTTCAGGAATTCAGAAGCATTTCTTCAGATTTCTGATGAAAGAATTCAGCTCAAGGCAGAAGCTTGTTGTTTTCATTAAGAAGGGTCTCATTCCATTGTAAGCGTTATCTGCTGCTAGAGGTTCTTTCCCTTAAAGGTTTTCCTGTCTTGCTGTCACACTGAAGCCAGGATGAACTCCACATCATTTTACCCTCACTGCAATGCTATGAACCAAGAATCTATCAGACTTCGGCATGGGAAGAAGTGCTCAACTACTGCAGATGATGCTTTTGTACTACTGCCTGTATTATCTGAACATTTGGGACAGAAAGTGGGAAGCATTGTAGAAGCAGAATACTAATGGCTCAGATTCAGTGAGTACTGAAAAAAGCAAGAGATCTGAGTGAAAGAGCTTGTATGTTTATCTTATGAAAAATACAGCTATGACTAACTCTTTGGAGGGGTTTATAGAGCACAGAAAAAAGATATATTCAGAAATAACTCAAGGAATCTACGTAAGAAAGTGCTCACAAAAGTTAAGGCCCTCTGAGAGACCCTTCTTAACCTGAGTTAACTTTTCATACACTGTATTGGTATAAATTGCAGGTTTTATTCCTGAAATTCAGACAGTCAGGATACCAAAAACTTCTGTGTGCAATACAACTTAATTTTGAAGTTATAAAATCCTCAGGTAACTGACAGAAGTGAGAGCATTCTAGTGGTTCAAATTAAAACAGAAGACTCCCTGTAGTTAAAATACAAAGCATTGCATGAACTGTTAATTCTCAAAGCCCAAAAGTTAAAGTAAGAAAACCCAGCAGCACAAAACCACTTACAGCCAGCATATGCATTCACTTCAAAATCCTAAGTGTGTGTTTGTTTATTCAGATTTGGCCTATGAACACTTGATACATCTGACTCCATCCACCTTCAAGAACTGCACATCCCTAAAGTATATCATATCCTAACTGGTTTATAAACAGACAAAAGATTTGTAGCTAGATCAGGAATCAACTCTTCCAGTATCTAGCGCTTCTTGGGCCTCCCCATTAGCTCCTGAGTAAGTTATTACTGGACGGTACTTCAGCAGTACTTGCTTCTTTTCAGTGCCTGAAACAAATTACCGGTAAATGGCCACATATGAAATAATTATCAATTGACCATTAACCATGGATAATAACAAAAAGGCTTGGGAGAGGCTCTGTGCAGCTTTAGAAGTACTCAAAGACCATCTGAAAGCCATGAAGAGCTGAGGATAGTATTAAAGTATCAAAATCATAACCAATATTCAGTTGTTAGTAACAGCATTGCCAACTCAAGATATAAATTCTACCATCATCTCTCCAATTGAAGGAAGTGTTTGAGAAATTAATCATTTTTTTTCATCTATAGCAGAAGAGACATGACATACTGAGCAACCTCACACTTGACAGAAAACTCCAGTATAGATTTTATTCTTACCATATTGCTCTCTCTAGGAGTTGAACAGCTCCATTTCACAAATTTGTAGATTATCTGACACTTTCCTGTGATATTATGCAAAATGCTTAAAGCATATGCACTCCCATTCAAGCCTTTGAAAACTAAGTTATATCATTCACTAATGACAGCAACAATGCAGTTTAACGGTATATTACTGGGGGAAGGGGTGGGGGGGGAAGAGGGGAGGAAGTGCTTCTTAGATTACTCCACACAAATTTAAATATTGATTAAAGGAGTCTATTTAAAGACTTATTTCTTATATGACAGCTGCACATGGTATTAAAAAAAAAGTGAAAGCAAAGAATAAGGACACAAACGCAAGAAGTCTGAAACAAACGATGGTTTCAATCCAGATATTCCAGGATCACAACAGTAGGCATGGTATAGGGTTGTGATTCTGTGATTCAACTGCATATTGCAATTGCTGCATTCTAAGCCTGACTTGTACTTGTAGAGGATTTTGATTTAGCAGAGTGATACAAGGAAGTAAATTTGTTAGACATCAAACTGTCCACATATGGACTATGTAAAAGAACCTGACAACTTACAGTTCCTGCAGCTAAGAATGTTCACGCAGATGAGCAGGATCTTCGGATTAGATTTTAAATTTAATTATAATTTAATTTGAAGAAAATTCACATCCATCTGCAAAAAACCTTGCAGTTTTAAGAGGCACTATTACAAACTGTTGTTCCCCTCATGCTGTGAAGTGAAGGAGCAACAGACTGCTATGCCTAGTAAAAAAATAAGTTTTAAATCATCCTCCTGCTCCATTATATGTATTCCATGGTATTGCATAAAGCATTAAAGAGACTGCCATTGCAGTTTTAAACGTAATAAAAGCATAATACAAAAGTAAAAGAGAAATGTACCTTTCATTTGCGTTCCAAAAGTAACCGCCAATTTTGCAAACAGTTCCGGGTTTTCAAATTTATCTTCTTCAGCTTTTACCCAAAAGCTGTTTTCTGCTATTTCTTGAGGCTCAATCTGAAACAAAAATGCCATCTCCAAGGTTAATAACTAGTATTTTCAACAATCAAGTTAAAGACAACACCACTAGACTTTTCTGATAATCGGACTGGTATGGTATGTTCCAGGTGTTGTCTTAAAGATGCTTCCTAAAAAAAAGCACAATCAGATCAACTGCCTTCCGTCTACGCAATTATTTTATTATCTTTCTCCCATTCAGGTTTTCCAAACAGGCCTGATAACATATTAGCAGCTGCGTTTGAAAGTATTCTAGCTTTCTCCCGATTCCTTTGTAGACAGTTCCCAAATTCTTCACCACTGGTACCCATCCCTGCTATTTGAGAACTGTAGAAGGTATAGCTTTTCTTAAACTGCCAGAGTACAGAATACCTTATTTGCAAATGATATGCCAATGTGGACCTTTCAGTGATTCACTATTAAGTCTGCAGGAAGAATTATCTTTTTAAATATCAGAAACAATTTTATACTTTTTTTTTTTAATAGTTTCCATTTTTCAAATGTAAACACATGTTTTATTACAGTACCTTATTTGATACCGGCTATATTGAAAGAAGGTACTCTGCAATATAGAAGCTGAAAGCCCATTTTACTCTCCATGTATAATTCAGAACAGCTATTTTCTTTTCGGAATCTGTTACTCTTCCATTTATTTTTTTTTACGTCTTATCAATTCTTGTTTACAGGTTTGTTTAAATGTCAATTCATTTTCAAGGACTGCATAACTTCCACATGATAGGCAGAAAACATATCAATCCTATGCTTGTCAGCCTCACTAAGATTTCACCGCGACACGTTGGTCCTCTACTTTTTGCCATATGATCAATCCATTAACGTGTAGCTGCTTTACCACCATCTGCAGGTAAGACATTTCTTAAAACTACTTTAAACAAACACTAATGGTGAAAACAGTTACAACAAAAGGCATTAAAATTCATACTGTTTAATTTAATCCCAAAATGATGTCTCCTTAAAAGTGGTGATCAAATAGGCTTCCCTTTTTTTCAGTATTCTGGAGATCTTTGGCCCTATTCCCAGGGCACTTAAGTAAAGTCTCCATCTGCAGTTACTTTCCACTGTCACACAGAGTGTGCAGATGTACACTTTATAAATTATTTCTATAAACACATGAACATAATTTATTACAATGAAATGGTCTGCAATGACAAATATGTATTATAAACTAAAAAGCCTATTTTTCTGTATGTTGACAGGATAGTAGTCTGAGTATGTTTCACAGCTACAAAACTAGTGCAACCGACTCGAGAACTGGATATTACTTAAAACTCAACTCAGTTGTGCTTGTAAGTTACATGTACAGCAGGAATTCTTCCCTGCTTAAGTGAGATGCCTAAATAAATAAAAAACATAAAATAATTGTAGGAGAGAAGTTATCCTAACCAACCAAAGCAGTGCTGAGTCAAAGATGAGCAGCAACTGCAGGAGAGAATAATATTGTCAATGTCATGCAAATTTTCTTCTCCCCTGGTGAAAAATAAATTTGCGATGAAACCTGTATTCCATAAGGAAAAAAGTCCAGATGGAAATACCCAAACAGATTCAATGGGTTAATATAAAAATGTGGAAGTCAAAGATCGCAAAGGAAGCTAACTGAAATAGTCACAAAACATTTTCTTAAAAGCGCGGGTGGAAATGCATTTCTAAAATCAGAGCCCCAATTTAAAAGGAGGAAAAATAATTTTTAAAAATTCCAGACAATTGTACAATAGAAGCTTTGAAGAGAGTAATCTTCTAAACAGAAAGAAGACAAGGATGCTCAAAGTTAAAATATCTTCAACAGACAAATATTTCAGAGGTGAAGAAATTTTTAAATATATAAGGGTTTTAAAGGTTACAAAATTGTATAGTTCAAATGATTAATAAGAGTACATGAACTCAAAGAACTTTTATATGGCTAGATGAATTTCAAAGGGAAAAAAAAAAACCAAGCCTCAAATCTCTGGATTCCAACCCTGGGTAATGCCATATGCCTCAAAGTAATACATGAGCATCTTTTCCGTTATGATAACTCCTATATTCTTGTTTCTTTTTAATAATACAACGAAGCTACTTAAAGCAGTCCATTTTTTTTCTTCTAAAAACTGTAATATATTAGTATGACAGGAGGTTAAAGATATTTTTACAGATGTTTTAAGAAAACAGCAGGACTATATCATTCCTTTTAAATTCAGAAGCATTAAAGCTAACATTCATCCTCAAAAAGCTCCAGTTCTCTGGAAATGCTCTGAGAATTATATGCAATAAACAAAGAGAACCCCTCACCAATTTCATTTTGCTGCACTATCTACAGTTACTTTTACCAACACCCTCATCTACAATTCTCTATAACGAGCTTGAAGTTTCCAGCGCTATTGTACTGTACCATTAACACTGCAAACTGATGCATGTTAACCAAAACCAAAGATTTATGGCCTTTTTTCCCCTAGATAATTTTAATTCATCTTCCCACAATAAAGAAGAAAAGTTATCATATAGCCTTACATGCAGATTATTTTATAAGAATTACAGACAGCAAAAGTAAAGAGAATTTCAAATTTATTTTAACATTTGTTGAAATTAATACCTTAAAATCATAGTGGACTACTTAGAATATCCTTCTACTTAAATATTTTGAAAGCCTATTTTTAAACTACTAGTGGTACATACACCTTCAGATATTTTTGGCACATCTCCAAATATTTTGAAATCCTGTGGCAAAACGGTAAAGGTAAGTTACAAACCTTAATTCCTCTGATAAAAGAAACTATAAATTGTCATGCCATTCGTTTCCACACAGGTTTTACCTCAACATTCTAGATTCCTCCTTCCAAAATTAGTGGGATTAATCATTCATGATACTGCTCTTGTTACTCCAAAGAAAAAGGTATTTCACTAATCAACACTTCAGAAACTAGAGGAACACAAAACCTCAGCGTACTTTTTGTTTAGAAAGACAATAAAGATCACTTATTCAAAAACATCAGAGGACAGCCTAGTTCCTCTTCCAACAGTAAATTTCTGTCCTTACTAGTTCTTGAAAGGTTTTGCTTGAAATGTTGATGGTGCACATTCAGAAATGTTACAAAGCAACTTGTCTTCAATCCTCTGAAAATCTCCGTGGGAAAAACCAGAATGACTTCCAAACACAGCCCAGTGCTTTCCCCCTAAGACCATCCTTCTTTACATACACTCTCCAATCTGAAATTCTGTTGGGTCCGAGAGGCTAATCGGTTAACTCAGAACTTGATGGACACACAATCCTGTGTGCGAGCAATATTGTGCAAACAGACTGCAAAGGACTGTTACTGCTTTGCAATGATGTGACTCATTTCAGAGGCTTTATATTGAAACAATATTCCATCTTCAACCAGGAGCAACATCTGGCATCCCACCTCATCCAGCTCCATCCAGGACAACACGATAACACCCAATTTGCTATAAAGATGTGTGTCTACATCCATATGAACTTCCCAATGGTTTTACGAGCTCTGAAACATCCTGAAAAAAATCTGCACTATTTCAAGAGTGTGATTTAAGTTATAAACAGTCATTCAATGTTAAATTGCAACTTATGGTCAGCAATGACTATCGGTAGCCAATTAACAGCTTACATCAACAATTTGATTTTACTAAGCTCTTGGTACCAATACACTATTGACATAGAATATGGTTTTCAAGAAAAGGATCTGACATAGCCGGTATTAAAATTATTTAGTACCTTGATGAATAAGTAGCAGATATCCAGTCAAACTACACTGAAGTCCAGACTAGAGCTCAAACCAGACAACATGCAATACATGAAAGTCCTCCTTTGATTTGCTTTGATTTGGTGATCTGTGTATTTTTTTCCTACAGCAAACCTCCACACATCTATCACATTTTATACCACTAAAACACTGCCAACCACAAACTGCCTATAAGGTATGATGGTTCAGTTTGATGATAGATGCAATTATCTAGTACCCCAAATCTATTTCCTTTATATGCAAGGAACAGTGGCTCTACTGAACAAAAGGGACTTCAAAGCAACACTTATGCAAAGGCACACCTGGATACTTGCATAACCTCCCTTGTCATAAAGTGACCGATTATACTGAGAGGCAAGTAATAACTAGTAACTGCTCTTATAGGTTAGTTTGCAAATCACAGATTTTACTTAAGCAGTAAGATTGCAAGCACATGTTTATATTTTAACATGCTTTAAAAAATGAAATTTGATTAAATATAGACGTGTTAAGACTGTACAGAAGCACACATTCATTGGAAGTTAGTGGTGCCCAAACACATCACTTGAGCAGTCCCATAGCTCCTCCCAGTGGCCATAAGCCTGCCCTAGCACATCACTAAGTTTGAAAAAACCAATGAACATCTTGGATTACTTACTTACAAGTACCATTATAGCACAGATACCAGCATTCTCTGAATTTGCAACTACATAAGACACCACAAACTTCGAAGGTTTCTACATGAAAGTGCATGCTGTTATTTATGTTTGAAAAATGCTTTAAAAACATTCCTAATGGTTTGGATATATGTATGCATCTTAACACAAAGCCATGGCCCACATTCACAGCACCAAATAGAATGGTGCCCTCTCATTTCATCTGGGTCATCACAGTTTTTCACCCTGCTTTGATGCAAGCAGTTTGTTGCAGAACTATGGACTTCAGTGAGTCCACCCACTGACCATACTCCCGGTACTTCAGGGGGCACAGATGTCCTCACACCTCATGATAGGGCCAAAAGAGAAAGTAGACATGGCAGAGAAAGCAAAACACTGTTAAAGTGTGTTTTGTAGTACTACTGTCTTTGACAGGCAGGTAAAGCAATTAAAGTCAAATTTCCTTTAAAACTTCTAGAACATATCACAAGAACAAAAGAAATATGGACAAAATAATTGGCTTCATTTCTTAATTAGATGCTTTAATTTACAGTAAATTATTATATTTATTCAGAGAACTGATCTTAAAATAATTCTTAACCTCAAGTCAAGACATCTTCCCTTAAACAGAAAATTTTAGTAGTTTAAGTCTCTATACTTACTATCACTGCAAGTAGAGAGTTCTTTCTTTTTATTAGGAAAAAAAATATTTTGCCAATGCTTTCCCACTCTTCTCTTTTTAAGCCAATCAAGTTTTAAAGTTTCATCCTAGGCTTTCAAAATGAAAATAATTAACCCAATGAATTGCCACCATAGTGGTTTCACTCATGCACTGTTCGCTCATGCAATCATGCACCGTTCTGGTGAGAAGATATCAAAGCTAAAAATAACAGACTCTGGAAGCCTGATTCACTTTCAACCTGTTCTCAGAAAAGAAAAAAAAATAATCATAAGACACAATCTATGGCTCCTATAACCAGAGAAGACAAAACTAAAATCAGAATTCTACTTTGCATTGTCTTCCAAAATTCCACATACCCATTGATGCCAAGTTCTACTGCATTTTGTACCTAAAGACTCATGTAAAACCTCTTAATACACCTTCTATCTAAACATACTTCTCATTACACAGACACAGCTACTTCAATTAACCATACAGCTGTAGTTATGCCTTGACTCCAGATCCTTCTTTCTGTCAACTGCCAGACTGTCAAAGTTGCTAAATGGCAGTCTTCCCAACAATTTTCCATCCAATTCTCTACTTCAAGATTCATTTCCCCTGTCCTAAAACCCATCAATCCTTTAACTAACTCACCTTTTGCTGAAAAAAGTAGTAACATGGTTTATGAAGTAAACATTTTAATTGTTTGATAACTTCAACCTGCTTTAAACAAGACATTTTTACCTTTGAAGTGCCCACTTGGCAAGTCAAATTTCCATTACAGCTGAAAATATGTACAATTTCTCTCTATATAGAAAATCTGCCAAATTTTTGAGTGTTGTTAGCGACAGGTACCCCCAGAATATGGGGGTTACAGGCTCTTGGCAGAATTAAACACTTGGTACTTACCTGGAAGCATAAGGTGTCTTTGAAAAGCAAGAGCAACTCAATCACAATCACTGCATCAAAAACATCTTGGATAAAGAATGGAATGAATTCCCCAAACTTCATGAATACTATTAACAATTTAACATAAACCCTAGCACATTACCCCCGTCTTCCCCAAAAGCCACTTCTTATCAATGGGAATAAAAACCATCATCATACCTTTGACCAGTTGATTCTCTTCATTGCAACTTCCAACTTANGGAGGTACTGCTCCACCAGGTAGCGGAGACAGTGGCACATTCTCAGTTGGTAGGGTTGGCTGTAATGGTGCTACTTCTGTCTGTTGACCTGTCAGGACTGGGCCCTGAAATATAAAAGAATAATGCATTTTGTTGGGAAAGGGAAGAAGTTTAATATGAAGTTGAACCAACTAGGATGCCTTGTAGTCAACTGTACCTCAAGAAAATGAGAAATGCAACCATTCTCCTATTTAAATGAGAAGCAATAACAATAGATTATACCATGTTCCATAAAACTGCCAAGTAAACTGAATAACCTAGCATTTATATAAACACAAATTGTTTCCATTTTAAAGAAAATTTAATAGTAGCAGTAACATTTAAGTGAACAGAACAGCATTTTATTTCTTACCAATGCACAAGACATTTATCCCATTTAGGATATCCTTGCAAGTTGGGGCATCAGAGATGGTGATAACCACGCTGCATTTTAACAACACTCATCTGCTGGTAGAAAATTTCCCACAGAAATCACTATTGCAGTGCAAGAACTTATGGGACCACAGTTGTTCGTTACTATCCTGACTGTTTTGGGGGGTGAGGAGGGAATTAAAAAATGAAATCATGCTTTCTATTAAATCTGTCTGCAGTTGCTTGTGTGGTGACAGGAAGAAAGAGCAATTGCAATGCCATTTCCAATAAGTTGTAAAAGGAACAATGAGGAGAAACAGCAGCATGTTAAACCATCAGTGAGGATTTCAGTAATGATAGCATGATCCTAGCCTAGTACAAAGTCCTCACAGATTTTTGTCCTTTAAGACTATCTGTTAAAAAGCAGCATCAGGAACTACGCACAAACCACCATACAAGTTCATATTCTATTTCCTCTACTTTTTTTCTTCATTAGAACATTTTTATGTAATGTAGGTTGTTCATTTAATCTAATTTGCATACTACTTCCCTACACAATTATTTATTGTTTCTAGTTTAAAGAATGCAAGAGCTTGTTAAAAAAAAAAATCAAGCTGAGAAAAATCTGAGTGCATCTAAAGATAAGTACCACAACATATTTTATGGGGTGCATAACACTAGGAAAAAAAAAGGCATAGATACTAGAATGTTAATGTGTATCACTTAAGTGAACCATTATTGTGAATGAGCTGTAATGTCTGCATAATCTGAACTGTGTTAGAATCTATGTAACAGGATTAATAATTAATTAGACTAAAAATAAATTTTTTGCTTTGCACAAGGCATGTGTTTCCTTGACCCATGAACTACTTAAATTGTAATGCAACAATTGGTGAAAAACTCATTTAAACACACTGTCAAATTTCAGTGTAACACTGTCTTGTAGATATTTGTATCAAACAATAAAATTGGTAAGAATAAGTATGAACAGAATTGTCTGTGTGTGAAAACAGAGTAAGAAATCAAAGGACAGCACAGGTTACAACAATGGCTTGGATCAGATGCTATTCTTCCTCTTCTTATCCAAGTAGGAAGTGAGATCATAGGCATTAAGCTACCCATAATAAGGAAAGAAGGCAACAGACACACCTTGCCTAGCATTGAAGGAGTAGGAAATAAGCCAGGCTGAGGCACAAGCATCAAATCGTACTATCTGTTGGTTCCTAACAGGTATAAAAGACCTTTCTAAAACCCAATTCATTGTCATTAAACAAAGGGAACCCAAAAAGTGTTTGTGAGGGCTCAACAGGCAGCATTTCTTGTCCTCTCTGCTTCACAAGTGACGCTGGACAGGTTGACAGATCACTTGGAGATACAGTTTTGGTGCTTGTAAGCAAAATTTCTGAGGAAATGAATGCAAGTAAAATCAGCTTTGCTGAAACCAAGTGTCAGCTTCCCCTTCCGTAAGGTCTTGCATTTTTTGATATATTTACCTATGAGACTATATAAAGCTAGTGTAATATTCATACTAAAAGTGGCTACAATCTGACATCCAGAGTTCAAAAAATATATTGATATTATCAGTTGCATGCACATGCTGGAAGGTATGTGTATGGTGCACACAGCTATCATGATTTCCACCTTTCAATTCAAGTATAAAGCCTTCCAAAACAAACACTTTCTGAAAAACGTACAGAAGTATTCATGTTAAAGGACAAGCAAATACTTGGAGAAAAAAAAGTCAGGCTGGATTCAAACTTTTCAAAGCCTGATGAAATTTTTTCCTCAATAAAGCAAATATCTGTGACAGGTGTTGGATATACTACTATTTGAAAAATGTTACCTCCATTAACTATCCTTGGTAGTTTATGCTGGCTTAAAAACGAATCAATACAGCTACAACATACATTTCAATCCCCAGAGACAATATACTCCAGGGCAATTTCTTTTCAATTCTTTTAAAAATAAAAATTCAACTCAACTGTGGAACTTACTGTGATTTAGTTTTATTACCTGGGTTTGTAGCCTTTTGATTTCTGTTTCAAGTTCTTTGATTTTCTCTTCTCGTTTCTGAAGCTCTGCTTGTGCCTCTTGTCGAGCTGTGAACTCTTCATCAAACTGTAATGATTAACCAATACAGAACCATTTGTACACTTATGTCCACACTAGATATTATGTTTTCAGGAATTCTTTGAACAGTATCACAACTACAGCAATAGATGCACTTTTAACTTGAAAAAAAAAAGTACTTGTCCAATATGTGTTGTTCTAATACCACATAATTTCTTCCACTCAGATCCCACTACTTAGTAAAACTGTAAGTTCAACAAGTTTCCCCCCCTACAAGAGAACACTGCAGCCTTCTGAAACAGAATTGGAGTATACATCTCATTCAGCGAGCTTAAATCTGAAGAGAGATGTGTGCAGCTCCAGCAGTATCATCCATTGAGTAACATAAGAAGGAAGGTATCCAAATAAGTCGGTGATCCCTTTAGTCTTGATGTCCCCATGTAAAACAGAAGTCCAGTTTACAAAATGATTGTGAGAAATTTGCTGTGCATTTTCATCCCGCTGCTATTTGCTAGGCTGAAAAGATTATTAGCATCTTTAAAAGCTTCTGTCATTCATTCTTCCACATGACAAAAAAACAAACAAACAAAAAAACTTATCACTAGGATGAACATGTGTTGACTGCCACTAACAAAGTACATTATGATAAACAACTCTGCCAGGGAAGCATGACAACACTTTGCTTTCTGTAGCATTCAAACACCTTACCTCCTATTAAAAACGCATCTACATTTAACACTGGAAATAGAAAAGTTAATGAATTCATGCAACCCTTCATTTGAAATTTGTAATCATCATGCTTAAGAATGTGTACTGCCTCTTTTGGACTGCAACAGGGCTCCTTAGACCACTCCAGGAAAAAAAAAAATAAATCACAGTTTTGAATGTTTTTAATAAAAAACAACATGGTATATGAACTTCAGTACTATTGCAGCTAATATAGTACATTCGGCATTCCATATCCTTAGACAGGATGTAATGAGCTAAAATTAACAAATTATTCATTAACATAATTGAGGAAACAGGAATTTAAGTAACTTGAGAAACCATGTTGTATGAAAATATTTTCAGCACAAACTCCAATAGTGAAAAAGCAGAAGGATAAGCATCAATTTTTTTAGAAACACATCCAAAAATTTTCTTACAAGAAATATACTGAGCTGCAATTCCTCCTATAGATATCACCTTAAATGTCTAACCCCTCCTGTACCTAGTAATAAATTAAAACTGCCCAAGACCAAAATGGGACTTAGTTATCAAGTTTCTAATAGAAGAGAATGGCATCAGAAGGAAAAAAAAAACAAACCTGTTCGTAAAACAGGTTCCAAAATGCACTGTAAGATTCCTAAATACGAATAATAAGGAAATAAATTACTCGTTCTCATAATGTAATAAATTATCCATGGGCATCATAAGGAAATGAAGCAGTATTTTAATGTTAGCATCTCTGTGCCTAAAGAGTTGATGGTTTTTCAATCTGTGAATGACGCTGCTTTTCAGTAATTTTCTTCAGGTTCTAAATGAAAGCTAGATGAAGGGTTATGAACATTGTCCCATCAGTTATCTACAGCACAGGATACAACTGAAGATATGTGCAGCTAACACTACTCATCTGTGCTTTTGAATTCAGAGTAAGCTTTATCTCAGCCATGCACACACACACAGAAGAATGCACAGAGCTCTTAAACGTGAAAGGACAGCCTGCCTGCGAGAGACACTATTTCCCCCTTTCCACTGAGTTTCTACTGTGAAACAAGCCTACTGTGTTCCTGTCAGGCTTCTGTTCCATACCTTAAAGAGAGAGATGATTAGAACTTACCTTTCTGGAAAATTCTGCTGCTTTCTTTTCACTCTCTTCTACTTTAGTTTTGTCCACACATGCATCTGGAATTTAAATAAAATACCACACAAAAGTCAGGTAAAAAGTATCACAGCTCTGAGGTGCCTTCCAATCATAATTAACCTATGACCCCATGACGCAAAGCAACAGACAAAAAACACAATGAATTACTAAGTTGATCTGACCAAACATTTGGTGGATTATGTTGATAATCAAAATTTTTACATTATAAAAAATGGTGTGGAGACATGACTGAGAAAGTTGAAGATGAATCATCACACATCTGAATTTGCATGCCCTTTTCTTTTAGATGAGTCTATTGCTAGGTAAGAAAAAAGGATTTTTCCATTAGTATGAAGTAATAATTACTTTTGGGGTTTCAAACCAGAAAGCCTCCTTTCCAGCTTAGGAAACCAAAACCAAGCATTTTCTTATTTCAGTAAAGTTATTTTGTAGGCAAGGAGAATTTGGACAGACTGTGAATCCTCACTCAAAGGTACAAAGCACTTTTATTGATTTCTCATGCAGTGTAAAACTCTAAACATTAAGTGAGGTAAGCTCAAGTAATTATATCTTATAGGTAGGAATTGGCATGGAGAGACAAACCAGTTGTCCCTAAAACCATCAGGTCAGTAGAAACAGAGAATTAGGAAATTAAGAAATGCCTATTAGATATGCAGGATACCTTTTAGAAAGCAATTTCCACCCCGCCAAAGTCAACATGTGCAATATCCTTTCTTTGATGCTTGTGTCACATCATCATAAAAACATTTTCCCAAAGGAATGAGTTCTCCAAGAGCAATTACTTCCTCCTATGAAATATTTACTCTAGAGATGCCCTTATATTTCAAGAACATAATCTATCCTATAATCTTAAGCAACACTGCTAAACGCTGATAACTGCCATTTAAATGAAATACTATCTGCTTCTTTCCCATGTGACATGAGCATCCAGAGTCTCTCAATGCTTTAACTGATTAGTTTACCCTCAACTAACCTCAAATACTTGGAAAATACTATAGAAAATACTCCTTGAATGAACCATACAACAATTGCAAAACCACTAACAGTTAATGTAGTTTGGATATTTCTAACAGATCTGAATTTCACACAATTTATGCATGGGTAATTTTTGGTTATTAAGACTACTGTTTTCAGGTATAAATCAAGACTAATTTGGAGAAGTAAAATTCATCAGCTTGGTCTGGCCTTCTCCACAAGAACACCTATAGCTTACACATGTTTCCGGAAAACTGAAAACACTCACACAGTCAATTTCAGTTTAGATAGAAGCATACAAAAAAAAACCTGCACTTTAGTAAAATAAGGTAAAATTGCTTATAGTATACAAACCAATAAGATGAGTAAAATCCACGTCCATTCTTCCTCTACATTTAAAATCCGGGTCCACGCCACTGCAGTGCAATACTATCTGTGATACACATTCTTCTATTACCTTGTAATACTGAGGTCTAGCAAAGAAAACATTTTACAAGAGAGTAAGAACATGAACAATCAGTTATGGAACACGAAGGGGGAAAAAAGGAGCAACTTGAACTCCCAATATACTCAATATATAATTCAATATATGAATTATACAATTGCCAGTAAAAGGATCAAGTTAAGAGTGTTATTTGTACTCCAGCTAATGAAACACTATTGTCTGTTTCTCAGAAGGAAATCTGAAGCTCAGGACTTCACAAAATACTGTGCACTTTTCATTTATCCTTTGCCAGACAATAACGAATAAAAGTAACAATATCTTTCATATTTTCAATATATGCTGCAAGAATTATTTAACACATTCCCAACACAGTGAATTCCAGGACTGGCAACAGTACCACTACTGAATGACTTAGCAAACCAGTTAATTATTAACTTCATTGCTTGATACAGATATCTACACAACATCTGGAATCCCTAAGATTAAGGGACTCTGTCTTCAAAATCTGTAGTTTTTACCAGTGCAAGGTATTACCTGTAAATTTCACATACCATTGAACTCTCCAAGTAAAAAACTCTCAAATCTAAATTGATGATATTCCAAATTAAAAATATATATATATAAAAATTGAAGATTTAACAGGTTATATTTTACTTATTAATTTTACCATTGTGCATATCAATTGTTTTTATCATCCCTATACAAAAAAATATTTATTTCTTAAAACAAGTTGTTGCATGTGGTATTTTGACACTGCTAAGAAACTATGAGGTGCACATAAGAGAAGCTTACGCTGAATAGCAGAGATACAAGGCACTGTGGAAGTATTTTTCAACATTAGTTATGCAACTAACTTTCAAGTTCTTTGAAGTCATGAAGCTATCAAACTTGAATAAAGGAAAAAGTGCTCAACGAGTTAAGACATTCTGGGATGAAGGTGTTACAATAAGGTTCATGTCTTTGAAATAAGCGTTATTGTATTTAACAATCTTAATTAACATTGAGAAGACAGACAAATAACACATCAGTTACAGAACAACTATTCATGTGGGATTATGAGCTACTCATTTTACCAGAGTCATAATTTTTATTTCTCCCCCCACCCCTCCAAAAATCAAATCTGACAGTTGACACTTACCGGACATAGTAATCATTCCTGATGAGTAGGAAATGTTGGAGAATTGACAAGAAATAATTTTCAGAAGAAGTATCTTTCAACATATTGTACAGCAGATGAAATACTTCATTCACATCAGTGCAAACATTATTAAGGAAATAAAAGGTCTTAGTACTAATTTTCTAAATAAGTTTTTTAACAAAAAACAAATGGAAAGAAATCTGCCTGAGAAAGTCCCTAAGAAGATACACGATAGTGACAAATAAGCTTCATGTAAAGCATTCTAACTTATGTTTAATAAAGTTATTAAATGACATAACAAGTCATAACACTATTTCTATAAAGGATATTCCATTTCAGCTTTGATATCATTGAGACGATGTGACAGTTCAATTAAGTCTTCTTCTTTGTTCTCATCAAACACTTTCAGTTGAATATCAAGCTCTTCATTTTCCTTATCTTTCAAGACCTATTTTTCAAGGCATAGTATATCTTAATTTCCCCCTTTTTTAAAGCATGAATTCCCCCTTCAAAGATTATATCATGACAAAATATAAGACATTAACCTGTGGAACTGGACTAAGGGTGGGGTATTTCGTTATAATTGCACAGCTGAGAAAAATTAAGGCGAAATATCAGCATTTGCAGGTACGGGCTGCAGAACAAACGTGAAGACTTCTCATTGAGTTGAGTTCTCTTAACAAGACATAGTCAGCAGTTTACGCTTGTAAATGTCAGAGCATAAGGATATTTCAAAACATTAACGAAAGCGAACATAAGAAGCCCAAAGAACCGTAAAGAAGATACGCTTACGACTTCCGTTATTAAGTTAATCTAGATCATAGCATAAAAACATCCACAGTACATTGAGTAATACTTACAAAAGAAGTATAAAACCAAAATAGAAATTAATACTTGGAGCATGGAAAAATTTGTTTTTCTTGTAAGAAATACAAGTAATTTCTCTCATGCACATAAGAGCCATGTGTAGCTTCCTACCAGGCATATCACAAAAAAGGAAACTAGTTCAAAAGCCATTAGTGTGAATGCACTCCAGGCTTTAAATGAAAATTGGCCTGGAGTTGTCATAATGGCTGCCAAACTGAATGGCAGCCATTTCTGTTCCCCAAAAAAACCATACCAATCCTAGTGTTTGAAAACCTGAGAAGGCTGCTGCAAATCTGGACAGATAAATATGGATCCTTCTCCCAACTGTTTTTTTCATCAAGAAACTCTCATTTATAAATTTCTTGACAATGTACCCTAAGCACAGATATGAGCATAAAGTTTTCTTAAGATACTTAATCATTAAGGAAGTTGCCTTCTAATGCAAAAAAAAACTCCTTTACCTTGGACATTCATTCCCTGCAGAATTAATGATCCGAGTTCAATGTGTTTATCGTAATTAATACCTTACAAATTAACCAACAGCAAGATGGTATTGACTATTGTAGTTGATATAACAGCTTATATGAAATATTAATTAACCTTACTAGAGACAGAATTTCAACACAATAGTTGTTCAACACTTTTAGAAAACATCATTAAGCTGCTCTTAAACTCATATCTGTATGTCAGTACAGTCTAAGAAGTTTTCTATCGCAATTTGTTACAAGCCAGTTTATTTGCCATCTAACTACCCACAATTCTTAAAGCTTTTAAGCACTTATTGATGGTGTAAACTAACTTTCAGTAGATTAAAAAAAAAAACTTAAGAGTTCCTCAGGCTTTCAGATGTTCTACAGCAAATAAAGACAGAAGATCACATTAACGTGTCTACAGGATAAAAAACCTAAATACACATCCCAAGATAAATTAACATACAGACATCAGTAAAAGTTTTAAAGCTGAAGGTGCTAGAAACTGAAGGTTTTTATTCCTGGCAAATGTTTACGCTCAAAAACTTTGTGTCTTAAAATCATAGCAGTATAAATTCTGTTTTAGACAATTATAAGCAGGTATTCTTTAATTTCTCTCATCTTTTGTGAGCAATTGCTGAGCAGCTTAATCATACATACTCTTGATGTGTCAGAACGGTTTCTTGGTTAAAAGATATGTTTACCCCCAAGTCACAAATATTCATACACAACTACCCATAAAAGCATACTTCTGTGCCACTGCATGAAGATATGCAGTCTCAGAGAGAGCGAAGAGTCAATTTGATTTTTCCTTAAAAACTCCAAGTGCATTTTCAGAAGGCAGATTAAAGAAAAAACAAATTTCGCAGAGAACAACAGTAACGGCATATACAAAGAAAGTTAATCCAAGATTGGTTACACAGCCAGATCCACATTCCTGAATGTGCTTTGAGCTCTTTATGCTTAATTTGACTATACTAATTTGATTTCTAATACATTGACTTGTTTCAACTACCTTTCTGGTATACATAGCTAATAAGAGCCTAAAATTTCAACTGTGCAGAATTAAAGCAGATTCGGATTGATAGTCCTTTCCAGGTCTGACCTTCCCCACCTCAAATCTTTCACAACTGCTACTCTCAGTAAAATAATTCAGTTATCTTCAACATTCACAAACAGTTGACTGTGATCAGTTCCTACACACAAATGACTTACCGGCAATATTTTCTTCAGGCCACAACGTAAAAACTCATTTCTCAAATGTATCCTGAAATCAAGTTCGTCTGGAGATGTAACAAGGGCATTGATGAGCTGCATACATGCTACCTGTTACCAGAAATACAGGCAAAAATTTTTAGTATATATCTAATGAAAATAAATATTGTGTTTGACTATTTCAGTTTAATTTTAAAACCATAAAACCAAATGTCAAGAAACTAATATTATTTATTATGCAGCACACATGTACCACTTTGATGTTGCTTAAATTAACCAAATACTGCTCTGTTTTCATATTCTGAATGTTTCTGCTATGTCAAAATTGTATCAGAGGGTCACACTTCATTCCCACACTACAGTTCCATGCTCCAACTCCTTTCTCCAAAGTATTTACTAATTTGAAAACAACCTGGTTTTACAGTAATTGAAAATTAAAAAAAAAAAAAAAACAACCCACCCCAAAAACATGCATACACAAAGTAAGTCACATCACCAAGTCTGTTCTACTCCTGCACAGCACTTCAGCAAAATACCCGAGGTCTTAGGATACTGGCTAATGCCTTAATTGAACAGCTGTGCACTGTAATTGATTTACTTTAAAACAGGTAGACAATAGCATAATGCCAGAAGTGCTGATACACGTTAAAAGACTAAAATAGGACTCCAGGGAAACACCAAGGTTAGTAAAAGACTAACTGCAAATAGAAGTAGCATTAGAGTAGGAAAAAAAAATAAATAAAAATCAGTAGCTGCAGTGAAAAAGAAGTCAGATAAAAGGACCCTTCCTGTTTTAATTACATTCACTATTTAGTTTTAATGAAACACCTTATGGAGTCTTAAAATTCTATTAAAACACTCTTTCAAAGGCAATCCCTTTATACTGCTCTATCTTCAAATAACGTAGCATCATCATGCTCGCTTGAATGATTCGTGTTATTTTACTACTATGACATGACTTAACAAGCCAAAGTACATGTCCATTCTGAAATTAATAGAGAGAAGAGGTGCCATCTGCTATGATTGCTTTTGCCAGAAGAGACTCTGGCTTAATGGCTTGTGCTAATACATTACAAGTAAAGAACAATTTTGTCAGAAACAAGTTAATGAGTCTTGCAATTGTACCTTTACTGATGTGTAAGTTGGGTTTTGGGGCAGGGGAGGAAGGGAGAGGAGGTGGGGAGGGAGGACGTAGGAATATTGTGTGGTTATTTTTCTTTGTTTTAAATCAACACAATCATAAAGTAGGATACAACTTCAAAATTAATTCTTTTGTGATGGCATTATTAAGATTAGAATATCATTTATAGAAACTCATTGAACATCATTAACTCATCAGCTCTAAAGCAAGAGATACTGACAGTAAACAATGTTAAGATAATTACAGCTGACATATTCATTATCCAATAATGGAGAAAGGCATACCTGCCCTGCCTTTTAGCCATGTACCTTAGTAATGCAAAATTTGTAAAAATACTATATTATGAGAAGGAAATTAGTCAAGGTCATCCATGAATAGGATATTCAGCCATTTGGTCTCTATACAAACACTTGTAATTACAAAAAAAACGTGCAATTAAAAAAGTTTGCATTCTAATAGCAACCAACTGTCTTGGGCTATTAGGTATATACAGAGAATAAAAAAACCTGTCTACTGACACATAAGTAGCAACGAACATGTGACATCGGATGTGACTCAGTAAAGATCACTCGCACAGAAGACTGTTTATTTTATAAAAATATTTTCTAAAACTCGCTAGATTATCCCTAGAGATGCAGCAGAGGCTGATGAAGGCCAGATGTCAAACACGCACCAAGGAACGCACAGTTCTTGTTGACAAAAGCAGCAATGATATCCTCCTGCACCTGACTAATCTCAAAAGGTGCCCTGCCAAAAATGGAGACACACGCTCCAAATCTGGCATAGCTATTATTATACATCTGAATATTTAATAGGCTGCATATACTGCTGCCAGGAGTCCCAACTGCAGTAACACAGCTGCATGTGTATCTTACAGATTTCTTCACAAAGGAAGAAACTGGCATGCCTATCCTAAGGAAACAGTGTTCCATTTTATAACAGAAGGACTCAAAAGGCCAGGTTAGCATAAAAAGTAAATTACTCCACTACCCACAGGGCAATAGCACTGTAGTTCCTGAAATAATTATTTTCAATACATGACTCTGTGAAATCTAAGCACTCCCTGCACAAAGACAGGCACATAGTTTAATGTAACTATCTCCAACTGACTAGAAAGCCAGTATACTGAAGGTGAAAGCTATAAAAAAAAAAAATATACACTTGACACTGACCAGTTTTGACTGTGGCTTATTTCTGTTTAATGTAAGAGGATGGCTGTATTAAGAGAATGGCTGTGTTGGATGACATTGAGCTTTAAATATCTAGAACTAGTAGTTTTACTCAATTTGCTTCTCATATAACTAAGCGACAAAGGAGTTATCACTGTCCTTGTGTCTTTTTTTTTTTTCCAAAAAAAAAAAGTTAACCATTCAACTTACCAGAGATAGGCTACAATTTAACCTAAGTTGTCATTATCAGGGAGAAAATAAAGAAGTTACCAAAATCCTTCATAGTCAAATAAACATTTGACTGCAGTTCCTAGAAAATTGCAGTACAAAAACACTCTTCAAAATACTTAACTATTTTAAGAAGATCTATGCTTATCCATTTCTTCATTCGGTAATATTACAAAAAGGTGAACGATACTGGAAGTACCTTCCTCCCACCAGTATTTCAAATGGTAAAATACTTGAAGTGTGTGCTCAGTTAAGTCATTCCACCTGTGAATCTAAATTAAACTCTAATACTCATTTCAAGAGCACAACACTAACTTGTTCTGTCTTTTTACAAATACATTATTTCAATGGAATCAGTTCAAAGCTGTAAGTATGGGAGTTTTTGATTACTTTGGGTAGGGCAAGGCTGGTGGGAAAGGCAGTGCTTAAAGAAGCAACACAATTTAGGAGTACTTTTTCATGCTTCTTCCTTAAACCCAAGTATATATGGGGAGCAGTGCCTCCAACTCCTTAAACTCCAAACTTCCTCAGGGCTCCAGCAACAATAACTAAAACATTACAGAGGACATACTGGAGCTGGATTTCTATTGGTCCATTAGATCACACAAAACTCCTGGTCAAAAAGACTAAGCAGTGACAAAGATAAAAAAAAACGCTTCCATAGATTTATTACCTGAACATTACATCTGGCATCCAAAAAAAGGAATACCACTAATTGCTCTCTTTTTAGTAAGTTTAAGACTTTCTATTTTTGGGACAGGGAAATTAGTTTCTTGGTTTCAC
>JAHREE010000559.1:12734938-12769249 GCA_033628505.1 Tringa tobata | reverse complement strand
ATTTTATATAATTTATATAATTTTTTATTATTTTTAGTTTTTATTTTATTTTACTAAGCACTGGAGTAATAGCACTACAAGATTTTCTGGTAAATAATTTAAACATCATAAAATAACACACAGTCTTCTAATATTTTAGATTATTTCTGAAGTATTAGTAACCACAAAAAGTAAACCCACCTGCAGTTGTAAGAATTCATGGTTTTCCAGTCCTTCAACAATATGAGAAAAACGTTCCCTATTGTGCCTTTCAGCAGCAGTTGTTATAGCACCTAAAATCTTGTCCAGACTAAGAGAAAGATAAACCGTCAAAAAGCACACCGCAGCCAGCTTGGTCATTTTAAAGATACTTAGCCCACTATTTACATAACTTTAGACTTCAGTGCAGTGACAGAATTTGAATGCATTTATCTACAGTTACCTACATAAAGTTGAAAACAAGCCAAGAACCAAGTATTTAAATATCTACATGGTTAATATTGAATTAAAAAAAAAAAAAAAAAGGGCAAATAAACCTGTGAAGAATTGTGAGATTCAGCTAAAAACAACCAATGAGAAAAAAAACAGATCACTACCCATGCAAGACTGGTCACTAGGTGACATGTTTAACACCTGGGAATTCTAATAAGTTGTCTTTTCAGAAATCAAAATCTTATATTTATTTATTGCATTCAATACATTGAGTTTGCTATTTTCAACCTTCACTAAACTCAGTAATTACACTCAGTAATTCAAAGCAAACATATGCCAATGGATTATCTTTGTTTTAAAAAGCTCACTGACACGCTGTACCTAACTCCATAACTTCAACTAATCAAAACTTCAGCTACAAATGAAAACTTTTTGCCCCGTCAGATTTGTTACGTTTAGGTAGAGAGAAGACATTTTAATAAAATCCAGATTTATATTTATTTCTACATAATTAAGATTACCTTCTAAACTAATGAAAAAAAATCTCAACATGTGGTATCAAATCCGTAATTTTCGAATATGGTAAGTTCATCTGTCATCCTCAGGGGAGACATCCCAACCTCAACCCTGCCCACAATAACAGGCTCAGTAGTGTCCCACGCTAACACACATTGCTCTAAATGGTATTTCAATCAGACTGCTTTCCTTGTGGCAATTAAAAGTTCACAATTCCTGATCGTACGCATCAGGGAAATATATGAAATAACATTTATATTCCTTTTTCAACAGCCATTTATGAACAGTTAATGGTTCATTAAGTCTTCCCTACAGTAAGCAATCATAGTCCTTTCATACCTTCCACTTAAGCTACAGTTTGTATATCTCTGTCATTTGCTTTTGTCTGATTTAATATTAAATTAATGCATCAGAACAGGTGAAAGTCTCTCTTCATTTAAACAACATTAAGAAATTAAAGACTTAACAGCTTACATTTGTTTCACTGACAAGCTTCCTCACCTGTGTCTAAACTGACAGCTCATGAGCATTAAAAAAAAAAACCCACCAAACCCACCCCAATTTGTTTCAATGTCTTACTTACATATTTTCCTCTCCAACAATACAGATAGCAGAAAGTATTTTCACTATTTCAGTCATCATGTGTGGTTGCTTTGGATCAATTGCTCTTGATAACAGCAAGAGACTTCTTTCATCTCCTAGAATCCTTTGCAATCCGTACTTAAAGAAAAAAAAGGCTTACAATGAAAAGACTGTATTTGCCTTGAATATTCATCATCTTTGGGCTTCAGATCCTTAAGAATCCTCACACACCTCCCCGTATGAAGTTTGGCAACACTTAACTATAACCTTCTTAGCTATTACTGCTTAGGGAACAAGACAGTCTTACATTTGAGGTTTTTTCTAAGAAAGAGAGGGAGTCAGTATCTAAGGAAGATGCCCTATCTTGTAAAATCAGTTATCCACCAAAAGCAAAATCAGTTTTTGTTTTCTAGCTATATCTGAGACACCTCAAGAGTATGAAAGAGTCATTTATTTTTTTTCCTGTAACTGTAAAAGCTCCTGGCAAGTCAAAATACTATCTTCCACGCAATGACTGATAGAGGTTGAAATTCTTTTTTGAAACAATTATCTTCTTTATTTATTGTACATTCTCACTTTCTGTACAGATAAATCAAAAAAACTTAAATGTTGGCGTTTATTTAAAAGTAGCGTTCTTACTCATTTTCATTAATTACAGGACAGCTGGTAAAACAGATATCTAATTGTTTGAAGCTACACTGTAAGTGTAGGAATAGCAGGGGCAGAAGCTTACTTTTCCCACCCCATCAGACAGGCTATTCTGTCAGGTTTTACTAAACTCAGCAATGGGTGTTAAAAGTAACTTCAGTCCACAATTGTATTTGTTACGGGTGGGGGGAAATAAATCATTATAACAACATTTTAAGTTTTACAATGAATAAAGCAAAATTACAAGTTTAACATGTCAACTTCTAGAAACAGTACTCACACTTTACGAAAATGAGTAGCGCATGTTAGAAGCAAGTTAGATACAACTTAAACTAGATCGAAGTTTCATTCTTCACCTAGTACCTACCAACTTAAAAACTGTAGCTAAAAATATTAAATCTTACTCAATTTAAAGTGAGGTGCAAAAGACATTAAATAAACAGAAACAAACATTTGTTGAAAACCGAATTTAGAAAAAATATTTTACTTCCAAAAATCAGTAATATTTAACAAAAATAATACAAAATGCATATTCAGAAAGGTCCATGAAATGGACTCTCAACAAAAAGTTACACTAAGTTTAACACATGTGTTTCCAAAGAGTCAGTTGACACTGGATATACAAGCTTACCTTCCCTTTCTGAGATTCAGCATGCTACATAAATCTTTTAATCAACAAAAAACCATCACGCTAGAAGTATTTGAAATTAAAATATTTCTTACTTTATTGTTCATAAATGCTCTGAGGCACTGGATAAGTTTATGTTGATTCTTCTTATCAATGCTTTCTGGCCTTGAAAGGGAAGAGGAAAATAACTTAAGTATAAACAACCTTCACAAGCTCCCCCAGCCCTCCCATCAAATGATCCAAGTCCTTACTGTTTCTTGTCCAGAAGCTTTTCCAATACATCCAACAGAAGTCCAAGACCTTCATGTCCAAAGTTGTTCACCCAGCTGGAAAATGGAAGAAAAATACTTTTAATTATGTCTTAAAGGTAAAACTTGCAAAGTCTTGTCTCCAATACTGCTTTACATCCCTTCATAGACACTGCTGCAAGTCTCACTTCCTAGGAAGACCTGATTAACCATTAAGACAAGTGCTTAGTTCCAACAACTCAAAGTTGTTGAGGACCACTGTGAAAGGTGAGAACATATTGCAGACAGTTGCAAACATTTCACTCATCTTTTTGCAGTGTGCTGAGAACTACTTCCTCCTGCCAACAAGCATTAGCATAATTAGTCTGGTTTCAGAAAAAAACCCCACAACTCTTTATTGGTCAGCAAAAACAGCATGATGAAAACCACAGCAGATATTATTACTCACCTGACTGGATTGCTAGTTAGAGAAACTCTCAAAGACTCTAGACAATTAAGAAGCTTGTCCTCTGAAATTCCAGATCGCAATTCGTGAATATATTCTTGTGAGGACAGTGTGCATTCATGCTTGCTGTTTTTCAGTCCACCCTATCACAGAAGACAGAACGCTGCTCAATATTATATTGATCATAGTGGCATTTAGATGATAACATGTAAAGCCCATATTTCCACATGAATTTTAAAAAACACTGTTTTCCCTGTACAGCTATTGAAGACACCTGACTTGACTTTGATTTGTCGTAAGTGTTGAATTTTAGGTTTTGCATCACAAGGGTAAATATTTTTCTGGAATCTTCTTTACTTCACGTAAAGTGCATGCACTTCATCTTGGATATACAAATTTAATTCCATAATTTAGTTGTATTAACACGTTTAACTGCTACACACTCTCATTTAACATCTACTTCACACCCTGTACTAGAAACAATCAAAAACTGAAAGACACAAACACCTCCACGCTTGTTACTAAGCTTGTCTCATCACTCCCTACCATACCTGTCTTCTATTTCAAAAAAGCTGTGCATTATCATTATGGACATATCCTGACTCTGAAATTAATTCTTTCTTCTCCAAAAGAAAGGAAGAAGATAAGCCACTGAAAATTACTTTGAAAAGGAGCTGGTATCCACCAGCTGTTAAATCGGTGTTTTTTAAAACATGGAACTGCATGACTCAGTTGTACCATAATTCCATGTTGGGACACTAATAGAGATCTTGGGAGGATCTTGTTTGCTACAAAAGAATCACATGGAAGATTTAACAAAGAGCTCATCTCCCTGCTGAAGTGCCATTACAGAAGAATAACTACCTACAACGTATTTCAATATTAAAATACCTGATAATCAGTTTTTAGAGCCATGAGCAATATACAAAACACTTAACCAAAGGGTGCAACTAATCTTTCGTACAGCTCTGACAAGTTGCAGAAAAGTAGGCTTATCTCAGAAGCGTGGTGATGATTAGCATGCAGTTCCCAAAGCTCCTTAGCTCTAAATGGTCTCTTGAAGAGAACCTGATAAAGATGTCATGGGTGCAAAGGCAATATGAAAAATGCCTGACCTAGAATAGGACTTATATGTATTTGGTTTTAATTGTATCAAGACCTTCTCCGACTACTATAATCTTCTCATTGTCTCTCTTTCAAAAAGCTACACTTTGTATGAAGTTTCTGGTTTGCTCAAATTCAAATTCTTACCATTCATTTTTCCAAAATGACACTAAGTACAGCTGATGAGAAAATGACTTGTCTACATTTAAGTTAATGATTTTGACCTACATACATTCCAGGATTAATGCGTATAACAGAACTGTGTAAATGTTCACAATATGCTTTCAGATTGTTTGTCCTCACCTCAACAAAAAAAAAAAAAAACACCTGACACGTGAATGTATAAAGACAACAGTCTCCTCATATATACAGCGCCTTTAGCTGAACAACACATGCCACTTACACATAAAAGGACCAAGACAGACAAAGATAAGGAAATAAGATATAAAGGAAGTCAAACCCGTCACTATGAGCCTCCTAAACAAAGAGATGCTCTTCCACCAAAGGAAAAAGAAATAAATGGGTAGAGATTATCTTTATAAGAGTAGGAACTGACTTTAAATTAGAAAAGTATATTAGCACGTGTTAAAAATCATCATAGTTGAGGAAAAAAAATCATCACTCTGAAAGACCATAAGAAAGACCTACGAACTAGAAAACAGGAACAGCTTTATGCTGTTCTTTGCATTGGATGGAAACTGAAAAAGATTATATGTGCAACTAAAGCACACCATTACACAATACTGGATACAGTTTTTGTTCTTTCAAACAACAACCACTCCCAAGCCCCTAAAAGTAAAAGAAGAGAACGGAAACACGTATAAGCCACAAATTCTATAAAGAGACGTGATAACGGCAACTTCAGTCAAATGCCATTACAGGTTAGACAAGGCCCTGAAAAGCAATCTAGAATGCAAGATGTATTTGTTTTTCCAAAAAGATAATTTCTTGTGGTTATTTGAACCAAGGTGTGCTCTTGCTGCCTCCTCTTTTTATGAGTCAAGGAGGGCTCTATTAGTGAGGCCCCTTTCCTATCCAGCCTCTTGCTTTCAGAAGGCCTATGACTCCGTCAGTTATAATAGGTTAAAAGTTAGAGGACTTGACAGCATGACCTCCTAAGCTTCCTAATAGTATCTTTCACACTTCTTCATTGGTTCTATGACTAAGCACCTTTAATAGCATAACAATAAATAATCATCTCCTCTGTCCTTTTTCCCCTCTTCAAAACAGATGATCACTAAAGATGGTTCATAAAAACCCATTCTCAAAACCTTTCACCCAAATACTCCAATTTATGCTAGAGAATTTTCAGCTTAACAGGATTACTTTGTGTTATTTTCTGCCATCAACTTTTCCGTCTCAATCCACTCTTATGAGTAGCCATGCAAATTGGAGTGCTACAACCAGGCGCTATTTCTTCTATTTTCCTATGCAAAGAGAGGTTTGACTGGAATACTATTTTTAAATAATGCTATGCCTTTACATGAATCAGATTGTAATACATCCACTTCTCCTTTACTGGGAAGTACAAGATCCCAGTGAAAGATATGCTTTATATGAGAGCATCTAATAAAGAGAAACACAAAAGCTAAGTACAAAGAAACTCAGAGGGTTAGGTACCACACCAGAACTTCCAGAGATTACATCAATGAATAAGATCAAAACTTTTAAAAATTACTTTATGAACAGTCACCTTCACAATAAGGCACAGAATTATTCTCAAATGAAAGCCTGGACCACACATTTAAGAATCCTTCTCTGAAGAAGTTAGAAGTGATGAAGTTTTAGTGAAAAACTAAGCTTAAGGGAACTCCTGGAAGTCTCACAAAAAAACAAGTATATAAAAGAAAACCTAGTTTGATTTCCCATGAAGGAGGTAAATTTAATCGATTCAAATCTGTGTGTAGGACACATTTCAGGGTTTAAGGGACAAGAGTGATAGAGAGACAAGACAGACACCTTACAGTGCTGAAAAAACTTAGGCATATTTTTCTCTCTACACAAGCTTCTTTTAAAAAATATTTAGAAAATCAGGCAACAGTTAAACATTTTAGAGATTTCTATTTCAGTTTATCTTACTCTACTTCGCCTGCAGGTGATTTCAAAGCTGTTATCTAGACAAAGAAATTCCTCACTCAGAACTCAGCAAATGTCCAGCTTTATACACTACACAGATGTGCCACCAGAAGCCTGTAAACCAGGTTGAGAACCAATATCTAGCAAAATGGAAAAAAAGCAAAAGCTTTTTGCCTTCTGTAGGGAATAAGCAGATATTCTATTTACTTGGTGGTAAAGTACTGTGGAGCACACTCGAACCAAATGGATGGGGTGTACAGTTCAAATACAGGATCAGAAAACCCTGCACAAACTACTCCTCTTTGAGGCATCAAACAATTCAGATGTCATTAGGTCTCAAGCGGAAGCCAAGTTCAGCTGAAGACATTATAGGTATATTGCTTCCATGAGAATGTTGGCAGCCAGTATGTTAAATAGAAATCTCACAATATTGAGTTGCTTCTATCCAATTCACTATACGTGTTCTATAATTTAGAAAATAAATCGCTCTTTAGACAGAAGCAGGTAACTGGTACCAAAACAGTTGTTAAAAGAAGTCGAAGTAATAACTTACACTCCCCCCCCGCCAATGAGTAACTGAAAAGTTTCTACATACTGCTATTAATATGATTCTGTTTTTATCTCAAGCAAAGAAAACACTGTATTTTAATTACAGCACAATAACACCTGTTCAGGCTGCAATCAAAAATAAAGTCCATCCATAATGAAAAAGCACATCTTTGCTTTCAGCCATCAAATGTGTATGTATTTAAATATATATGTAATTATTCTCAAACAAATCCTTTTTTCCAGGAAGATTTGCTGAATGCAGTCCAACAAATTAAGTCCCAAATACTTGTTTTAAAAAAAAATAAATTAAAGAAATCACTAAATTCAACCATGGCTTAACTAACATAAAACGTAGCTGAGGACTTAATAAGAAAAAAATAATATGGTGAGTGATTTCATCTTCTGCATATTAATTGACCTTCTGAATTCTCTATGTTAATCTTATTCTCACACTGATATCTAGCAGGTGACATTTCTACAAGCTATGAATGGTAACAATTGGGACATTAAAAAAAATCCCCACATCTAAACAGAATGAAGTAAGCCAAATAATGCAAATTTCAAGTTTCAAGGATTGCCTTCAATAAAAAGCAAGACAAGTCTAAATTATATTTGCTGCTCACGAGGAACAGATCAGTTCCCAGTAAGTCTGAAGTATTTTGACAGTAAATTCCTGAAAACTTAAAAACAGATCCCTCAAAACTGCAATCAGTGATCCTATACTAGTAAGACAAACATGGTTGAGATAGTTGATAATTATTTTGATAAAACAAGGACTCAGTTATGCCCACTGAACTTCTAAATCCAAGATAAAAGTCCAAAATATTGCAGCCTAATTTCAAAAACGGAAGTGTTATTCTTAAGAAAGAAACAAAACTATCATGTTCATACTCACCGGAACTTTACTTCCGACTATCTGCATGCAGTGGTCAGCCAAGAGAGGTTATTGTGTAAAAAAGATAATAATAATAATATATAAATAAACACAGCAAAGTACTTAGTAGGATGTAGCATCACACAATTTTCTCAGGGTTTAATCATTAGTAGTAGTTAACATTCTTTTATTACTTTATCAAACTGTTGAGACGCTATAACTCTTAAACAGGAAAACAGTAGTTCTACTGTAAGAGAAAATTTGAAATTCTTGTGTTCCGCTGCTGAATCATCAGTAACTTAAACATTTACAAACAAATAACTAAATACCTAGATTGACATCTTGAAAGATTAAGAGATATGCCATTTTGTTATAATTATCAGGTCATATATTTTATATATGACACTGAGAAAACTACAGAAAAAACTAATGGCATACTGACTTCCTGGTATGTGTAACAACTTCATTTATTATGGAGCTTTTGATCTATTTAGATGATGTCATCACTGAATTTAATTAAGTCTTTATAATCAAAACCATAGCCTACGGTTGTAAATCTAACTTGCATTTCAGAAAATCTCATGTGGCATTTTTCTTCAACTGCTCAGTATGGATGCTTTTAATTACATGGATAATTAAATAGCAATTTACAGAATGACATCTTTTACCATGGAACAGTCTCTCTGCTTATTCATGAACAAGAGTTGACTTTACATGGAAGAAACTCTGCAGAAAGGCAGCACATCTCTCTGCCCTGCTCTATCTCTTTGCACAAATGACTGTGTTCATATGAACACCAGGACTATGAACTTCGGCCTAAACATTTTAGGCCTTTCCTTGTCAGCTCTTTGCTGCAACCTAATAGCAACCAGCTTATTGAATAACCACTTTTATCTGAGTAAGTGCCTGACACAGTATGATTTTGTTCTGATATCTGAATTTGATTGTATCTGTTAAGCCTCTACGTGCTTCATTTTCTACTCTTGTCTCTTCCATTATTCTTTTAGGAAGTTTTTCAGAAGACAGAAGTCTCTGCAAGCCTTTCACAATCACCTCTTCTCTTCCTGATGAGGCTTCTTATAGAAGCACAAGATGGACTGTCATCACCAGATAGTTTATTTTCCTAATTTACTGCCGCCTTCTCCCACCAATGTTCAACTCATTCAGTAAGTCAAGTCACCAAGTTCAGTTCTGAAACAGGGTTTTGAGCCTGCACCATTTCCCAAGTATAATTTCCACAGTCAACCATCTTTCTCTTTGAGTGAAAGGATCAGAAGCACAGGAAAGGAAGGGAACAGGAAAGCTTTTTTTTATCCATTGAAAACCAAGCTTTCTTTCTCACTTGGAACTCTGAAGACAGCACAGTGTTTCATTAAAGCATGGTCAACATGCTGCAGATGGCACATAAGGCAAAGAAAATGAAGCACCAAATTTAAATATAATTTGGTTAAGACAACATCAGCAAACGAGAGTGATATTTTCAAATGAGCGGAGAGAGCTCAACAGCCGAACTAAAACAAACATGAAATGAACTGGAAGAAAAGTCACATCAGCTGTTAAGTGTGCTTTGTGAGCTCTAAGCAGAAGAAAAGGCCTGAGTATTTTCAGTATAAACAAGGAAGGCAGATGAACAACTATCTGTGACCAAAGGAAAAGGTAGAAAAATTTAAGAGAGATCATTTTGAATGTGATCAGCATTTTCATGGAAGACAACCCTGAAGATGGCGTGAAGAAAACAAAGTTTGAAAAGTCATGACACGGTAAAAATTGTTTAGGGCTGGTATTCAATCAGTAGTTGAACTAAACAGAAGATGAAATTAACAGTGAAAGTGAGGTAAGATGCCAATCAACACTTTACAACTGATGTCTACTTTTTGTATTTTTTAAATCAGTTAAGATGCTAGTTATTTAAAAGCTAAATTAAGGTAACACACTACAGAAAGATCATTCATATTTCTGAAATTATTCCATTCAAATGCTGTGATTCAACTGCAAGAAAGACTTACTGAAGCACACAAACTTCGATACAAGCCATTTTTCCATTAGGAAAAACATTTTGCTTACGCATAACACATCCATACTGGCGCTGACTTCGGTTCAAAGTGCACATTCATCTATGAGGAGATTTTGGGATTTCGTTTGTTGGTTTTTTTCCCTAAATTGTTAGTACATCTTGGGAAACATATCCCCAGTCCTGATAAGTTTCCCATGCTGCAGCAGATAGGGTAGTAGTAATGCAATGTTAGAATTTTCAGCAGTTAGCCATGCAATGGTAGTCATGCTTTTCTTACCCAGCTACAAAATTATGGTACTTGAGGCAGCTATAGTTTGATATGAATAAGTGTAAGAGAGATCAACATCATCCAAATATGTTTTTGGAAAGAATAGCAAGTACTTCCATTGTGAGTTTCTACTGCTTCAATAAAATACTTTTACTTACTAAGAAAAATGTAAGATTTAACATTGAATATCAAATGAAGACAAAAACCTTACAACATGTAATCAATAGTTCCTTAAGATAGTCTAGGCAAAATATATTAACAGGAAGTTTCATAATATTCACTGCATAAGCTTGAACAATTCTCCAATAACTTATGTTTGGCTAGACCATGCTTTAAGCACTGTATTCCTTCCAGGACAGACTAAAGGACTGTGGATTGTGTTTAAGATGAACTCATGCAGGAATATCACTCATCTCAGAAACATCAATCACCATCTTCACGTTATAATGCAAGGTTTTCTTCACTTATGTTTGTGATGTTCAATGCAAAACAGCTGCATTTAATAAATGCATGCCATTGGAGTTTTAGGTTTTTTAAATTTAACTCTGTGACCTGATTTTAAACATTAAAAGAGAAACAAGTCAACCGTACTGCTTGCAGTCCATGTTTATAGACCCATTAGGCAGACACTAACATAGTGAAATAAACTGGCAAATAAGACTAAGAAACACATTATTATTTAATGTTATCTGTATTAAGTGCTCAGACTCAGCTCTGTAGAACAGCTAGGAGTGATGCCGTTACGTATTTGAACAATTATTCCACATACAGTCTTCATTTCCAGTAACCTTTTATTGTATACAATAACTGAAGTGTGATAAAAAGGATGAGATTCATCCTGATTTCCAAATAAAATCATGTGCATTACGTAATTTTATTCAAGAAATATGCTGATAGCAAATTTTAACACTTCAAGCATACTACTGCCCCTTGGAAACACAAGCTACCTCTCACCGACACTTCTCCCCAATAGGGTAATATATTGAGTTCCTCAGAATTCACCACTGGCCTCTTTAGAATTCTTTATACAACAAATAGTGGCACAAATGAAGACAAACCTATTTCTATGGTAATCACAACATACAATATATCTCTCTGTTTCATCCAACACACATGAATTTTCGTGGCATATTCTCCTTTTACATGATAAGAACTATATTTGTCATAGTCAATTTTTAACACACAAGAAGCATTACTGCTGTATTTTATAACTAATTAGTACTAATAGCCTTGCTACTATTAGTCCCACTGCAGAAAATAAATTGCAGCTCTTCACCATTTTAAATTGTATTTCTCCACAAATGTTGGGGCTTCCAGTGGTTCTCTTACACTTCTGGCACCCCAAAACAGACAAAACTTCAAAAATTCTGCAGGAAGGATTCATCAACTAAGAGACAATCTATCAACTTAAGTACAGAGAATAACCAACATGAATGAAAGGTCTTACTTTAAGACCATCTTTTCATTAAAGTAATCATTTTATTTAGCTTAGCAGAATATTTAAAAGTCTTCAAGCCAACTACAGTACTCAACATGTTCGAATTAAACAAAAATATTGACTGTACTTCAATTTTAAATACTTTCAATATTTTGATTCCCTGTTTCTAACACTGCAAATTGTACATCCAATATGGATGTCGTTACTGAAACCATAAAGCCATGCTATCCCTTCCAAGAACTTCTGGTACCAAAAATTCATATAACGAACTCCACAAAAATACATTCAGGTTCCATCACTGGAGTTGCAATTTCTTATGGTTTACAAGAAAGCATTAAGTTTTTACACCGCCCAACAACTGAAATTGTCTGAAGCTAACACTTCAGACACAGCTGCAAGCATTTAGAAGTATCTTAGCCGATACAGATATTTTTTTTCCTACCACTCTCAGAAGATAAATTGAGACAAAAAAATTTAAAGTTTCAAGCTTGACAAGCATAACGGTCATAAAGCTCAGCTTCTTACTTTCATCTGTCCTGGAGAGGTGACTACTTACAGATTTGGCAGTTGCAGAAATGTATTGGACAACCATCTCACGTTTTGTGGTCAAGTCTTTATCTCTTAAAGGAGCTTTTCGTTCTTCATTTAGATTCATGTCTTCCTGTAAAGAAACAGACCACACAACATCGAGATTCTATTTCATACTTTTTATTAGCCTTTGTCAATTTCATCTTCGTTTTCTTAAACAAACAGAAGTGACTTTTCCCATCTTATCTGCATTTCAGTTTGCTTAATTCTGAACTACCCGATTCTCTCATTTAATCCCGTCACTTCAAGTGTTTGCTGTTCTCAAGACTTAGCCAAAATGATAGTTGCATCAAGAGTAGTTACCATTAGTGAAACTTGGCTTAAGAAATAAAACTACAAAGGAGGACATAATCAAAAATTCTATACCTCAGGTTGACCCCCTAAGTGTTAACTCTTCTGAGGTTCCTGTGGTTTTTATAAAAATCTTATCTCAATGAACACCATTCCTGCTTTATCTAATCAGAAGCTTGTGGCAGGGGTAGGTGTGAATGTTCCAATTGATGTATTTAAAACAAACATAAAAAGCAAAATGTTCTGTTATATTAAATCTAAAGATGCCCATTTCAGTTTAGTAACTGGATTAAATACAAAATGTAGTCATTGCTAGTAATGACTATTCTTGCCATTAAAAGTCAAAGTAACCTCAGATTAGCAACTAAACCCAGTAAATGTTACTGTAATAACTTACTAGCTAACAGCTTTTTTCAAAGAACTATTAGTCTGAGGAAGACAGACCTATTGTCTGCTTCAATTAACATTACTTCGAAAAGTTAAAAATTAATCCCTTAACCTAACAAGAAACTCAATTAACACTCATCCTATCTTTCAAAAGAGATTCACTACTTCACTAAACAGAGTAGAACTACTAAATGGAAGAGGACAATTCTTAATCCATACCAACTGTGGAAATTTACAGTAATTTTAAAAATTATACAGAACACATTATTTCTGTATCAAAACCCAAAAGACTGTCTTTCCTGATACTTCATGTATGAACACCAACACACACGGCAGAATTCATACACACCTACTTCTGAAGTTTGTTTCTGTATTACTAATAGAAAAGTTTGCTTGTGAATAATCGCAAACCTTGACAAGATATGAAGACAGAAAATACTCAAGACCATAGAAAATTTCAGTTTTCTATACATTAAGATTTTATGAATGGAAATTACACTTTTCCAAAGGTATTTACTTAAGCTTATTAAAAGCTATCCTTCAACAGCAGCATCTAACTGCTGCAACTAAGGTCTCTAGAGGTTACCTCGAAGCAATCAACAAGCTACAATTTTTATTTTTGGCTTTTTGCCTTTGTTTTCTCTGTAGAATTAGACTAAGTAATTTAAACATATATAATGCTAGCATACTATGAGTTACTCAGTCATTTATATACCAGTTCAGCTGGGTCTATCAGTCCTATGCTATACCCTCCCAAGTAGTTATTTCCAAGTTCCAGAACAACAACAGTTGAAAATCACTACTGCATAATAAACACCAACCTGAAAACAAATTAAAACCTCATAAAACAAGGTACGACATCATCTTACCATCATTTTTTCAAAGAGATCCATAACTTCTTTTTCTGATAAGTTCATGCAACGCTCATCAGCAAGTGCCTGGGCAAGCGGGATTTCACTTATAGAAGGTTGCGAGTCGATAGGATGCTGAATGAGAGGTTTCTCTTTTTTCACTGCTGATCTTCTGAGGCTTGTTATTCTGTCACGCTGCAAAGACATCCATTTAAAAATAAGCAGAAATAGAAATATAGGAAAGCAGCCCATTACATGGCAGTAATACACACACTTTTAGTTAATCCAAGCAGCAGAGTTAAAACTCAAACTGAACTGTAAGTAAAAATACTCTAACATTCAGAGATTACTTTTCATAGAAAGACAACAACATTTAAGGTAAATTCATGGCAGGTCACATGCAAAAGGAATATAACTATTTCTCAGACTTTCAAAAGTATACCATCTATGTTAAACTCTTAGCATTTCAAAATCTTGAGTTCATCTTCTCACATTACTCCCTAATTATCCTGATAGTGAATAAATATGGTACCACAAAGGTAATGTCCAAGCGTTCCTTCACCTGAAGAACTATAAGTCTTTGGAGAACAACTGAAAAAGCCAGCGTTGGGAAGGAGGTACTCACAAGTTCATCAGGCTTATAAAAAAATCCTGCTAAAGTAAAATAAAGTTTGTAGAGGAATTAACGCTCCAAGTATAGTTCACAATTCCTTGAAGTGTTTTTTGAGTACCGACTCCTGAAATTAGTGCGTAATTTTAAAAAGCCAGGTAACGTATTACTCACATAAAAGCAGCCATAGTTAAATACACATAACAGACATTAGTGAAAGCATATCATACAGTCTGCAGTGATGTTTCAATGGTTAAGGCTGACTTAGTTTAGACCTTACACCAAACCCCACCTTTTTTTTTTTAAAGCATGCTTACTCAGTTAATTTGTTAATATTGGAAACAACCAACAAGAGCACCTTCCTTATAAGGCCATTTATTACTCTGTTATTAATATATAACTATTATGAATAGTCAGAATTTTTATTATTTATTAATATTGTCTTTAACTATATATATGTATGTTCATTTTGAGAACACTATGTCTATAGCGATTTTAACTGTTTGCATCAACAAATACTAGTGTATTTGTTTCAGGCATCGAACAGCCTTATGAAGACGTGCTTTCATCTAAGTGCAGCTTATGTAGGATTACCAGCATCATTCATAGCAATTCACCTCTATGAAAACATGTAAACCAAGAGTAAACAATCTCTGTGATGTGTGAAAAGTTTAACTGAGTATTTAATTTGTATGAAATCTGGATTCATTTTAGATTAATTCAGTCAGGAATGGAGAAATTTGACCCAGTGTTGTGGAATATGGGGAAGAAAGTTTTTTCTTTTTTAATTATTGTTTTGCTTCTTTTTCTTGTTTTGTTTTGCTGTTGGGGTTTTTTGGTGTTGTTTTTTGAGAGCCTACATGACTACCTTCAATTTTTGAAGGGAAAGTATCCCTAGATAAGCTGCATTTCCTCTGAATTTCTTTGGAGGTTTTGTTTGTGTTTTTGAGAAGAAGGGGGTTGGATTTGGGTTTTCCTCTTCCTTAGAAGTCTTACATTTGTGGACAGAAACACATTACCTACAAGGATACTTTTAGTGTCTTGAGCAATGCAACAACTTTCCTTTAATCCCCTTTTTTACATTTTTTTGAAACTGTAATTAGGGCATATTGGAAAGGTCAAAGACATGCATGACATAATGCATGAAAGGCATCATCAAAAACTAGCCAATGTACATCAAATGCAGATTTACTGTTCACTTATGTGGAAATGCCCATCCAGTAGTCACCAAAAAAAAAAGCCATTTAAGATCAATTTCACCATACTGTGATCTGTTTCTAGTATACCTTATTAACAACACATTTGATTATAGGTACAATTTCCTTATTTCAGACATGTAAGTGATGATTAACTAAGTGGCCAGCATAGCTTAACTACTACATATAGAAAATGAAAGTCTCTAATTTTACCAAAGTCAATTTAGACACAAGTTTCTGTAAAAATACTTTGCAACAGGTTTCAAAGTTTTTAGAATTATAAAGTTGGTGCTACTGAATACAAACTTTTTGTTTGATATACAGTATACACCTGTTACCCAAAATGCTTCCATTTGAACCATGTGGCAACTAACCTTTAAGTACCACAGAACCACTGCAGATCCTTTGTTCTTAAAAGGAAGGTCAAGTGATGTAATACTTTAACTGTTGAATAACAGTTCTAACCTATCCACAATATTACCAAAGTATTTAGAAAGTGGTTAAAGAAGCTTACTCTTCTCCAACTTAAGCTACAAATTAAGATCTTTAGGAACAGAAACTCAATTTTCTGAAATCTAATGATTAATATCCTTATAAGAACATGTTATACTGTCCACAATACTTGTAGTAAAATAGCATGCAGCGTGGCGTTACCATTGCAAATTAAGATGTTACAAAGACCTTACCACATCATCTGCCAAAGTTTTTATTTGAATATTCTAGTAAAAAAAAAAAAACACACACACAAATCAAAGAAAAAAAATACAGCATTACCTACTGTTTCGGAATAATGAAGTCTATAATTTATGCATTCTAACATTAAAAAGCACTTAAAATTTCAATAAGTGTTCTAACAAAACTGCTAAATGAGCATGGAATCTACCGCATCTTGTGTGAAAAAGCAGGCTTGCATCCCATTTCACCTTGTCTTTAGTCTATTTAATTCATAAACCTGAAACCTGTACAGCTCTAGCACCCCCACTATTTCACAAAAATACAATAAGAGCTTTTAAAAAGCTTTCCAAAACAAACATGGACTACTGGACTTCAAACCAAGTCAGCAGACAGCTATATGACATTCTCAGTTTTGAAAGAGTTTTCGAGACTGGGAAAGCTGAGGAGAATTTCCTGGGCCCTACCTCCTTGAGGCTGCTGCCAACTTCTCCTTCACACTGAGTAATGTCAATTGTTAGATAAACTGGTTAGAGCCCACGTACTGATGATGCACAAACTAGTCACTACTATCTCTCCCTCCCTAATACCTTCTCACATTTTCCTTAGCGGCAGTAAAATCCTGCTGACAAAAATCGCAAACATTATATCTATGGTCACAGCCAAGAAAACAATCTATATTGCATACCAATATCAACAATCGTATCAAGGAAGACTTGGTTAATAAACATTGCTCAATTTACACCAGCCAGTCATGATCAGGGAAAGAATCAGAAGTGCAAAAGCAAGAAAAACTCATGTGTTGAGATAAAGACAGTTTAACAAGTGAAGGGGGAAAAAAAAAAAAAAAAAAGACAAAGAAAGGATGCAAAACCCGTCACTCAGCAGCAGCAGCCCAGTATCTACCCAGCCTCTGAGCAACTGCTACTTTGGAAAAAACTCCTCCTCCCCACCCCACTGCCCCTGGTTTTATTGCTGAGCATGACAGTATATGGTGTGGAATATCTCTTTGGCTAGTTTGGATCAGCTGTCCTGGCTGTGTCCTCTCACAACCCCCAGTTGACCCCATCCTACTCCCGGGAGGGGATGCAGTAAGAAAAAGAAGGCCCTGATGCTGAGTAAGCACTGTTCAGCAAAAGCTAAACCACTAGTGTTCTATCAACATTCGTTTGGTCAAAAATCTGGAGCACAGCACCATAGAGACTGCTATGAATAAAATTAACTCCAGCCCAGCCTGATACAGTACAGAGAACTCGGATAGAATCTTTTTCTCTACTCATCCATATGTTAACACCAACAGCCTTTCACCTTCTTAACTGGCATGTCTCAAACCTCTTCTTTACAGCTACCCATCTCCTGCATTTTTGTTATCTGGACTTAAGAGTTAAAAGAGGAAGTACTAATCTAATCCTGACATGAAAATAAAGATGTCCTTTGTCTGGAAAATAGACTTTTTAATTTTCATGGGTATTATTGAGCAAGAATTCCAAATGAAGAAATGAAGTAAAGCCTAACCATGACCTCAACCCAGAGACAGCTACGTAAGCAAGAAGTTCTAAAACTCTGTATCTGTTTTTGCAGCCACATGTACTAGAAATACTTTTTTTTCCTCTCCCTGCTTCTCATTTAAGTACTGTCAATCTCTCCCAGAACCTGGAACAGGATAAATCTACTCCATCTCTACATTTATATTGCATTTGTCACTCAAAGTCCTCTGGGCAAAATACAGAATACTAAAGTAAGCTACCTCACAGCATTTTTTTAGACATCTCGAGCTCACTTCCCAGATCTCTTTATGGTGCATAGCTACACTGCTGCCAGCAGCTACTCAAGATAACCAACACATTTCACAGGTAGTAGAGATACTGCAAGTAGCTGGAGGCAGAGGCAAGGCAGTTATGTACCTGCAGATTCTCACTGACATAGGATTTTGACAGTCTCTTACACTAACAAAGAAATAACACTTCCAATCTGATCTAAGAACATAAACCAAAAGTGGTTTACCTCCCCAGGAGGAAGTTTAAGATATCAGAGTTTTTGTAGTCAGTCCTCTCGCATTATTTTTTCAACCATTGCATCACAAGATGAAAAGCAGTCAGCCTTTTCCTAGCTGGTAAAGACATGAACTTCCTGATTTTAGAAGCAGCCCAAAGGCAAAGGTTTTGCAAAAACCTCTATGATAAAGCATTTGCAGATAAGGGATATAAAGTTAATGTTTATATGTATAAGCACACATAAAATTTAAGACAGCAGCATATCATCTCTCTCTCCTAGTCTTCAATATCAACACAAACCATGGAACTCCACCAACTTCTGTATCAAAGAACTGTTTCCTACTGATTTACTTAGCTTTTCCTTTAGAAGATTTAAGTGACAGAGCTTCTCGCTTTTGAATGTAGTCTCTCCACTTAATCAACAGTTTAAAAATATCACTTTCTATTTACTCCTCCCAACTTTTATTTGGTCTAAGTATTCCACTTCTGGCATAAGTACTGATGGACGATGACAATAAAGCATACAAAATGACAGCATATACTAATGCAACTGCATCATGCTATTGTTTTATCTTAGAGGTCAGTCTCAGCCATGTTAATACCAGGGAAGTGAAATCTTACATATAAAAACAGTAAACAGATTTTCACCATAGTTTACTACATCTACTGGTATTAAAAAAAAAAAAAACACCACCACTTTTTCCTCATCCAAGCTGAGTTCAGGCTACTGCAGTAACAATGTCAACACTCAAAGAATTAAAAGACTTGGGATGATTCCATCAGTTTTTAATGCAAAGCTCACTAATCTTTTTCTAACTTAAGCATTAATAAAACTTTCCAGATCACTTGAGCTGGTCATGAGTTAGAAATTACTGTGTGTTGACATGGGTTGACTGATCTTTCCATTATATTTAAGTATTACTTGCCCATGTTCTTAATTGTTACTTCCACCACAAAAAATAAAATCAAAAGCAGGTCACATTTTACCACACGTATAATGAAACGGCGATCAGCTGGGTAACTTCTAAACTGAACAGCAATTTTCACTCCACTACTCAGGCAAATCGTGGTGGGCTGCAACACCCACATCTGCACACAGGCTACAGCTGCAGGGAACAGCTCCGACTGCCTCCTCCAACACTCATTTTCCAAGGGTAATAAACAGAACCTTCCCCTTCTCTTAACTTTTTTTTTATTTTGAACTAAGATGATATGACTGTTTTCTAAAATCTACCTGGACTCCAACACCTGCAAAAGACTTTGTAAAATTTTGCTCAAGGGTTGTTTTTTAACTTGCTGCAAATAAATTTGCACACAAGCCGGAAGGTAATAACTTCCCATATGAGTACCTGAACCAAGGGAGTTTAAAGGGACAAAACCCAAAAGTGGTTACTATCCAACGTACAAAATGTTGTGTGCAACTTGAGTCTAAATCTTTTAGCCACAAAAATAGAATTCACTCCGACAACCTCTGTTCCTTAGCACAGAGAATGATTAACATTCCCATCAGACAATTTAGCCATCCGTTAACACATTTAATTTTGTAATTAAATGTAAAAAGATGTCTAGGAAATCGTGAAAAGATACCTGTGTCACATAAGCCGATGTGCAGAAACTAGAAGTCCACACTCATTTACAACTTTCAAGATCTTAATCCATGACAAAGTATATCTGGCATTACTAATAAAATTAGTAAAAATGTAATTCACAAAATGTTTGCCTTCTAGTAAATTTTTTTGGCACTTCAAGGAACACTTATCATGATTTCAAAACCACTTGAAATGATTGCTGTAATCCACCTGGTATATCAAAGATACTTAAAACTGTTAGTGGTGGTGGTGTTGCACGTTTGCATTTGGTCTGTATGACACCACATGGAAAATTCCTGTTTGCTTTGCAGTTCGCTTCACAAATTCCTTAAATAGGCATTATTTAAATAATTAAACTAAGGCTTAATCTACAAACTGAAGATGAAGGTAAACTTTCCCTGGGGTACCACAAAGTGAGACCAAGAAGCAAGTGACCCCCTTACACCAGGCTGCTAAAATGAAGCTGGGAAGTTACTCCTGTTGGCAAGAGAGCGTGCTTCAGCTAGAGGATGGCAGCCACCTTCCCGATGGGGAAGCCATCTGGTTTTCCCAATTACTCTACGTTTTTGCCTCCCAGAAGACTGACCATCCAGAAATGAGCAATACTAGGAAAAGAAGCTAGACGACAACTCATGCTAAATAAAGGCTGAGGGTAACCCAAGTTGGTAATTATTAACAGCAGAGGGCACCAATTGTGGGCACATGAGTGCCTCACGACTGCTCCCAAACAGGAGGGAGGGGAAAACAGGCCAGCGGCAGGATAATCACACCGGACACTCACCCTCACAGGACAAGAGGAAGGGGCACCTCCGCACCCTGTCTCTGCACAAGGGGAACAGAGAGACCCCAAGTAGCAGCCTGGTCTGCCTAGAAATGGAGCTTGAGAGAAACTGAAACTGCTTCCTCACTTTTGCCTGATTGGCAGGACATGCTACACTCCAAAAGCAAAGGGATTGTTCTAAAAACTGCATTTTTCCAGATGACTTCAAAGAAGCCTTAATCAAAAAGGCAAATCGATTCAGAAGTTGAAAAAAATAACTGTAATCAAGCTTAGATAGCCTTAATTTCTACACGTTTGTAACTGAATATACAAAGGAGTCGAGAAAAACAATTCAACTAACATTGTTATTTTATTTGTAGCTCAAACTGCCATTACCATTTGTTTGAGACAGCAATCTATTGGTGTTCATGGATAAGTAAGCTTTAAAAATCTGAGCAAAATTAAAAGCTTGTTTCAAAAGCTGCAGTTCCACATCAGTGTAAGCCAACAAAATTGCTGGTTGTGAGAGAAAAGGGCAAGGGTGGCACCAGGAAAGTCAGCAGTCAGATCAGCTTAGACTACTGTAAAAACAACTTCAGAAAGCCTACTAGAAGAGGCAGTTTTCACGTTAGCCAGTGCAAAGCAGCACAGCATCAGTGGAGTTTATAGCAGTTTTGCTACATAACCAGCGAGTTCTTTATACAGCACTTTGTACAGTCAGGATCTGTTCCTCACTTTGGCATCCAGTGACCATGCGAGACAGGTTTTCCTTTCAGCATCCTGGAAAAACGTCTTGTGGCAGTATAGCATATATACTGCATGCATAGCAAGCTTTTCAGTACAGATGAACGGACTGTCTCTCTGCAGGATGCTCTACAGCCTATAAATTTCTCACTTAAAACTACCAAGCAAGAGTTTGCTAATTAAAACTTTTATAAACTAGACTTCTGAAAGAGCCAAGCCATAATTCCACTCATAAATTTCACAAGGAGCAAGCACTGCAATACCGCTTTTATGAACTGCATACCAGCTTACTAGCCTCAACATGCGGGTTTAATGTTCTAAGAGACATTTAACTCATCAAGAACTTTACAAAGGTTAAGAGACATGGCAAACTCCACCCTTAAAACAAAGATTTAAAACCTTTTTAGTTTGACACTTATTTTTTTATCCAGAAACTCTACTGAACTCTACTTATTTTAGTACTTAATTTAGAAATGCAGGTGGCATTGCATAATCATTAACCAACAGAAGGTTTTACAGGACATATCTGTGAAAAAAGAAAAAAGCCCCAACAACCAAATGCCACCAACCACAATTCACACAAATAAGCCAGTACAAAACTCCGCAGCTACATGTCCTTAAAGCCCAAAAAAGTGGTAATTAAGAGTCTTCTACTGTAAGGGTTCTGGGCTGTCTGGCAGATCTCTATAAAAATAAGTGTAGCAACAGAAACTAATACAAAGTTTCTGCATAGGAACTACAGGTTCCTCCAGGAAGACCTCACCTTACATGCAGTGTCTCAGTTGCACTAGAACAGGTAAGTATTTGCATTAAGAAAAAGACAAGACATTGTATTTGACAGTGTGAAGACAGCATATGGGAGTGCACCAACTGTCAGCAGCATAAATGGGGAAAATAAGTAAGGGAATCCTACTTCATGTACTTGAATTATCAGGCTAAGCATATACACTGTTGCCATACACATTTTATTTTTGCGGTCATCTGCAGACTAGCATCACACTTAATTTATTTTTGCCTTAAATAATTTCACTTTCAAAATTTAATAATCTCAGTAATGGATACTTTATGGTCTTTCTTGAAGAACACTGTATTAAAACAAACAAACCAGGATTCAGATAGTTGAGTGCCAATTACATTGCACAATAAGAAGTTCACTTCAAAAACTGCACCTCCGAAGCTTCCTTTAGCAAAATACTAGTAGATTAGAAGTCCATTGGAATAATTTCTTAAAAATCTTTTGATATACCCATGTAGCTTTCTGTGCCTGTAAGAAGTGCCAGATATACTTTATCAGACAAGAAGCCATCTGTCCAAGTGGTTACTATTGTACTGGTACTGGGGAAGACTGCTTGTCAGTATCAGCGTATTCTGTTTACTGCACCACAGCAAACAAACCCATTGGTTTGGAAGAAAATTAGGAAGTGTTCTTTCCTAGGAAAAAAGACTGAGATCACTTGCTAAACTAGTCACCTGAATAGTCATTGGGTCACCCTCTGTGACCTAGCAGCCCGTAGTGCAGTAAATGGATGGTCTGGATGCTCACCATACCGGTTGCGTGCCTGCTGCTTTTCTGCCACGCGTGCCTGTCAGTACCATATTCACTCCTGTATCTCTGCTGCTTGTTCTTTAAAAAAGCAATCGTTTGACTTCTGAGCATTGAGTTTTTAGGGGACATGGAGTTTGCTTTTTTTGGTAGAATGTTATTGTGAACTGCTTTTGAAAAATTCCGTAACAGTTAAATTGGGAAAACTATGTCAAAACAAATCTTGACATACTAAGTGCAGACTTTCTCTCAATTTTATGCTTAGCAAGCAGTGGGTTTTAGCTCTTCCCTTTCAATGTAGCAGCAGAACAAAGTCGCTTTTGCTAGGTAGTAATACTTGATGTGCATCATCCTCCTTCCTTGTTCCAGGCTCTCCTGAGTGCAAGTGGCTATCTTTTCATTCAGACACATTGTGGAGCTACTCAGACTGAGTGAAAGCTATTATAAAGCTCAGTAAGAATAGGCCTCCTCCTTTTATACTTCACTTCCCAAAGAGAGACATCTTTTTATGATGACAAGGTTCATCTCTACTCTTACTGAAGTGCGGTCTTAGTTTGTTTTTACCCTTTTATAGACACGCTGCCCTTTTAACTAGAATTATATGCTTTGAACCCGGGATTAATCTTTTGTTGAAACCTAGGGTTTTCTTTCAAGATGAGCAATGACACGTTAACTTGACAGTGAGACAGTTCTTTTGAAATCATTATGAAAAATGAAGCAGAAACTGCTTTGAGAAACTGATGGGAGAATTCTTCAGTACTTCTACACAATTTTTCTTTTTCATTCCTTGCTTCCTATCTCACAGTGCACACAAGTAGAGCCTAATACCCCTGTGCAAGTGACAGGCTCAATTTCTATATACTTTTCTTCTTGTTATATGCAGAGATAGTTTGGGGAAGATTCTTAACAGAGCATGCTGTTTGTTTCATAAAACGCCTCTTGCTCTTGTGAGTACAGTAAACACCGGAATAAATATCATAGTCCATTTGAACTTTCCTCTGCTACTGTTTGAGAAGAGGATAAAACTGGTAGGATATACCTGTTGGGAGACAACTAATGCATTTTACAATAAAGCAGAAGACCCATAGCAAGTTGCAAAAGTTGACATGAAGTCTATACTGTGAAGAGCTCCATTAGACACTAGGCAGCTCCTTGAAAATGGAGTATTTTACTTTTGATAGACATTAGAGAAGTGAGGACGTGTATTTGCTTTGTTTGGGTTGTTTTTTAAATAGTGAGAAAAACCCCACAAAATCCAACCAACCAAAACATAGCCCACAAAGGAACTGGCAGTAGAAAGGATACAGTGAGCCAAAGAAGCAGAATTACTTGTGAACATTATTCATTTTGTGTGTGCCCAGCAGTCTTGAAACATATGGTCACAAGGATCACATCAACAACTTATTAGAATAATGTTGCCTGTCTTCCAAGACACAGACTTCCTAGGAAAGAGCAAGTATTTGATCAGAGCAGTATTTGATCCCTTCATAAAAAAAAAAAAAAAAGTGGATTATAACGTTAGTTTTTTCTCCCCTAATAAGAAACAAAGAGACACTAAAACTTGGAAAAATAAGCAACGCTGCTGAAATAGCAAGGAACTTTGGCTTTTCCTTGAAGAACAGAATCTCTCGATGGAATAACTTCAGCAGGCATGGACTCAATAGCCAAAGCACATCGGGTTAAACTGGATTTATGGCTGCTGTGATACACACAAGGGCTTTCTGTTCCTTTTCCTATTCTTTCCTGTTTATAATAGCTTCCTGAGAAGATTATTTGTCCTTCAGGGAAGTAGGAAATGAAGCAGCATGTGAACAGAGAAGAATTATATTGTACATAATAATGATGAAGCCAATGGTATCATTGGACTTTAGTACAGGTAAGATTCCCTGTTAAAAAGTAACAGGAATTCAGGACGATGCTTATAATGGGTTACGGACAATCTGTTATCTTCTGCTGAAGGGAAAGAAGCAAGCAAAAAAAAATGGATTTATCGCAATATTGAAGTGTGGTATGTGCTTAGGTTACCCACGAATACCCATATGAATTTTATAAATTCTATAAAGGTTCTCCCATAAATTCATGGAACAATTGGGTTTAAATAGAAAATGTTAACTGATGGGATTACTGCTTATCTTGTAAGTCATTCAGGAATTAGTATTAATCACAGAACACTGTAAACTAACCTTAACGAATTTAGGAAGCCTGTCTTACCCACCCTGGCGTTGTCTGAAGTTCAAATGCGGATGCATATTTGTACAATTGGAAAATGGAAATGGTATATCTGGTTCATAGACAGAAATTTTATCAAAGCCTACTGCTGTACACTTTACCTTCCTAGTTTGGGAATGCTTCCACCAAGCTGTAAACGAACTGGAGAATGAAAAAGAAACTGCAGTGCTGCAAGACAGTAGAATAGTAAGGAATGGAGAACTGTAAAGGTTAGAGAGACTGCAACACACATTGCCTACTATATTTCTAGCTCAGCCAAGAAATTGTGTGCTGAATCAAAAGAATTTTCCTCATCTCACTTTTTCCTGTTAATGAGAACAAAGCAGTGAAGATCCACTTGCCATAGAGGAGTGGAAAGAAGAAACTGAAGCAGTTCTAGTAAAGTGGATTGCCTGAGAACAGCAGTTCTCCCTGCCCCATGATATAATAAGACCAAAAAAAAAAAAACCCAGACAAATCTGGTTTTATGAGAAATAAGACTGGCAGCAGTACCAAAAACAAAGCACCGAAGTCAGGACAAAAAATCAGTTATTAGGTGCTTCGGTGTTGAGAATTTGGTTGCAACTTAAGTCTCAAGTCTGGTTATGAACTGCCTCTACTAATCTGTCATATTCATTAGTTCACTCAGTCTGTGAGTGATTAAGGCTTTTATAAGCAAGGACTTGCAATGACTATTAAAACAGTTCTCATTGTATGTAAGTTTTTCTTCAGAGTATTCAAAATTAGATAGAAATGCTCAGGTATTGCTTACAAAGAGGGACAGACTCAGACTGAAGTATCTCGGCTAACTTCAGCTTGTGTGGTAACTTTTGAAAATGGCCACCTGACATGGATTTACCCTTTGCATTTCAGATTATGCATTTAAAGCTTTTTTTTTTCTTTAAGGTACCCTCTAAAAGCGGCTGGCACAAAAATTAATATATATATGGCATCAGTGTGTATGCTTAGCCTGATATTCTGTTGTCCTTCTTCATGCACATACTTAACCTGTTCTAATGCAACTAGAACAGTGCATGTAACCATCTCAACTATTAATAGCTGTCAAGTTCTCATCTACTTATGCACTCACACAATTATAAGAGCAAATATTCAGTACAGTTCTGTATGAAGCCACAGTATTTTGGAAGTTATTTCAATGTTATAGGTATAAAAATAATTCACAGCAGGAGACTATGAAGAACCAAAATATGACAGGAAAGCAGGATACTCTATACTGTACAAAAACTAACTACTTCTATCTGTTGTTAGGAGTCTAGAATCTAATGAATCTCATGTCAGCTTAGTATTTGTTCTTTACAAGCTACACTCATTTAAAAAAAGATAAAAAACAAACAAACCAACCACAAGCATCTTTAAAGGTCTATTTCTAACAACCACCATTATTATTCTTTCTTACTATGGTAAGAGCTAAACTGCAAAACTAACATTTTTCCTGACCAAAGTACTTATTTAGTATTGCTCAACCATCCCTGTGAGATCAACAGAAATTTATACGGAGCCACTTCTAAACACATAACTAAATGTGACAAAAAGGTATCATCAAGAACATTTAAGGTCTGTGGTTATTTCCTCTCACCCTCACACCTAAACATGCATTATGATGCATTTCTGTTAATGTGATCCCATACAGAACTAAGTTACTAACATTTGAGTAGCTAATCCCTGAACAAAGACACAGGAGAGAATGGGCCTGTGTACCTTCAAGCCAACCTGCATTCATCAGTACCTTTACTGCAGTCCCCTTGGCCTACATAACCTAGCATTACAGTTGCTGCTTTACTGGCTGTACATTTACAGTCCCATAGCTCCAAGTGCTGGGATTATACAGAGCTATTACTCAATGCCTCAAATTTAACTTTATTTAGAAATTTGTTCTGAACTACTAGGTAGCACTGCTCTGAAAGTTCCACATTCCTCAACTAAGTTCTCCTGTATTTATTCTCACATAAGAGGGTAAAGAAAATACATTAACTTGGGTTTATTATAAAGAGAAAACTTCATATTTCCTCTACAATTAGGAGAGTAGTAAGAGTATGTTTGTTAAAAAACAGTAACAACACAGAGATCCACAAAAATCACTGCGGAATAGAAGGCAGGATTCTTTCAAATTATTTTTTTTTTTAATCAGCTAGTGACATTCACACTTACATTCTACACTTTCAAAACACATTTAAACACACTTAACTGTTCTGAAGTATAAATTGAAAATATTTTTTAGTAGTAAAAACATTTTCCATCTTCGATGCCCTCTATATCTGATAACACTAGGTAAAGGACACTTACAAGCAGCAAATGTGCATCACGCTTCCAGCATACTTAATACTCTCTCCAATACCATCTTGTCTCCAATGATTTACTCTGAGGATCACTAAAAGGACCAAGACAGGAACTTCACAACTAAGCCACCCAAGACATGCATCACCTGGAACTTCCTCTTCTCCCACTCTCTCCCAAAACTGTCCGAAATTAATACAAAACTGCAGTTTCCTGTTTACACAGAAAGATCCCATATCTATTAGAAACTCTTAAGAACATTTTTGGTTTATATAACAGAGGTGTGGTGGTATTACACTATGAACTACACCTTGTGGCCAAATATTAACACACCCTGGTGGATCAAGTGCCTCCAGTAGTTGTATCAAACCATACAACATTTTCCATGTGTGGGCTTGTTCCAGAATTGAACTTCTAAGTTATTTATCAGTTTTTATAAACCAGACGCATTTACACTTTATATCATGATCTAGGTTACAGTATCATTTAAATGCCATAGCAGATCATTGTCAGGTCCACCCTTGTGCATATAATGTGCTGCTTTCACACCACATCCAACCAAACAGTTGTCACAAGAAGATGGCTGAAAAACACACACAATCATAATTTAATAGTACTCATGGATGAACTTTAGAAAATGAGGAATTCCACTGTGCCATAACACCAAACTTATTAGTTCTAGTGAATAGTCAAAGAAGCAAGACTAATAAAGGAGGGGCTTTGGTTCTGTTTCATGACGTTGTTTGTCCCACTGCCACATAAAACCTGGAGCCTGCAGAGCGCTAAGGTGGGTATGGAGACTGCTTAAGCCCACACTGCTGCCCCACCAAAAAACTCATTCTTTAAATGTCACCCCTTTCTCATATACAATTAATCAATACTTAACAAGTAGAATATATTAGCTTTCCAGACTGTATGAATTATGTACCTTAGAAATTGGAATCTTTGACTAAGCAAGAAGAAAGAGCTGTAAAAGCTTTGGGACAACATTAGTACTAACTACTTTTGTCGAGCAAGATACAGCTTAGTTACCTATTAGGAAGTTACACTTGAAAGCAGTAAATCTAGAGGTGCTCACTCGGCCAATACTGCCTGAAAAAGCTACTTGATTCATGAAACCTTAAGATCAGTCTGACACAAAAAATAACACACAAGTTTAAGACAAGCTAGCTATGTCTACCTGTTATTTCTGTTAATCTTCTCTTAAAGTATCTGCTCTACTACCATAGCCCTTTATAAGAAAAAACTTATTTCCTTTAAAATAAAGTTACTGAATTATTAAAAAAAAATATTGAAAATATTTTTTTACTGTACTTAAAGAATGGCCACGACATAAAAGTTGTAAGGAACTGCATGAAAGCATTCATTTTAGTAACTTCCTAATTTCTTGTGGTTTTAAGGTTGAACAAGTAAACTGATGAATAATCAACTGAAATTAGTTGCTTCGGCAACAACTGCCATCTCTTGTTCTACTTTACCTAAATTTGCCCAGGGATGACAAGAATTAGAAGGTTGCTAGCCATTACTGTTTACCTCTAAAGAACTGCAACAGATGCAGAAAAGATTAATTCATCTTGTGACCCAGGCCAAAGTTTTTAAGCCTATCTTTTCCTTCTACAGCAATCACAGTATCGTTAGAACACTTTACAGGCTATTTGTAATAGAAAAGTTCATCCTCAATAACTTTGATATTCCACACTGTAGTGCTTAAAATCTCAGAAAACATCACTTGTACTTGATATGCACACTGTCAGTTCTCACTGTATTTGTCTTCCACTTTGCCTAGGTGGAATCTGCTTTGTTTGCAAAGCTTCCTGTACTGTACAGAATAGCTCTACAGTTTTGTCTTACAAGTAGTAGTCCAGGAAGTTTAATTACCACAAGCAGATAGGCTTATCACTGTATCTATCACCTCATTTAAAACAGTGTCAATATCAATTCACATTAAAAGCTAAAGCATTTACTTAAACATCAGCAGCAAGCATGCACCACTCTACTATGTTAGAAATAATGGCTAATTAGTATGCTTTTCAGCAACAGAACCAAAATTTCCCAAGACATTAATTTTACTTTTCAGTAATGTTTGTACCCTAATTAACTCCACTTGCTGGAATATCTTGACTTTGATCTAATAAGACCAAGAATCTTCTAAAACACAAGCATTTCCCTTCACTTTTTCCTCAAGCATACACTTGAAGCAACAATCCTCTGCAGGCATGCACTGATGTTACTCAGACACTATGATCTCAAATGTAATGCATTTTATTCATTTGCCAAATATTTCTGCTCAACCTGACTCATAGTTCACGTATGCAGCATACAAACATCTAAACAATTCATGTGTAAAAAGCACATAATCTCTCCACAGTAAAGTGACATCAAACAACCTTAGGAGTGAAAGGTGATGAGGCACACAGCCTGTCTGACAGTGACTGACTTCATAAATTAAAGCCCTTGTTAACTCCTGCACTGATATGGGTGGAGCAATGTAGCTGGGAAACCTCTCCTCCCAAGCACACTCAGTTTACTTCTGTTTTAAATTGATAAAAGCTTTTATTTCACTGTTTGACGCTAGTTTATGGCACATTAGTCAGAATGTTGAGTTCATAACTTTTGATTCATCTCAAAGCTCACAGGGTTTAAAAGACTTCAGTATTAAGCATAAACAATTTCTGCTTTTAAAATAAGGTATGAGTTGCTCCATGTTGGATGAATCACCAAATCCACTTACTTTCCAATTAAATAAGCTCTCTCTTACCCCCAACAATTTTGTTTTCATCTTACACAAATCCTTCTCATAATCTGCTTCTAAAGACAGCATCACACTCAGAAGACAGCCTCTTTCAGAAATTTAGTTTGTAGCTAAGAGGAGTACGTATCACTGAACAACTACCACACAGGCGTAAAGCGAACTTGAGGGTATCAGAGAACCCTTTCTAGCATGGCACGAGCCACTACATGCACAGAAATACGTTAATTATGCCAATACTAAACCAACACAATGTATTATTAACTTCAATTAAAAAACACACCAAAACTATTGGCCATATTAACTTCTAGTTAGCCAGTGTTCTAACAGTCCAGAAGCACCACAAATCCTGCTATAACACCCCTTTTCAAGTACTGATTCATATAACAGATGTTGGAAAGGATCTCATTCCTTGCTCAGTTTAGCCTAGACTCTTACCCAAAAAGCAGGGTCAACATGAAATTCAAGCCAGCCTGCTAAAGGCTTTGTCCAGTTTTGCAGATCTTGAAAACATCCAAGGACGGTGATTCCAGTGCCTCTGGGTCAACCAACACTTAATCGCCCCCCCCGCCCTTATACTCAGGATTCCTCTCCAGTGACCTCTCCTGCTCCTTTTTATGACCGCAGTCTCACATTCTTCTCCCATGAACTTCTGTAAAAAGTTGGCTTTAACTTCTCAGCTAACAAGGTGAACAACTTGATAAGACTCTGGGTTCAGCTAAGCTACAATATCTATGCCAAATCAGACACGACATTTTTCAACACTTACTGATTTCCTAGGTACCAAACAGAATTATATACTTCCCATATGATACTGAAGTGCTAAAAAGAGTGAACAATATCTAAGTTAAGGATTAACAAACATCGGAATCTCCCTGACAACATTAATTTAGTCTGTTTCCCCTAGTATAACAAGCAAACTTTTAAACAAGCAAAATAAGCTCATTGCCAAACCCAGTTAAGAATGTAACTACTCATTGCCATCTCATGCCAGCCTATTCTCAGGTCTGGCGTGAATTCAGCTGATTGTTTGCCAAAACAATTTAATTTTTTCTGCCCATTTCATTGCAAACAAAAATAATGACAAAACCACCAGGCACTCATTTCCACCTCCAGTCCTTGTACCAGCAAAAAGTGAGGAAAAAAAAAAAAAAAAGATTAAATCAGAGCTCTTTCAGCAACTGTGATGTGTCATAGTGCTCATAAGACAGACGTTAAATTTTACAAAAATATTCTAGCTTATACACTACTAGTATAAAAACTAGAACTAAATTCTCATTTTGCAGTTCTGTCAGGTGCAGCTAACTACATGAAACTCAAATGACTCTCAAAATGACCTAAAGCAGAAAAGAAACAGAATTACTAGTTCTAATATAACCCATCTGCAATTATTTGTGTGTGTACATACACATCAATTATCTTACAGGAAAAAAACTTTACACCACCATTTTCTTTTCTAGTACAGATCCTCTCTTGTTAGCTTTGTCTTACTTCCTATCAATCAGGAATAAATGCAATCGATCAGGCTTCAGTCCTTAGGGGGAGGAAAACAAAACAAAACCACACCACCAAAACATGAAAAACCAACCAAACCACTAGGCATCTGCAGGCCAAGCACCATTGCTCAACTTTTACTTTCAGACAGAGAGCATGGGGAAACAAAGAACTTCTACCTTCTTCTTCTAGAGTCTCCCTTCCCCCAAAATAATGACTTCACCTTTCCCAGCTCCCCGTCATCTACAGCCATTTTTAGTCTATCGTATAAAAATCATTCCCCAAGACTTCTTCCCAATCACTTGCCTAATTTCAGCTGCTATGCTAGAAACTAAAAATAAATCCTCTGTTATACGTAGTTGTACACCCTCTCCCACCAAGCCCTTGTTCAGCATTCCACTTGATGTGTGAAATAAGTTCTGGAAAAGACACGCTCCTCTCAGCACATTGAGTTCCTTGAATTATACGCAACAAACTGACAGAGTGCAGGTTGATTCATCTCTGTAACTCAACTGACACTTGAGAAGTTATGAAGTCGAACCAAGAAAATCTGCACATCAAACTCTGAGAAGCTACATATACAAACAACTAAACACTTGCACAAGTAGTGTGGCTTCTCTTACAGAAGTCCCAAATATACCTCCATCATATTTGCTCAGTGAGGAGAACAGGGATGAGGTGCAAGAAAGACTGCTCTCTGACTACCTATTGATATTGCTAACCTCAGCAGAATCAACTCCTCATTCAAAATTAAAGCCAGCAAAATTTAGTAAGATTATTTCCCTATATAATGGATGAGGCCTTTCCCCGATTACAGTCTTGCCCTTCCCTTGCAAACCCAAAGCAGTAATTGATAGATCTGGCTGTCCACTCACACTGCCTCAAGTTAGAACATACCTGAATCCCATCCCTTTTCTTCCTGAGGTAAATCCCTCTTCATGTCAGTTTTATACACCATTTGTTTACATCATGTCCAGAAAAAAAAAATTCTACTTTCCCATTCAACCCATTCTCTCAATTATATAATCAGAGGCTAGTACCTTTATCTCAGGGCAAAACTATCTTTCAGAAGGCATCCCATTCAAGCAACATACTACTACTCTGATCCCTACTGCTTCTGGACAGTAACCATCCCCTCAAGAAACGAAAGCATATGACTGCAAATATTAACATAATATACTTTTCCCACTAAATGTAACAATAAAAGTCTAGTCTAGTGATTCTATGATAACTGAAAAGAACACGCAATGGAAACAGTTGTCCTGGTCAATCCAATTTTGAGCTGATTTCACTCTGATTTTTTAAATTGCACATTTCTTTCAAAGTGTTCTCCTCTGCTAAAGCAATGTAGAAATTTGTGTCCGCAGCTTCCACTAGAAGAACTTTCCTGTGTGATTTTTAAAGCGCTTCCCTGCGGGCATCTTCAAGCAGCTTTCCTTAGCTGCTTCAGCTAGGACATAGTAAAGGCAATACAAACATAAATAAACATCTTGCTTATATGAAGAAGTATATTTATCCTGTGCAAGGAAGTATGAATTTGTTTCCAGTAACACCATAAAATAAAGTAACACATCATATTCGGTCGCATTTTGCTAAGATAACCATAGTTACTTTTACTAAGGCATCTCAAGTTGTTCAGCATTCGAGCTTTCTGTCACCCTTTTAAATAATTGTTACTTTCAGTAACTTTTTAAAGCCTCATCTGTTACAAATTTAACATTTTCCCCACACGCATTCTAACTTAGTTGTCAGTGACAAAAAACCCCCACAGTTCACAGGCTGATCAGCCCAAGGCTCTGCTGCACTATGTTCAATGAAAGGAACACAAGGTGAGAGCACTGACATACTGACTTGATTTTACCATTACCTGTGAAAAACTTTGCATAGAGTAAATACAGTTTGTAACTGGTATTCTATTCAATTTTACAAGTCAGGGGAGTTTTAAGTGTCCACTGTACTGCTGCTGTTCAAAATCCATCAGAGAACTGAGCTAAAATTAGTTGATTCAAAGTTAAAGTAAGTTTAAGTGAGAAAAGTAAACAATTAAAAGTAAACACTCTCATATTAACTGGTTTTGCTGCTACTACATGTATAAAGTGAGATATAAATAAAGCAGTGCCGTTGGCTTTGAAACATGCCTATGTTTCAAGTAGAAATACTTTCTCTTAAATCAAAAAGCACAGGATAATGAAAAAACTCTATATAATGAACAAGCCCTCCTAAAGAGCTTGACAGATCTCTCCAAAATGACGGGGAGATCTCCATATTTTTAAATCGCTTTCACATTAATTCAGAAGTTGGGAGGCACGTCGCTTGCATCATCACTATCAACAGTCGGAATGCTTCAACACAGGGCAAAAAAAAAAACAACCCAACCCTGTGATCTCTCCCTCAGAAGGTGAGGGGAGACCAACAGGTCCCGCTCACAGAGCGGCGCCGCCGCCCGGGGAACCCCCGGCTCCTCTCAGCCGCCGCCCGCGGTGCGTTACCACAGCGCGGCCCGCCGCACGCCCCCCGCCAGCTGCCACCTCCCGCTCCC
>JAHREE010000559.1:12722566-12734568 GCA_033628505.1 Tringa tobata | reverse complement strand
CGGCTCGCTCACCAGCTTGGGCTTGTTCCGGCTCTCCTCTTCCGCGGCGCGCCCACTCCGCTTGGGGTTCATCCTGCCAGAGCTCAGGGGCTCCTCGCCGCCGCCAGCTCTCGGAGCCGCCTGACCCTCCATCCTCCCGCCGGCTCCGCGCCCCAGCAAAAAGCCCCTCTGTCACCGGCTCTGCACCCTCAAGGCCCCATAGGGCCAACACGCACCACCGGGCGTCTCCTCGTCCCCTCCCCGGAGCAGTTCCTGGTCCTGCTACCCCGCCGCCTCCTCCCAATCCACCGCCTCAGAGACGCCGGACGCCTCTGGGCATGCGCGGCGCCCGGCCGGCGTTACTGCGCATGTGCCGGCGCCCTGCGCACGCGCTCTGGGGTCGGCAGCCGCCCGCCGCTCGGAGGGCGGGAGCGGAGGAGGGCTGGTTGTGCCCGGCCAGGAAATGGCGGAATTGAGGGGTTTCGAACAGAAACGCCCACTGGAAAAGGTGAAGCGTGAACTAGAACTGATGGGCCCCGGCTTTGGCAGCACGGAGCCGGCGTGTGGGTGGATTTATCTGGAGGGCTGTCGGCTGAGTCGTGCCTCAGGCTGCTGAGAGGAGGAAAGGCCGAGAGCGGCCGCCTCCTGTCAGGCGGAGTTGGCTGGTCTGTGGGTGGGCAGAGAGCTGAGGCGGCTGGAGCCGGCTGTGGTAGTAGTTTTCGGGCTTTCGAGAAAGCAGGGCGGCCGGTGATGGCTGTGGCAGGAGGTGTTTTGGAGAAAAGCCCTGTTGGTGTTTTGGAGATGAGCCCATCTGATCGGCCTCACCCAGCAGCGCTGGGCCGCCTGTGCGGGGTCCCAGACACCTCACACACGGAGAGTTTCCTCATGAGGTGCTTCTGACTCAGCAGTGTTTCCCTGTGTTTTATTTTGGAAACACATGAGACACAAAGGATTTCTATGGTATTTTAACCAAAACTGAGATATTGTTACCACAAAGAAAAGACTTAAATTTCTTTTCCCTCTAATTTGAGAGCTTAAGTCCCCAATATCTGAGTCATCTGCACATGCTCATGGTTCACAACAGTGAAAGAAGTGGCTTAAACCGTTTCTGTGGGTTCCAGATTCCCTTTGGTTGAGCTTCACCGTGTAAACTGAAGGTCTCTCAGCACAGATGTACCAGTATGGATAGTGGAAACAAGGATCACTTAACTGATTATTAGAGGGCTCACGTTGACAGATGTCTTCATATTAATATAATCATTATTTTAAAAAGAAGAAAACATGTTTTGCGTTGGTATAGTGGAATCTATGCTTATTAAGTTGTACTGAGAGACCACTTATGGAAACAACCATGATCTGTTGTTTTGGTGGGACAAGGGCAATCCACAAATCTTTGGAGTTCAAATTTGAATACAAACACGTTATTTTATTGCCTGCTAGAAAAGTGCCCAGCTCAGCACTGCTTCCACAGTGGGCTCGTTCTTTTTCAAAAGGCAAGTGACACCAGTACAATGAATTTTCCCCATCTTTGTCTAATATACACATGGTTAAAGCGTGCCTGACATTCATGTAGCTGTCTGCATTTCTTGTCTCTCTCACTTACCTGAGTACTGGATGAAGTAGGGTGTGTTTTTTTTTTTAAATCCAATAGTGAAAACCTGTTGGTAAAATATGTAAATACCAGCTTTCAATTAAAGTGACAACTCTAACAATTGCAGGGGGTCTTAACACTAGAGTAGAACCTTTGTAGCAGAAGTTAGTAGGTTATAAAATAGGCCAGCTCTCAAGCTGCTCAGTTCTAAACTTTCCTTTGGGATACAGCTCTTCTTTTTAGCGAAAGTTATCCTTTTATTTAATTTTGCTGATTTTATCAGTAAGTATTTGGGCATAGTTTATGCTATCTTAACCACACAGAACTGTGGAATTATGAAATTATTTTAATCATTTGATTGCAGTGACAGGCAATGCAATGTTATTTCCAATCACACCAGTTTATAATTTACAGTGCTTCATCCTACAGCAACAGTTCAAAAACAATTTGCTAGTTTCAGTTAAAAAGAAATTCTCAGATCTATTTTTTTTCTTCTCCTTAGCCCAAAGGGCTGTTTTGGTTTTCTGCGCTGTCTTTATTTGTATTAAGCAGCACCCATAACTGAAGCAGAAAGGTCAGTCATTCCAGAGTCGGTGAAAACAGAGAATAATTTCCAACTCCCTAACATCTCTGTATGCAAATTTAAGAGTTTTTAATTCAAACTCTGTAGCACTATATTTGTTAAGCATAGCTCTTAAGTGCTTAAGAGCAGAACATCACAAAAATGCTTTGCGGTATGACTGAAAACAAGTGCACGTGGCAGAACTCAAGAAAATCGAGTGAATCTATGTTCAGGCATTGAGTTAATTCAGGTTTTGATGGAGTAAACTCATACCATATTCATAATTTTAAGTAAACCAGGGAGAAAAGCACTGAAGTCAGGTTTAGGGACTATGCACATTACAGTGAAAAGAGAACACAGACCATTTGATATTTTCACTGTCAATATGCAATAATAACTGCAGCTTTGTCTCATTGATGGAGAAAAAATGTGCAACCATCAGGCTATAGCTACGTCATGTGATGGAAGAGCTAACCCACAAGTACTCTTACTTCCTCTTTCCTTTCTGCTGTTTGCCTGCTCTCCTGGGAAAAATGGCTGCTGATTAGCACAGTTGTCACTTTTTTTTTTAACTCTGACTTACAAGTATTTTGCAAGTCTCCACAGAGAGTGCTCAGCTGCGACTTAAAATTTTTTGAGTTATACAAAACATTGCTACAGGATTTTCTGGAGACCTGCTTTTGAATAAATTACTATAAATCAAGCATCATTAGATCTACTTCAGTCTCTCAGCAGAAGTTAGACCCTACCTTTTTCTTTTTGAAAATGTTTTTAGTCATACTCCAGCATTTTAGTATTCTTTTTTTCCCCAGTTTCTAAGGCTGAGAAACAAATATTCCATGTATGAACCTGTGAGCATGTAAACTCTGCAGGCAATTCTAAGCAAAAGGAGTGAGGTTAAATAATGCAAGGATCCCAATTAGGAAAATTTAAATACAAAAGCCTCTCCAAAACAAAACAAAAAGAAGCCCAGAAAACCACAATTTTGCTTAAGGCAACCAGACAAACCCCAGATCATTTTGGCAGTCAGTTTGCAATGCAGTATTTTGGCCCGGCTCCGAGAGCAACAGAGTGTGGCCTGAGGGTGGAAACTAGTAGTTGTACAAACTGTTCTTTACTTGGCTTAATCTCTGAAAAAAAGTGTATTTTAAAACTGCATTTTACAAAAATCATTTCACAACTTTAAAAACGTGTAAATATGTAACTATGAAAGGCCACTGCTATGTAGATGCTAACATTTCTCCTTGTGGTTTTGCCTGTAATCTCAGTCACATTCAGTCACGTAACCACAGGTAACAGTGCCAGAAAACTGCAAATGAGCATCTCTAAAAAAAAAAAAAAGGATGCACAATTATCTTACAACAAAATGATCATAGATTGATAGGCATGAGGTATTTTGAGCCTTTTCAAAACATGTATTTTATATCTGAATTTGAATGAAATAGGCCTTTGCTGGCTGACCCAGCAATATAAGAACTTGTTGCTCTAGCACCCTTCTCTAAACATATCAAAAATACAATCGTGCAAGATTCCAGAAGACACACACTCCAAGTATATCTGAAAAAGAAAAGGGTTCTCTGTTTATGAGATTTTAGAAATTCAGTGATGGAATTTCCATTTGCCAGAGAAGGCATAGGTTTCTGCTTAATAACAGCAGTTCTAACACAGTTGAAGTTGTCTGGTCACCAAACCAGCTATTCAGGTTCCAGTCCTTGCGAAATGTCCTATTCTCCAGGTTTCTAGTATTGAAGACAACAGTTAAGACAGTTGCAGTCTTTGTCCTAACTGCACTGGCAGGAAAAAAAAACTAAAAAGGAATTGTTTTGTGCACTACCAGGAGAGAAAAAGAGAAAACATGCAGTATTTAACTTAACCACAAACAGGAAATATGCTGCTAAGTCACTCAGTAGTACATTCCCCTGCTTTTCATCCAAAAATTCTATATCATTAGCACAACCACTCTACCACAGAAAACATACCACAATCTTTCCACTACTCCCGTTGAGCTGTAAACTTTCTTCCAATTGTCTTCTGTCTCTTCCTGATCAGTATCATCACTGCAGTCGGTTTTAACTTTCCTGCCCCTCCCTCCTTTTTCAAGTTTTAGTTGGAATCTGTTCACGTTTAGGAATTTTTAAAAATGCCAAAATATATCTTCAGAAGGAAATCAATCTAAGATTGTTTACAGTGGGTAAGAATGGGGTAAATAATAGAAAATCACAGAGTATATATCTTAATAGGTAGGAAAATAGGATTAGAAGTATTAACTACTAAGCAGTGGAAATCAATGAAGAGCATTATTTGCATATGAGTAGGTATTCCCTATTGACAAAATAACCTCACTTGCTAAAAAATACTCTATTTAATAAATATGATTTATTTACAAACCTAAATCCAGAGAAAATCCAGTCACTGATAAGATAATTCCAATAAATACTTGTTTGCTTAAGCTTTATTTAATCTAAAACAATAATTTCCTGGCTTGTTTAAGGCAACAATTATACATTTTATAGTGTTTCTGTAAATTACATCACAAGAAGTTACTATCATATTTATACAAATTTTGTTAGATTTGAAGGTTTGTTAGAATATCCTGTATTAACCATTAAAACAAAGTGACATTTCATGTTACAATTATGAACAGTATCAGAAATGTTAATTAAAAGAACAGCTAATAATGAACATTTCTATAAATGGATAAGCATTACAACTGTAGCAAAGTTAGTTTTCTATGGCTACAGCTACATTTTGTTTTTCACCAGCTGTGAGATGGCTACACAACAGTTCACATATTAGGCTATAAACTTTTCAATTTTAAGTAAAGTTAAGCTTTTTGCCTGTACTTATTTATAGGAAGAGGAAGCTGACAGCTTCCCATCTATTGTTTAAAAAAGTTCTTATGTTGCATGTGTTAGCAAGGTAATTACCTCTGGTCACAGCAGACCTGTATTTCAACTTGGCTTTCTATGTCTACTTTAAAACCTAACGCACTGGAGCTAGATGAAGTATATCATTATTAAAGTACATTAAAAGTGCTTCATTAAAGTGGCTTTCCTGGTTTCAGCTGGGAAAGAGTTCATTTTCCTTCTAGTGATTGCTGTGAAAGGAATGTCAATAATATGTAATGTTTTTAATTGTTGCTAAGTGATAGTGTTTCTTCAGAATGTGGTATTTTTTTCCTGCTTAAGGCTACTCGGGGCTTCTATTGTCTGTTCTCCACATCTCCCTGCAGACGGATGGCAGAGTTGCACAGCTTATCATGCCGTGATATGTTCTCCAAATTGTTTAGAAAATGTCTTTTGATGTTCCTATCTCACAGCACAGTTTACTTCTCAAACATAACTAAACAGTTCAATATAAACTCCTTTTATTTACTACTCCTTTTATTTACAACATGGGTTCCCTTGACCATATTCAGCACCAGAGATCTTTCTACTTATCTTGCTGTTCTACATCTTCACAGCTTTTGACAAAAACTAAGTACCCTACTATAGCCATTCTCTAGCAAAGGGTTCACATATGCCCTCCTAATTGCCCAGGTCAGAACAGGCCAGAACAGAACTGGGTATTTAATGGTCAGGCTGCTCTAGGTGGTAACTTTCCTACTTTGTTTATTTTGTCTACAAAGAAAGCTGTATTATGGGGAGATAGTGTTCATAATTTCTGTAAGTGATATGGAAGCTTAGTAAATAAGAATACTGCAGTACAGGGAATTAATTATCAGTGGAATAGCTTTAAATGTATCTCACCATAGCCTGTACCCCAATAAGTAGGTTTCTGGGTAGAATTAGTTGAAGAAGTTAATTTTGATGGTAATATACACATTTAAGGCACTAGTAAATGCTAACAAACAGCTTCTCGGCAGATGGAGAAAAATAGGCCTGATTAAAGCTAAAGATTATGTTAAGGAATCTTTGTTCAAGTTGTTCAATGGAAGAATCAGGAAAAAACTCCTGAAATTTTCACCCATGGTGATTACCTGTCCAGCATATTAATAATGGGTTCCCTTGCTAAAAAGGAATTGATTATTTTTTTTAACAGTTCTTGTCTTTGGGTGTAGCACGTATCATTTATTGGTGGTATATACACTATATGAAGGGATTTTCATCACTAGGTCTGTATCAAGGGTTTTTTCATAGCTGTGGTAACTCCACTAAAGACCTTTTTGAGGGAGAATAGTGGGACACCTTTTAAAAGTGTGTCTTTTTACATGAGCTAACAGTAGCATTATTTAAACAGCTTCTTTAAAGGGAGGCAAGGTAGTTATGTGATACAATTATTTCATAGGTAAACTAATACTATTTTATGATGTATTTATTATGTATTTCTTCAGGGTATTTAAGGGATTTATTTAGTGAAATATCTTGAAAAGCAGGTATTGCAACTTTGAGAAAAGAGAAAAATTACCCTGAGCAGGGTATTTGGTGTACTCCCTATATTGGTTTTGTTTCTCTTAGTGTTTGTGTTTAACATATAAGAATCTTTAATAACTACCACTGAAATAAAATATCTACCTTTTCTGATGGGAAAACCTTGCTCTGAAGTCTAATATGCTACCTTGTCATCTCGCATAGTTCTAGCAAGATGGTATTGCATGAGGCTTACGAAAAACAGAGTGTCTTCTATTGTTCTACATTTTTGGTTTGTTTGGAATTATTTTTCCTTTTGTGCCTGTTAATTCCTTAATTATTGCTTACAGTTGACTTACTTGTGAAGGGCAGAATTCTGAAACATAATCTAAATTCTTTGTTTGTCCACTTAGTCCTCTTTATAAATGAGTGAAGATGGAGTGTGGTAAAATAATAACACCAATGAGAAGGAAGATTAATTCTGATCTTAATCTGCACATGCAGAATTGTATAATTTTAGTTGGACAAGTAGCTGAAGATGAGTTTGAAGCTCAGCCTGAGAGAACATCATTTTTTCATATGATGAGAACACACATTAGACTTCATTTAGTATAAGAGGAGGTGACTTTTAGGGTGGCAAGTGGTATATATTTCTCTCTCTTTATCCACATAAAGTGTATTTGTTAAGCAAACTTATATGATACAAAAAGAATAGATTTAAAAAAATAGTTTTTTTTCCCAAGTAGTCTACTGAGCTAATTCACATGTCTGTAATGACATAAGGAATGGGTGACAAATACGGCAGTGAGAAATTACTAGACTAACAGTAATACAATACCAAATCCTCATTACTTTCACCTTTAACTCTCCACTGAAAATGCTCAGATTCATGGAATGTGGCAGCTTATACTGTGACAATTGGCAAGGTTTTTATCCTTTCCTGTCCACCGCATTCTGACTTAGGGAAGAATACCGTCTGCACTCAGGCTGCCACAATTCATAGCCATGTGTTTTAAAATCAATTGAAATTGTGCAAAAAGAGCAAGGTTTAATGGCTGGGAGCAAGTTAAACTTGTAAGCCAGATCAGTGTGTATTATTGCCCATTTTTGGGGCAGAACACTTTGGCATCATGTCCTCTAGCGAATGGGAGTATGAATAAGAAGCTATGAAACCAAACCACTCTCCTGCATGTACTGCTCTGGAGGAACACGAGAAAGCATGGAACAGATGCTTGTTCCATTGCTTAATGCATTATAGGAAGGTGACACAGTGCTACAGTGATAAGGATGGTACAAGAACTGCCAGTTTCTTGTGTAGAATATAGATTCAATTTACAGGAATGACTACTATCCAGTTTTTTAAAAATTTATTTTTCTGTTAATCTTGCAATTTCAGAATAGAAATGATACAGAAATCTGTGGCTGAAATTGTCCAGGGAGAAGACAGCAGGAGGCAAGAGTTAAAGTCCAGAAGAAAGGGCTCTATAATCTGTGGAGACAGCTGGAGAAGGTGAGACTATCCAAATGAGCTCTGGAAGAGAATCAGGAGCAATAAGAGGAAGCTGAGAGAGGGCAATGAAGAAACTATGCAGTCAGCTGCTAAAGGTGTCTAATGGCACAAGAAAGGTCAGGGTTTCCCAATTTGGCTAGTCACACCAAACTTTCCTGAGGGTGGTTTCACTGCAGCCTAAGGAGTGAGTGGAACTGACACAGAATCCCACGGCCATTGTCTCTGTTGGAATTTGGGATTCTGTGGTCTAAATCATGCTTATTCCTTGGGGAAGTTTGTTTCTTTAAATCCTCCAAGGACTTTTGTGCCTCCCACCCCCTTGTTAAGGAAATCATTTTGGTGACCTGAGGGCACTGGAAGTACACACTGGTAGGAGATTGCTTATGTGTAGGTAAGAGTTCAGTTAGTTCTTAAGTCTTTGCTGTGAAGTTCTTGCTTTACTTCGACTTTCCTACGTATAGTTCTACTACTGGAAAGTTATTAGTTAGAAGTTGCTTTGAATTTTATTTGTACAGTGGTTTCACTTTAAAAAGTTAGCACTGCTGTTAAAAGAGGTTTTTTTGTTTGTACCCATTAACCTTTCCTGTCTCCTGGTGCTCCCTTTTATACAGCAAACATTCATGTGACTGCAAATGTGGATTGCAAAAATGATCTGGGTTAAAATTTTCCTTACTTAAAAATGGTTGTTTTTAACATAGCTCAGTGCCTTGATATTGCCTATTGTGTGGCCTCAGAAATGCCTGCACTAGTACAGGAGGAAAGACAGGTAAGAGGGCAACGTAAACCTCTTTCACTATTCAGCTGTCCCTTTCAGGAATCTAGCTCCTTTCTCTGATCTGGCCCAGCTGTCATGGCTGAGGCTGCTCAGAAAATTGCTATGTTTTGAGGAACAGCTGTGAGAAGGCCTGTGAAACAGACCCATGTGACCTGAATAAAAGTAAAGTTACAGGCTGAGGTAGGCTTGTTGGTGGTTTAAGGATTGAAGAGGGAACATACTCATGTGGTAACATACGAAATCGTAACTGGAAGGAATAGGGACTTAATAAGAGGTAGTCGTACAACAATAGTAAAGTTGTATTGCTGCATCCAGTGAAAGCTAATTTTATTTTGTAGGCTTTTGCTTATTTGTCCAGCAAGGAATCTTTGGGTGTTTTATTAGCCTCGTAAGTGTACTATTCTTAATGAAGTAACTTGTTAAATCCAAACCATGTAATGTGTGTTAACTTCTACATTATTGCTTTATGTTTTTAAGCTGCATATGTATCTTGTTCTGTCTCTGTTCATGGCTGAAGGTACCTAAAAGGATGATTCAACCAGTGCTGGGGGGTGTATTTTACTAGTACTATTGGCTTGACTGCAGAAAGGGGTATGTTTTGACTCACTTATGTAGGAAGTATCAAGATACAGTACTTCTAGCTTCATGAGCTTTTCTTGATTTAATTCCTGTTAGACAAATCAGTTTATATAGTGATAAATGGTTTGCTTATTTCTGGACTTCTTGGATCTTAATGTGGTATTTTATATCAACTGATGGTTTTATGTTATCCTGTGAGTTCATTTGTGGGTTTGTTAACTCTTTTCCTTACCCCTGCTTAACAAAGCCAATGTAGCTGTAAAACACTTAATTTTCTTGAAAGCTTGCAAATAATTTATGAAACTCTAGTCTTAGTATGATTCAGACTTCTTTTTTTATCCTGTGTGATCTACCAATTTAATCTTAGTATAATTTTACTAGTTATGGTTGGCCAGATAAATTGACTCTTGAAATTATTTCTCCGAAGTAAATGTGCACTTTAACAAAGCTACTTCTTTTCCTCTATCTCTAATAAACAAATGCTTTTCCCAAGACAGTATCTATAGGTAAGAATCTACATGAAGCTTATTGAGACATTGGTAGTAATTTACTGAGCTAAAACCCCGAGTTATTTTCTAAGTATAGGAAAAATAATTAATTAACTTAATAAGTTCAAATTCTGTCCTGAGACAATCTGACTAGAACAACGTTGCAATCAAATGAAGGTGTGGTTATCTGAAAGTACTGTGCAACGCCTTTTTTTCTTTTTTTTCTTGTTAGGTCTTGAATGACGTCTAGGCAGACATGAGTAGGTCTGACTGCATATCTTGAAAGTGTATTGAAGTTGTTTGTTCTTTAGGAGTAGTTTTCTTGATCTTCTGCACAGATGGCTATCAGAACATCATGGGTTCTCTGGATTGTATAAAGAACAATGTTTTTTGGATTTTTTTCCGAACAATGCAAACCTATAGTTATTTCTGTTTGGAAGCTAGTTAAAGAGGCCCTGGCTGTAAGCGTGCTCAAACAGGCCAAGGCAGAATAAATATCTTGATGCACAGCAGTATCCAAAGTTACCTTTGTCTTACTGAAAAAAACATTAGTCAGCATGTTACAAATAGCAATGACATCATGTTGCTTAAACTGAACTGATTACTCTGAGTTCTCGTGGCTCACCTTCATATTGAGGCACACCTAAGCAAGTAAACATGCTAGTAGAGTAATCTGTAGGAGTTTTTACAATGTTTCCTTTGAAGTATCTCTTCTAGCACATAATTTTTATTTTTTTTTTTAAGTCTGGTTATATAAATTTGTATTATGACAAACACAATTTGGTAAAACTAGGCTTCGGAATACAGTACCTCTGTTCTTCTGTGTAGTTTTTGTGAGACCAGTCATTTAAGTGAGATGAGTCACTGAATCACTTCATGTAACTACATAGTCACTTGTTTGTGGTTGTGTAAACTAAAGTTAAAAATATTTTAACCATGTGAACGTTTAGATAAGGGAGATGACGTAACTGTGAACAACTCCCAGGTTTTAACAACTGAGCCATTATTTTGAGTTCCATAATGGGTTCTCTGGTTAATTTGGAGTCTCGGGCTTTACATCAATTATGTCACACTCCCTGAAATCCTCAACAGTACTTTTACAGACTTCAATAATATCTTATTTATTGTTATAGGAGAGCTATTCAACTAAACATTCCTCTGCTGCTAAATACAGGCAGCAAGCTGCTTATGAGTCAGGACTCTGGCAGATAATTCTGCTCCATATCAGTGAAAACTTTACTGGCTAGCTGTCATGTTCCTTATGTGAACAAATACCAGCTTCTTGGATCCTTGCACGTTCTAGTTCACATTCCAATAAGCAAAGTTTTCAGTGTTCACTGTAGTAAGCTTATGCTTGTAAAGGACTAGAAAAAAAAAAACCCAAATAACTTCATCATGCAATCATTCTGGAGCATAGCACACAGTAAGCTCTGAAATGTACAATGTTATAACCGTGGTTAATTAGTAATTAGGCTTTCAAATGTTCGAGAATCTAATCTCCATACAGAGCAGCAGTTAAGGGCAAGTTACTGGATAAACACAGCAATATCCAAAACTGGAATTTTTATAGCAGTTTTGAAAGTCTTTGGATGCTGGTGCAGTTTTTAAGTGGGAGGAAAAGTGCACTGTAAACTCATACTTGCAGATCAAGAGGTATATAATAGGAATATTAAACATTTTATAGAGAGTGTGGAATTAATTTCCCCCTATAACAGCAGTTTGGGAAAAACTTTCCTGACAGTTATTTGTGTATCTCCTGCCTAGTATCTTTTCATCTTTCAGTATAACGTATAAAATAGAAAATGAGCTGCTTGTCAGCGTTTGTTAAGTTCCTTAAATTTAATACCAGCTTTGAAAGGCAAGTGATCACTCAAGTATGTCCAAAGCTTACACTTATTTCTGTATAAATATTTTTATATTTAAAACAAGCTAGTATACTAAGAAGCTTGTTATCATCTCAGATTAGCAGATCAAGAGTACTTGGAGACTAGGCTGTACGTTTGACTGAGACAGAGGAAACAACCTTTGCTTGTTCCTGACCAATTACTCAGACCTTGGGCTTTTACAATGTGACTGCCCTGGCAGATGGGTATGTTAAGCTAATAATCTTTTCACAGAAACAAGAAGAAACTCAGAAGTGATTGGCATGTTTTAAAAAAAAAAAGGTTG